>LNAC01000473.1:284524-364635 GCA_002007465.1 Ailurus styani | reverse complement strand
CAGAGAGGCTGGCAGAGAGAGAGGGGGAATCAGGCTCTTCGCTGAGCAGAGAGCCTGATGTGGGGCTCGATCCCAGGACCCTGAGATCATGACCTGAGTCGAAGGCAGAGGTTTAACTCACTGAGCCCCCCCAGGTGCCCCAACACTTCCTAATTTTTACCATACAAATTCTATACACGTTTTGTTAAGTTTATAAGTGTATATTAATTTGCTATGCAGTAATTACAAATGGTATTGTGTATTTAATTTTGGTTTTCATGTTCACTGTTAGTTTACAGAAATGTGGTTACTTTGTGTGTGTTTGTCTTGTACCCTATGAACTTGCTGAACTACTAATTAGTTATTGGGTTTTATTGTTGTTGTTGTTAGTTTCCTATGGATTTTTAATTTTATTTTTTATTTTTTTATTTTTTTTTTTTAAAGATTTTATTTATTTATTTCACAGCAGGAGAGAGATCACAAGGAGGCAGAGAGGCAGGCAGAGAGAGAGAGGGGGAAGCAGGCTCCCTGCGGAGCAGAGAGCCCGATGTGGGCCTCGATCCCAGGACCCTGAGATCATGACCTGGGCCGAAAGCAGAGGCTTTAACCCACTGAGCCACCCAGGCGCCCTCCTATGGATTTTTAATAGACAATCATACCATCAGTAGATAGGAACAGTTTTATTTACTTACTTCCAGTATATATATTTCTTTCTTTCTTACCTCATTGCAGTGGTTAGAAACTCCATACTTTGTTTTAATAAGAATGAGGGAGTAGAGTTTTGCCTTCTTGCCAATTTTATAGGGAAAGTGCTCAGTCTTCCATTATTAAGTATAATGTGGGTTGTAGGAGGTTTTTGTAGATGCTGTTTATTAAGCTGAAGAAGTTCCCATCTGTGTCTAGTCTGGTAAAAGTTTTCATATGAATGGGTTTTGGATTTTGTAAAATATTACTTCTTTATCAATTGATATCAAAATATGATTTGTTTAGTCTGTTCATATAGATGGTAGAGTATAAAGATTGGTGTTTGAATGTTAAAACACTTTAGCCTAACTGGAATAAATACTGCTTGATAATGTTATATATATTCTTTGTAGACATTGCTGAATTGGATTTGCTATATTTTGTTGAGAACTTCTGTATCTACATTCGTGAGAGATATTATCTGTAGGATATTTCTTTTTTCTTTTTGTACTGTCTTAGTCTGGTTTTGGTAACAAAATAATACTAGACTCATGAAAATGACTTGATAAGTGTTTCCTCCTCTTCTTTTTTCTGGAGGTAATTGTATAAAATGGGTATTAATTTTTCTTTAAATATTTGGTAAAATTCTCTAGAGAAACAATCTAGGTCCAAAGATTTCTTTTTCAGGAACTTTAAAATAAATGGAGGTAATCTGAGAAACACTCTGCCTGCTTGGGAGGGTGGGAAGAGGGGAAGAAAGAGAAGATGAGAGGGAAGAAAAACCATTAGCTTCTTGCTCAGTACCAGTGAAACCACAGTGGGGAGTGAGGGAAGCATCCTGGTTTTTCTGTTGGTATTTATCTGGAATAGAAAATAGATTACCAGACAATATCTAATGTTGGGTTGGCCTGTTTTGGGCCATTTGATTAGGGTAGCAGGCTTTCTTGGAGATTTTTTGGTTTGTTCCTATTGGTGGTTCAGGATTGGATGCTTCTGTAGGGGAATAAGAAATCCAGGGAACCCCCTGCCGTGCTATTCCTCAAGTCCTCCATTCTCAAAACAGCACGCTTTCCTATTCCCATCTTTCAGAGACTTCCCATGCTTGCTTGTCACTTTATGTGCAGGGCTTTTTTGTTGTGTGTGGGAAGACCCATGAGGAATGGGACTATCCCATATTGACAGAATTGGAAACCCATCTACTTTGCCCTTTTTTTGTGAGAAAAAAATAAAAATTGTGATAATGTTTGTGAAGATTACATGATGTGATGCTTAACTCAAAGCCTGGAATATTGTAAGTATATAGTGTGAACTATTAAGGGTCTTCTAATGCCTTTGGTGAGAAATAACTTCAGAAGCAAGAAGGGTGGGGAAGAAGTGAGAAAAATGGAAAGCAAGGAAGGCCAGTGTATGCAGTACAGGTTAAAGCTGTGAAGGATTGAGGTGACAGATTCTCAGTGCAAGAGCACATCTGGTGACCTAAAAGTGCTAGGCGGGGCTGGGCCATACTCTCTCCTGTCTGTCAGTGTCAATCCACTTGCCTGATGTCAGACATTTCTCAATGTAAGAGAAATATTGGTATGGCTGATGGGGAGAAAGTGAAGATGAATTTTATTTTCATCTGAGGGTATATAAAAATGAATTATTTTAATCTTCTGTACTTTTTTTCTTGGCTTGACTACAAATTCACGTTCAGAATATCTGCTATAATCTAGTGCTGAAAAATAAAAATTTAAATCTATGTCAGCAATCATGCAGTAATTCATAGAGGTAGGGGGGAAAAAACCTGAGATTTGAAAATAAAATATTAATGTTTGGTGATTTAGAAACACTCCTAATAAGTAAAATAAAGCAAAGTCAGGAAATATAAACATAATTGCTGTATCAATATTTAATCATAATATTTTATCAATCCATAAATCTTTTCATTTCTCTTGAATCTGAGTGAAGTTTATTTGAATCACAAAATTATCATCCACCTTTTATAAACTTCACTAATGTAAACAAATTTAAATATTGATAGCAAAGTTAATTTTATAAGTCCATCAAATAAATATCTTTTTTTTTCCCTAACAAGATAGTGGACATTTCTTTTCAACAGTTAATCTACAATGTTATGAGTTTACTGCTAATAGCAGACTGAGAAAGCTTCCACCAACTTTAAAAAGTCGTTGAATTCAACATCTCTTCTTTTTAGAAAGGACCATTTACACATGCTGCTAGATAAATTAAGTTTTCCTTTTTCCCTTTCCTTTTCTTTTCACTTTTTCTTTATATTCTGGCAAGCACTTTCATCTTGAAACAACTTTAAACTTACATAAAAATGACAAGAAAACTACCAACAATTTCTTTTTGTCCTTCACTTGGATTCTGCAATTGCTGACATTTTGTCACATTCAATTTTATTATTCACTTTCTGATTTATTAGGGCGAAGGCAGCAATCACAGGACTCCTTTCTCATTAAGTATGTCAGTGCAGCTCCCCAAATTATCCACAAACAGGAAACTTAATATTAATACAATACTATCGCCTATAGTACAGATTTCAACTTTTGTAGATTGTCTCAATGATGTCTGCTAGAACGAAATTTATAGTTGTGCTCCATGATACAATCTGTAATCACATTTCACATTTAGATGTGGGATCTTTTTCTTATTAATAGAAACTAATATTTAATGAGTATTTACTGAGTGTCAGGCATTTGTATAATGTTTTTGCATCAATATTTTATATATATATGTATATATACATGTATACATACATATGTATGTATACATGTATATATACATATGTATATGTATGTATATATGTATATATACATATATATATTATGTTATATTAGTCACCATAGAGTACATCATTAGTTTTTGATGTAGTGTTCCCTGATCTATTCTTTGTGTATAACACCCAGTGCTCCATGCAATACATGCCCTTCTTAATACCCACCACTGGGCTCACCCATCTCGCCTTCCCCCCAAAACCCTCATTTGATTTCCAGACTCCATAGTCTCTCATGGTTCATCTCCCTATCTCATTCTCCCCTCATATCTCATTTTCCCCTTCCTTCTCCTAATGTCCTCCATGCTATTCCTTATGTTCCACAAATAAGTGAAACCATATGATAATTGACTTTCTCTGATTGACTTATTTCACTCAGCATAATCTTCTCCAGTTCAATCCATGTTGATACAACAGTTGGGTATTCATCCTTTTTGATGGCTGAGTAATATTCCATCATATATATGGACCACATCTTCTTTATACATTCTTCTGTTGAAGGGCATCTCAGCTCCTTCCACAGTTTGGCTACTGTGGACATTGCTGCTATGATCATTGGGGTGCATATGGCCCTTCATTTCACTACATATGTATCTTTAGGGTAAATACACAGTAGTGCAATTGTTGGTTCATACAGTATCTCTGCTTTTAACTTGTCGAGGAACCTCCACACTGTTTTCCAAAGTGGCTGTACCATCTTGCATTCCCACCAACAGTGTAACAGGTTACACTGGAGAAAGGATTCCCTTTCTCAACAACCTCTGCAATATTTATTGTTTCTTGTCTTGTCAATTTTTGCCATTCTAATTGGTGTAAGGTAGTATCCCAATGTAGTTTTGATTTGAAATTCCCTGATGGTTAATAATGTTGAACATTTTTTCATGTGTATGTTATCCATTTGTATGTCTTCTTTGGAGAAATTTCTGTTCATGTATTCCACCCATTTTTTGACTTGATTTTTTGTTTTTTTTTGATGTTGTGTTTGAGAAGTTCTTTATAGATCTTGGATATCAGCCATCTACCTGTAGTGCCATTTGCAAGTATCTTCTCCCATTCGTGGGTTGGTTACCTCATTGTTTCGTTGACTGTTTCCTTTGCTGTGAGGAAGCTTCTTATCCTGATGAAGTCCCAAAACTTCATTTTCACTTTTGTTTTCCTTGTCTTTGGGGACATGTTTTGAAAGAAGTTGCTGTGGCTGATGTCGAGGAGGTTACTGCCCATGTTCTCCTTTGGGAGTTTGATGGATTCCTATCTCAGGTTGAAGTCTGTCATCCATTTCAAGTTTATCTTTGTGTATGGTGTAAGAAAATGCTCGAGTTTCATTCTTTTATATATAGATCTCCAATTTTCTCAGTACAATTTATTGAAAGGACTGTCTTTTTTCCATTGGATATTTTTTCCTGATCTGTCAAAGATTAGTTGACTACAGATTTGAGGGTCCATATCTGGGTTCTCTATTCGGTTCCATTGGTCTATGTGTCTATTTTTGTGCCAGTGCCATGCTGTCTTGGTGATCACAGCTCTGTAATATAGGTTGAAATCAGGCAACGTGATGCCTCCAGCTTTGTTTTTCTTTTTCAACATTTCCTTGGTGATTTGGTGTCTTTGCTGGTTCCATATATATTTTAGGATTGTTTATTCCAGCACCTTGAAAAATGCCATTGGTATTTTGATCAGGATGGTGTTGAAAGTATAGATTGCTTTGGGCAGCATAAACATTTTAACAGTGTTTATTCTTNATGTTTATACTTTTGATCCATGAGCTTGTAATGTTTTTCCATCTTTTTGTGTCTTCTTCAATTTCCTTTCCAAGTGTTCTATAGTTTCTAGAGTATAGATCCTTTACCTCTTTGGTTAGGTTTATTCGAAATTACCTTATGATTTTCGGTGCTATTTTAAATGGAATCGATTCTCTAATTTCTCTTTCTACAGTTACATTGTTAGTGTATAGGAAAGCAACTTATTTCTGTGCATTGATTTTGTATCCTGCCACATTACTGAATTGCTGTATGAGTTCTAGTAATTTAGTGTTGGGTTTTCCACAAAAACTATCATGTCATCTGTGAAGAGAGAGAGAGAGTTTGACTTCTTTCCAATTTGAATACCTTTTATTTCTTTTTGTTGTCTGATTGCTGTTGCTAGAACTTCTAGTACTTTGTTGAGCAATAGTGGTGAGAGTAGGTGTCTTTGTTATGTTCCTGATCTTAAGGAAAGAGAATGATATTCATTGTGGACTTTCATAGATGGTTTTTGTGAATTTGAGGAATTTTCCCTCTATCTCTACACTCTGAAGAGTTTTAATCAAGAAATGATCCTTATTTTGTCAAATGCTTTTTCTGCAACAATTGAGAGGACCATATGGTTCTTCTTTCTCCAATTAATAATGTGTTCTATCACATTGATTGATTTGCAAATGTTGAACCACTCTTGTAACCCAGGGATAAATCCCACCTGGTCATGATGGATAATCCTTTTAATGTACTGTTGGATCCTATTAGCTAGGATCTTTTTGAGAATTTTGGCATCCATATTCACCAGGGATATTTGTCTGAAATTCTCCTTTTTGATGGGGTCTTTGCCTGGTTTTGGGGTCAAGGTAATGCTGGCCTCATAGATTGAGTCTGGAAGTTTTCCTTCTGTTTCTATTTTTTGAAAGAGCTTCAGGAGAATAGGTATTATTTCTTCTTTGGATGTTTGGTAGAATTCCCCAGGGAATCTATCAGGCCCTGGACTCTTGTATTTTGGTAGGTTTTTGATCACTGCTTCAATCTCATTACTGGTTATTGGTCTATTCAAGTTGTCAATGTCTTCCTGTTTCAGTCTTGGTAGTTTATATATTTCCAGGGAGATATCCATCTCTTCCAGGTTGCTTAATTTATTAGCATATAGTTGTTGATAATAATTTCTAGTAATTGTTTCTATTTCCTTGGTGTTCATCGTGATTGTTCTCCTTTCATTCATAATTTTATTAATTTGGGTCCTTTCTCTTTTCTTTTGAATAAATCTGGCCAGTGGTTTATCAATTTTATTAATTCAAGGAATGAGCTTCTAGTGTTTTTGATCTGCTTTACTGTATTTCTGGTCTTTAATTCATTGACCTCTGCTCTAATCTTAATAATTTCTCTTCTAATCCATGGCTTAGACTTTATTTGTTTTTCTTTCTCCAGTTCCTTAAGGTGCAAAGTTAATTTGTGTATTCAGGATTTTTCTATTTTTTTGAGCGAGGCTTGAATTGCTATGTATTCCCGCTTAGGACTATTTTGCAAGATCCCATAGGTTTTGCACTGATGTATTTTCATTTTCATTGGTTTCCATGAATTGTTTAAGTTCTTCTTTGATTTCCTGGTTGACCCAAATATTCCTTAGCAGGATGGTCCTTAGCTTCCAAGTGTCTGAATTTCTTCCAAGTTTTTCTTGTGATTGAGTTCCAGCTTCAAAGCATTATGGTCTTAGAATATGCAGAGAATAATCTTGATCCTTTGGTATTGGCTGAGACCTGATTTGTGACCCAATATGTGATCTATTCTGGAGAAAGTTCTATGTGTGTTTGAGAAGAATGAATATTCCATTATTTTAGGGTGGAATGTTCTTTATATATCTGTAGGTCCATCTGATCCAGTGTGTCATTCAGAGCTCTTGTTTCTTTGGTGATTTTCTGCCTAGATGACCTGTGTATTGCTGAGTGGAGTATTGAGGTCTCCTCCTATTAGCGTACGATTATCAGTATGTCTCTTTGTTTTGGTTAACAGTTGGCCTATGTAGTTGGCTGCTCCCATGTTGGGGCCATAGATATTTACAAGTGTTAGATACTCTTGTTAGACAGAGTATTTAGCTAGAGTATCATTTAATCATGATATAGTGTCCTATATCTAAAACCTAATTTGTCTGATATAAGAATTGCTACCCCAGCTTTCTTTTGAGGTCCACCAGCATGAAAGTTGCCTCTCCATCCCTTCACTTTCTGTCTGAATGTATCTTGAGGTTCAAAACGAGTCTCCTGTAGAGAGCATATGGATGGATCCTGTCTTTTTATCCAATCTGAAACCCTATGCCATTTCATGGGAACATTTAGGCCATTCATGTTGAGAGTTATTATTGAAAGCTATGATTTTATTGTCATCATTACCTGTGAAGTCTTTGTGTATAGATCATCTCTGTAAATTTCTGTTCTATATCACTCTTGGAGTCTTTCTCCTTTTATAGAACCCCCCCCTTAATATTTCTTATAGGACTAGCTTGAATGGTAACATATTCTTTCAATTTCTGCTGGTCTTGGAAGCTCCTTGTCCCTCCATTCATTCTGATTTATCTTGCTGGATAAAGTATCCTTGGCTGCATGTGTTCTCATTTATTACCCTGAGTATGTCTTGCCATCCCTTTCCGGCTTGCCAGGTATCTGGACAGGTTTCACATTATTCTGATTTTCCTCCCTTTTTAGGTAAGAACTCTCTTCCCTCTCGCTGCTTTCAAGATTGTTTCCTTGGTTCTAAGATTTGCAAATTGTACCATTATATGTTGTGGCTTTGGTCTGTTTTCATTGATCTTAGGATGGGTCCTCTCTGACTCTTGGACATGAATGCTTGTTTCCTTCCCCAGATTAGGGAAGTTCTAAGCTACAATTTGCTCCAACAATTTTTTTACCCCAACAATTTTGATATTGGAACATTTCATTGTGTCACTAATCTCTTTCAGTTTGATTTCTTGGGTTTTAATTTCTTTTTCCCATGCCACCTCAGTTTCCATTTTTTCGATCATCTTATCTTCTATCTCACTAATTCATTCTTCTGCCTCGTTTACTCTGACAGTCAACATATCCAGCTTAGACTGCCTTTCATTCACTGCATTTTTAAGTTCAGCCTGATTAGATCTCATTTCTGCCCTTAGAGATTCTACATTGTTGTAATATTTTTCTCAAGCCTAGATATCATCTTGATAACTGTTATTTTGAAGTCAATTTTTAACATCTTGGTTATATCTATATCCAGTAGTTCTGTGGCAGAGGCCACTTAATCTGTCTCTTTCCTTTGTTGGGGGTTCCTCCTCCTAGTCATTCTGTTGAGGGGTGGTTGAGGGAATGTACAGAGTCCAAATTAATGACCACAACACAAGCAAGATGCACCTGTTTTTTAGGGAACTTAGGGTTGTTGGCCTCTTGTTCTTCCATCCTGTCTTCTGGGGGATGGGCCTGCAGTGCTGTTACTCAGACAAACTTGTTTGGGCAGAGTTACCCTGCCCCCTGTAGGGAGGGGATGTGTTCAATGAAAACTGTTTTTTTGGGGGGGGAGGGGGGGAGTTTTGTTCTCTGGTGCCTTGTCTTTCCCTAACAGCTTTCCACATCTCTTTCGATAGTCAGAGCAGAATTGACCTTATCCAAACGTTTGTCTCAGAACACAGAGATTGCAGTCTGATCTTCACTGAACTCTCCAGGCTACACTGTCTCTGTTTTTGTCTGCACTGCTAAAAACTACAGTGTTCTGGGTTGTGTACCCCGCAACAGCACTCCCAGCCCTTGCCTAGGCATGTCTCTGCCCTTTGTGCTTCTAAAACTGCAAGCCACCCCTGGTTCTTTTGTGCCCCTGAAGCTCTAGGTTTCAGTCTGGGGGGCTGCCCTAAAGTCCTTTCCCTGTTGGTACGGATCTTTGAGTCTGTGCCTGGTCCCCAGTGTGGGTGGCTTTGGAGCACTCCTGTATTATTTCACCTTCTAGGCTCAAGCGCTTATGGCAGCTCCCACCCCTTCTGTTTATCTTCCAATATCTGTCTGTGGAATCACAGCTCTCTGCTTCATACCTCAATACTAACTGCCAAAGACATTCTGTTTGTGGAGATCCAGATATATCTTCTTATATCTCAGACTGATTTTGTGGCGTTCAGACTGGTCTGGTAGATATCCAGTTCAGTTCAGGGGACCAGTTAAAATAGGGTCCCCTATTCCTCTGCCATCTTTTCCCTCTTTCTCTGGCATCTTTTTTATTGATATGTAATTCACATACCATGACATTCACCCTATTAAAGTACATGGTTTTTGCACTTATCTGGTTTTTAGTATATTCACAAGGTTGTGTAAAAATCACCAGTATTTAATGCTCAGAATATTTTTATTACTTCAGAAAAAAAAAAAAGCCCATATCCACTAGCAGTTATACTTCATTCTCTCTTCTCCCAGCCCTGTCTGCCACTAGTCTGATTTCAGTCTCTTAGATATGCTTTCTCTGGACAATTTATTTTTTTGAAATTATACCACGTGTAACCTTTTGTATCCAGATTCTTTCACTTAGCATAAGGTTTAAAAATTAATCTGTATTGTAGCAATATAATATTTTATTTCTTTTAATGGTCAAATAGTGTTCCATTGTATGGATATACCATAATTTGTTTACTCATTTTTTTATTTGTTGGACATCTGTGTTGTTTCCATTTGGAGCTATTATGAATAACGTTGTTATGAACATTCATATACATGGTTTTCTTTGTGTAAATATACGTTTTCAATTCTATTAGAAATAGATACCTAGTAGTGGAATAGTTTGTTCATATGATAACTCTACATTTGACTTTTTGAGGAACTGACAAATTATTTTACAAAGGAGTTTCATCATTTTATGTTTCTTTTTTTATTAATCCATTTTTATTGAACATTTTGTTTTTCAATCATTTTATGATGAGTAATGTTATGGTTGACATTCTTATAGATTAACCTCTATACAGATACTTGATTATATCTTTAGCATAAATTCTTAGGTATGGAATTATTTAAATCTTAAATGCATTTTATTTTTTATTTTTTATTATTTTTTATTTTTTTATTATTTATTTATTTTTTTTTATTTTTTTTTTTTAAAGATTTTATTTATTTATTTCACAGAGGGAGAGAGATCACAAGGAGGCAGAGAGGCAGGCAGAGAGAGAGAGGGGGAAGCAGGCTCCCCGCTGAGCAGGGAGCCCGATGCGGGCCTCGATCCCAGGACCCTGAGATCATGACCTGAGCCGAAAGCAGAGGCATTAACCCACTGAGCCACCCAGGCGCCCATTATTTTTTATTTTTTTATTAACATATGATCTATTATTTGTTTCAGGGGTACAGATCTGTGATTCATCAGTCTTACACAATTCACAGCACTCACCATAGCACATACCCTCCCCAATGTCCATCACCCTCATTTTAAGTTTCAGCAAGGAACAGATGAGGATTCTAATTTCTCTACATATATGGCAACACTTTTTATTCTCTGACTTTATTGATTAATGCCAGCTTGATTGGTATGAAGTGACATTTCATTGTGGTTTTAATGAGTATTTACCTAATTGCTTGTGATGTTTTGCCTGTTTGCATGCTTTTATTGGATACTTGTATTCTTTGGAGAAATGTCTATTCAAGTCCTTTCCTTATTTTCTAATTGAGTGCTTGTCTCTTTGCTGTGTTGTAAGAGTTCTTAATATATTCTGGATGTGAAAGTCATAAGATATATGCATTGTGAGTATTTTCACCTTTTCTGTGGATAGTCTTTCATCTTCTTGATAGTATCCTTGGAGATGGAAAAAATTTAAATTTTGGTGAAATCTCATTTATCTCTTTTTTCTTTGTATGTTTGGGGTTTGGGAATTATTTCTAAGAAACTATTACCTAATTCAATGTCAAAAATATTTGCACATATATTTTATTCTAAGAGTTTTATAGTTTTAGCTCTTATAGTTTATTATTAATTCATTAATTCATTAATTAATTTAAATTTTATCTATGATGTAAGGTAGGCATCCAACTTCATTCCTTTGCATGAGATTACAAGCTGTCTCCCAGCACTAATTGTTGAAAGACTATTCTTCTACCTACTGAGTTGTCTTGGCACCCTTGTGAAAAATAACTTCTCACAAATGTATGATGTTAGTTCTGAACACTCATTTTTATTCCATTAATTCATTTGTTTACTCTTAATCCAATAACACACAGAATTTATTTTTTAGCTTGGTGGTAAGTTTTGAATTCAGGAGGTATGAGTCTTCTAATTTTTTTTTTTTTTTGGCTATTCTGGAGCCCTTGCTGGTTTTGATAGAAATTGTATTATATCCGTAGATCAATTTGAATAGAATTGCCATTTTAATTGTATTAAACTTTCCAGTCCATGAATATGGTATATCTTTTCATGTACTTAGTATTTTAAAATTTCTTTCTGTGATGCTTTGTAATTTTTACTGTACAAGTTTTGTAGTTCTTTTAAGTTTATTTTTACTTAATTTATCATTTTTTGCTATTGTAAATTAAATTGCTTTCTTAATTTCATTTCCAGATCGTTCATTTCTAGTGTATAAAATCACAACTAAATTTCCACATTGATATTGTATCCTGAAACCTTGCTGAACTTATTTATTTGTTCTAAATTTTCTTATGTTTTTATATGTTTCTGAAAAACATTTTATATGTTTCTATATACACAAGATCATGTCATATGAAAATGGAGATAGTTTTATTTCTTCCTTTCCAATCTTGATATCTTTTTTTTCTGTTCTTGCATAATTGCTTTGGCTACAATCTTTGTAAAATATTAGATAGAAATAATAAGAGGGGTCATCCTAGTGTTGTTTTTGAATTTATGGAGAAATATTTAGTCTTTCACCATTAAGTGTGATGTTAGCTGTGGGTTTCATCAAGTGATTTATCATCATGTATTTATACAATTACATTTTCTCCCCTAATCTATTAATAATATATATTGCATAAATATACAATCTTTTCTTGAAATATATCATATGCTTGGGATAAAGCCTATTTGAACTTAGAATACTTTTTTCCAAATATACTGTTGTGTTTGACTTAGCATATTTTATTTAATATGGAGGTGAAATATAATGAAATGAATAGAAGCACATATTTATCCTAGACTACCTGGTTTTATCAAAAGTAGCTGGGACATGAGCAAAAGTATTTAATCTCTTTGTTACTCAAGTCACTTCTTTATGAAAAGTAAAATAATATCATTTAACTCACAGTGGACTTTTAAGGATTAAATAAACTAGTATAGATGAAATGTTATGCTTTTTTCTATTTTTATAATTATTATTATTGCATTTTTTTCAGGAAGAGAGCTGTTCTAAAATTTATATATTTTTAACTCTTTTTATTTTGTTTGATTAAATCTTATTCTATCCTTATAAAACTTGTTAGTCATTTCCTTTTATTAAACAAATATTCATACTGTGTTTTTTTGAAACAAAAGGTACAATGAGGGAATTGCTTCTTTATCAAAGGTTTTCTACCATTAGCTTATAAGACAATTTTGAACTAACAAATAATATTTTTGGTAACTTTTACTTGCTCATTTAATTTATTTTATGGCTTTGGATATATTTAGATTTTATATTTTTTGTGTAGATAATTTTATAAGGATATATTGATAGAAAATGTCATTTTTGCCTTTTTTTCTTATATGTCATTTGAAGTTGTTTATAATTTCTTCTTCTGACTTTTAAATCTCAGTTATATATTCAGAATTATTTTCAATTTTTCAAACCCAGTATTGTTTGGGAATTTATTTATTCTTTGTCTTTAGTCAGTTGTGATAGAAGTTTGCCTTTTGGGGTTAATGTAGAGCATGAAATCACCATAATGCCTGGCTTGCTAAAATGTGACACTGAGGCTACTGAGGGAGGAGGACATTTTTGGAGAAGGGATAGGCCTTTGGAATGCCTAGGCCTGGTTGACCCCTCTGCCATTGGAATGCAGCAGGAACTTGCCTTCTGCAAGGTTTTCTTACCCCAAAGAGCCAGCCTGTGATCTAAGAGATGTATACATTGTCCCTTAGGCTATGTTTAGCAGAACACACAGATTAGCATATTTTATTTTTCCTGTAAACAAATCCTCCCAGTTTCAATAAGACCCCTTGTCACACATCAAATACTTGAGAAACAGTGACAAGGATTTGTGATTATCCTGAAGGACCAATAAAAGCAGGAGCAAAGAAGAGCAAAGGGTCTTTGTCTCTGAGCTTCGATGCCTTTGCCTTCTCCTCTCCTTCACAGCAAGTTTGGAGTAATCTTTCATCCCTGGGTACAGGGATTGCTGGCCATTCCCAGTATTTGCCTGTGTCCTGGTCTTCAGTCTTCTTCCAGGTTTCATACTTCTTTCTGTGTACAAATGACAGTCTATGTTTGTATCATTTATAACTAAACTGAAGTCACACGCTTGTGTGTGTGTGTGTAACTTCTATGCAGTTCAATAGGACATGTGCTCCTTATTAACTATAAATCCATATTATCTGGCTCAATGAAAAAGTATCTTTAAAATATTATGCACAGTGAGACATCATTTTTATAACATACAGGCTTATACAATTGTAAAATCCACTACATGCATGGAAGGAATCTAGACTTAAGTACACTAAAACATTAGTACTCATTACCACACTATAGTTGAATTAGAGATGATTTTATTTACCTTATCTGCAGTTTAGCATTTCTCAGGAGCAACCATTACTGATTTTCACTTTAAGTGGAAAAAATTTTTTTGTATTGTACTGGTATTTTCCAAAATGATTCCTTTGAATTATATCAATCATTTTCTCAAAATGCTTCAATGATTTGTTGTTGCCTAAAAGGTAGAGTTTAATTTCTTTATTCTAATATTCAAAGTCCTCTGTCAGCTGGCAGCAACCTGCATTTCTTCCCTTATCCTAATTCTCACACTCAGTACAACAGTTCCAACCAAATGCTTTTACCAGCTGTTCTCAAAAATTTCCCTCTCCCATCTTCATATTTTTTGTTCACTCTGTTTCATCTACCCAACTGAAAGTATCTCTATCATTTTTTTCTGCCTATGTGAAACCTACCTATTCCTCAAAATGCAATTATTCTTTCTTCGTCTTTTATAAAGTCTTCCTTGGGGGGGGGGAACAAAAGGGAGCTCTTCTTTGACTATCTTAAGGCCAATATTGCTTTACTAATTTTCTAATTAATATTTTACTACTTTGGCATCCATTCCAGTGGCACTAACTCACGATTGCACATACTCCCCTGTATTTTGGGACCTGTCCAAAGCTGTCCACCCAACGGTGTGAGTGGGGAAAGCTATCCAGGGCATGCTGGCTGCTCAAGCTGTGTGTCCTAGTATAAAGCTGCATCTGCCCAGAGCAAGGAAGGACTATTTTAAAAAGTTTCCATCCACAGAGGAAGTCATGTTGCAGTTATTGTCTGTCCAGAGACTGTATCCTTATATACACCACAGGATGTTCTGATAAATAAATAATTTCATAGTTTCTCATAATCAACATTTTCAAGAGATTATATTAGTATATATGTTCTGTAATTTTTTGTATATATTAGATCACCTAGCACAATGCCCCATGAATGGTTTATGAACAGATAGGTATAATTCAGATATATTTTACATGGAAATGAAATCTCAGGGGCATCCCTGAGACAGATTCCTACATTTCAAGCAAATTATAGCTGCAGAGACTTTGCCATCCACTTTTACAAACACAGTGAGCAGATGAGAAGAGTTTGGAAGATAGTAATAACCATAACCTTTACTCATAATCAGTTATTGCTTAACAATAGTACCTAGTATTTAAGACTATTTTACAGGTTTAAAGTACATCATCATTAGATAATAACCATGTCCTTTCCATTTCTTCTTTGATGTCTAGGTTGGTACCTGGATTAGTAGCCACCTGGTAAATATTTCTTAAAGGAATAAAATAAATTCAATATTAATGACCTCTACATACATAAATAAAACACCATTGACTTTTTCATACAGTTGAGCATCCTGTGATTGAGTGAGAAAGATCAGAGTCACAAGGCCAGCAAGTGGAATGTTCTCTCTGTTATGGCTTCCTTATTAAAACAAGGAGTGGAGAAAGCACATTTCCTGCAGAGCATAGGTAATAAAGAGTATACTAAACTATAAAAGTCACTTAAGCATTCTCTTAAGTGTTCATAATGGTATTTAAAATCAAATAGTTTATTTTCCTCCAAATCAGAAATGTTTTGCTGGTTGAGGCCATGCTGCCTGTGTATATTTGAGCAACAAACCCAAGTTAATATGCTTGTCCTTAGGGATTTCAACCAGTGACCTTGAAAAGTTGTAACAACTAAATACAGAGCTGAATTTTGTGATGAATGCTATTAGAAATAGCCACTTTGAAAGTTTTGTCTCTAGTATATTAATTGTGGAGATGTCATCAAATCTGCCACATATGTTTACAATGGCTACAAAAGAATACAGGTTGAAGAGCTGTTCACACAGATGTGAGGCAGGGTCATGCACAACTTTCCTGCTGTTGCCAGAACAATGTGTGCAGCACCTTTTAGGGAGCCTGCACTTGGTTTATTCCATACACTCTCACTAAAAATGCCTTCTGCTTCACAGCACCAGAAAATGGTGCTTTTTGACAACACAAAACTTGTGACCTCCACTTGTTCTATTGGCATTAGCTTCTGGGAAGTTCTGAACTAAGATAATAGTGCATCTTTAAGAATTATGCAAGTCCTTGCTGCATGGATGTGTTTCTATGTGCTCACTTCCACTGTGGTCAAATACTTCATATTCATTTTTCTTTGAGTTTAAAAATTTGTTTTATCTTAATTATTCATGTTTTTGGTAAATTGCCTCAAAGTCCTTAGAAAGAACTGGGGTAGACATGTAGACAAATTGTACTCCAGTACAAGCTATCAAGTTAAAAATAGAAACAGGAAAATGTGGAAACCCATTTTACAGATAAAGAACCTGAGGCACTGAGGTGTAACATGATCTGTCTAAGGACAAGCACAGATTTCAAAACCATAGCCATGTAAATCTTCACAGTCTCATTCATTTTCCTCTTCTCACAGGAACATGTGATGAGTGCACACATGCTTGCATAGTTTCATCCTTCACTGCTTTCCACTCTGTCCTCAGCTGTGCCCTCTGCATCATTTGCAACAGAAGGTACAAATGTAAAAAGGAAGACTGTTGACTTAGATTAGACTGTGCCCCCAGACACCCAATGTGTCCCCACTTAGAAAATGGGCTGACTTATCTTGAGTTCAACTTTTCTTTTGTAAAATTTCAACTAGGAATCTTTACACATGCCAAATATTAAACCTTGAATTTGAAATCTTTTCTGCAGATTTCTTATTGATAAGTAATGCTTGGGATGGGATTTGCTTAATGAAAAATATTGTAACATAATACCCAAAGTCTTCAAGTTAAAGTTCCCCAGTTTGACCAACCTTGAAAAGGAAACAAAAAATTACATCTGCATCAGGACTATGTCAGAAACGGTGCCAAGGAAGTTCCGAAATGAATGAAGATATTACCAAGTGCCACAAAGCTAATTAGTGTGCTGAATCTTCCTGTAGAAGGAAATTTGCTGGCATCACCCCTGGGTCCTAATTTGAGAATGACCTCAAGTCATACTCCCCAAGGTACTATTAAAGAAATACCATACTGCGGAGGACTCTTGATAGATGAGCAAAAGAAATATTTATTCTCTCCATACACAAATAAGTTTGTTTCTTTAACCGTTAAAGCTAAATGATTTATTTTTATTACAGGTTTCTTTATTACAGCGAGCCTTAATATATTAATAAACATTATCAGTCTCAAAGAAAGGAAGACAATGATCAGTTTCTCTCTAGTTTCTATGGCCAAGGGTAAAACTCCTTGGAGATAGTGCCCCACAAGTCAGTTTGTGAAATATTAAGATATGTAAGAGACGATACATCACTTTACTTATTGATATTCTAAAAAAAAATGTAAGCGTATAGATAGTCTTAAATGCATATTTGGTTTTACAGGTGTGGGGAGTCCTGTTGCTTGGGTTTGTACCTGGTCCACCACTTACTGGTTGTGTGAACTGGGACAAATAATTTAGCTTTCTGTTCTTTGGTTTATTCATAGGCAAAATAAGGATGATGACAGAAGACAAATTGCAATGAAAAATGTATTTAGAGGCTATAGCTGCACATTTTTCATTTTCCAATTCATTTTTTTTCTTCTCACATGAACATATGTGTGGTGTGTGCATTAACTTGGCACAGCCTCCTTCCCCTCTTCACTGCTTTCCACTGACTCTTCAAGTGTGCCCTCCTCCTCTTTTGCTAGACAGAATTGGGTTGTTTTGATGATTCCTATGTATAGAAGAGCCTAGAAAAAAACTCAGTGAATATTAGCTAATGTACACATGATTTCCTTTTACAAAATATATTATTATGTATTATATATAATAGTATAAGACATATACATTTTATGTTATTATAGTTATATACAACATATTATTCATATATGCATATTTATTTATATGTTTAGTGTATTGTAATTCTTATAAATTCTAAGTTATATATTATGGAACATATGTTATTGAATAATACTTATATATTATTATAATTATATATAAAACATAAATATTTCTACAGTCATGAATAAAATAATTTTAAAAATAATTATATTTTATAATAAAATATATAAAATTATATATATATATATATACATATATATATATACACACACACACACATATGAGTCCCTATAATGTGCACGAATCTTTACACGTGCTATTTCAAATCCTCATATTAGTCCTGTAAGGTCAATAATTTCACTTTCAGATAAATAAATGGGCTAGAGGAAGTTCCACAGCTAGTAACATACAGAACTTGGGTTATATACCAGGACTTACTGCTGTCAAAGTTTACTTCTTTGAGCTCCCTACTGCAGCCATAGGAGCTCTGAAATCCAATCCAGCCACCACTCTCACATGGAGAGGCTAGGTGGCAAGGCAACTGAGGCACACCAACCAAATTAAGGGCAGTAAAACACAGAATCAGGAATTATCCCAATGAATCTGAATACTTCATGTTGTCTCATGAATTTGATGTAAAATGTGGGAAAAATTACAAAGGATTATTTTCCCGATTTTCTATTTTTCTATTCATTAGATTTTTGAAAATGTCTGTTTAAGTTCTCCCCATGAATCAATTGTATGTCTTAGTTTGATCATGAGGCTTACTTACTTGGTTGTATTACTTGTTACGTGAGGTTTCACAAACATACGCATAACACATTTTCTTAAAAGGGAATAAAATACTTCATATTTTACCTCGTTAATCTCCTCAGTATGCCTAGGATTTCTAAGGAAGTATCTAGTTATACATACAAATCAGGTACACTGGATTCAGTAAGAGCAGTATTAGTTGAAGCTTTAATTTGTCAAGTTGACAAGGGTGTTTCCTTGGTCCTGATGCCATATCTAAAACTCAGGCCTTCTTTAGTGGTCACAAATCACTAAACAGATTATAATGAATAAGGTTTGGACATGGAAAAGATTATCATGTTTTCAAACTATGTATTACCTAGTTGCTTATTTTACAATATTTACTAAACACCCACTACGTGCATTGTTTGAAGAGTTGTAGGTACAGCAGAGGAAAAAATAGGCAAAAATCCCTGGATGTGTGAAACTTACATTCAATTGGGGGAAAGAAGATAATAAACTGACCCACACCATACCACCTTATATGTAAAGGTGATAAATGCTATGGAGAAAATGAAAGGAGGAAAGAAGAAGAGCAAATACCTTTCAAAGAAGGAAAGGTCCGATTTTAAATAGTGTGGTCGGGAAAAATCACTGTGAGAAGGTGCTTCCTTTTTAGATACTTTCCCCTTTTCTTTCCCTTTTTCTTTCTTTTTTTCTTTTTGTTGCTCTTGTTTTGTGATTTTTTATTTTTAAAATTTGAAGGCGGTCAAGGGTAATCCATGCTGGTACTGGCCAGAAGTATTCCTAGCAAGAGAAATGATTGCAAATGTAGGCAGGTACCTGGTGTGTCAGAGGAATAACAGAAATCAGTGGGGCAGAATGAGTTAGTGGCAAGGAGACTAGGAACAAATGAGATCAGAGAGTTTATAGAAGCCCAGCTCTTACTGGTCTGGAAGAAGATTCTAAAGATTTTGGTTTTGGCTTAGAGAAGATAAGCTATCTAGTAGTAGGTTATCTAGTAAAGACTTTGAGAAGAATTATCTGATAAGATTTTTATTTTAAAAGATCACTCCAGAAATTTTTTCTAATTTATAAAGTGTTGCAGAAGACTGGCCCACTGATCTTGTAATGACAAGAAGATACTTCTTCAGAAGGCAGGAGACACAAAGAAACATAAATGAGCTAAATTTCTGAATAGACTTCTTAGGAGTCTAGAGACCCATGGATGTTTGATCACTGGTTCAGAGCTAGAAGGAATAATCATAAAAGAGGGAATTGAAGAAAAAGCCCACCTTCAGATGACCTCATGAGGCCTGGTATGAGGAATGAGAGTTCCCAGATATTCTGACCACAGTGTGAATCGACAACAATCAGCACTTTCGTTTTTGCCATGGACCTTCCACTGCAGATAGCAGTACAGAAGAGACTCAGGAATAAGCGATAAAGTCAGTAGAATTTTTTCCAAATCATGAAGACCATTCCTTGGTGCTGGGTAGCAGCCTAATGAAGGGTTTTAGACTAACTACGGTAAATCTATAATAAAACCAAGTGGAAAAGTAAAGTGATATATAGGATCAGATAAGGAATCTCAGCAACTCAAGGGAAACTACAAAAAATAAGTAATGGCAATTTTAGAATTTAAAAAGTACTTTAGAAGTGAATTGTCATTTGCTAGATTCAACCATAATCCAGACACAACAAAGGAAAGGATCAGGGAACTAACATATGAAGACCAAAATAGATCTTATTTATTTTATTTTATTTTTTAACAAGATATATTTTTTAGGATTTTATTTGTTAATTTGACACAGAGAGAGAGATTACAAGTAGGCAGAGAGGCAGGCAGAGAGAGAGGAGGAAGCAGGCTTCCCGCTGAGCAGAGAGCCCGATGCGGGGGCTTGATCCCAGGACCCTGAGATCATGACCTGAGCCGAAAGCAGAGGCTTTAACCCACTGAGCCACCCAGGCACCCCAAAATATATTTTAAAGAACCAAACAGACTATCTAAGACTTGTGGGAGAGCATTAAATATCCTAACACACATGCAATTGAAGTCTCAGTAGGAGATGTGAGAGGAATATGTATGTATGTGTAAATATATATATATAATATATATATAATATATATATAATATATATATATATATATAATATATATATATAAATAACAAAGGAAATAAACCCACAGATCCAAGAACAGCAATAAACTCCAAACAAGATAAATACTACTTAGGCATATCAGAGATGAACTTCGAAAAACCTAAGATAAAATGAAAATCTATAAATCAGCCAAGGAATTGGACACATGACATATAGGAAAACAAAAAATAAAGACGTCTGGGGCACCTGGGTGGCTCAGTCATTAAGCGTCTCCCTTCAGCTCAGGTTATGATCCCAGTGTCCTGGGATCAAGCCCCTCATCAGGCTCCCTGCTCTGTGGGAACCCTGCTTCTCCCTCTCTTACTCCCCCTGCTTGTGTCCTCTCTCTTGCTGTGTCTCTCCTCAAATAAATAAATAAATAAATAAAAATAAAATCTTTAAAAAAAAAAGATGTCCGTCTTCTACTCAGAAATAGTAGGAATTTTTACCTAAGGCAAGAAACATTCAATGTATAGCCAGTGGACATATTTTCCAAAATTAAGGTGATATAAAATTATTTTATGGCAGACAAAGAAAGTACCTTCCAGGCTAAAGAAGAGAAAGCATATGTACATGTGAAATCATGTGGATGAAACATTTGACAAAATTCAAAACCTATTTATAATGAACAACTCTCCTCAAATTAGGAATAGGGAGAAATTATCTCCATTTTCTGAAAAGTGTTTACAAAAATTCTAAAGATAGCATGCCCCTTAATGAAAAAAGACTCAATGCTTTCTCTCTAAGATTGGGAACACAGTAAGTGTGTTTGCTCTCACCATTCTCATTCAACACAGTACTGACTTTTCTAGCCACTGCATTAATAAAAATTAAAAGCCTACATATTAAGAAGAGATAAAAAAAACTACTTCTATTTATAGATGACTTCAATGTCTGCAAGAAAAATCCCAAAGAATCTGTAAAAAACAAATCCTAGAATGAATACATGAGGTTGGCTAGATCACAGCATCCAAGACCAATACACAAAAATCAGATGCATTTCTATATACTAAAAATGAACATGTGAAAATCAAATTAAAAAACAAAATACCATTTGCAATCATTATATGAAAATGGAATAGCCAGGTACACTCTTAACAAAACATGTATAGGATATGCATGCTGAAAAATATGAAGTGCTGCTAAAAGAAAGAAAAGGCCTAAATAAATAGAGAAAATCATGTTCACAGGTTTAAAAACTCAGCATAGTACCAATTCTCTCCAACATTATCTATAAGTTTAATGCAATTTCTACTAAAATCCCAATAAGGTGTTTTCCTTTTGCAGACAAAAACAAGTTTTTGATTGTGTTTATATGAAAAGGCATTAGAATTTTTATGAAATATATATGAGAAAGCACTAGAGTAACAAAAAGAAAATCTTGTAAAAGGAGAATAAAGTGGGAAAAGTCAGTCTACCGTTATGGAAGAGTTAATATTTATTTAGACTTATTATGATAGCATAATCTTGGTAGAGGGAGAGGTACTGAGGTTAATGAAACAGAACAGAGAACCCAACAATAGACCCACCTAAATCTGCTCAGCTGTGTGTTGACAAAGGTACAAAGGCAATTCAGTGGAATAAAGATATCCTTTTCAGGAAGTGGTGCTGGAGTAATCAAAGGTCCATAGGGAAGAAAGAGACAGCTTTTGTGGAGAGATTGAGCCAAAAGCCTGATTGCAGTGGATGCAAGAGAGAACAAGGCAAAAATGTTTGCAAACCCCAAGAACAAAATATTGTTTGGAACATATGTATCATAAGGACCAGAAAGAATTATGAGAGTGGGAGGAAGAGCAGGTTGGTTCAAGAAATAACACTAACACAACCTTTGTTCTCACTTAGAAAAGGGATTATAGATACCAGGCTCTTGAATTCATTAAAAGTCACGCCTATAATCCATTTAATTAATGGAAGCTATTTGCTCCTACAAATTTCTGTTATTGCACATTGTCATTATAATTGGATTTTTACTACTTTTAGCTGATCGTCTCCTCTGATATACTAAAATATCATTTAACAACCTGTACTGTGGTTTTCTTTTTCATAGTTCCAATGTCTAGTAACTGCCAAGCACATAGCTGGAATTGGAGAAATATTCATTAAATGCAATTAAACTAAATGAAGCCAAGTTACCAAATGGCTTGATTTCAGCTTTAAAGCCATTGCTCTTATGCCCTTTACCCCTGAAACTTTGCTTAAGCAATTTTTCCCAGGACTCTCTCTGACTGAATCTTCAGCCACAGGTCTCCTTTGCTATTTGAAGGTAAGTTCAACTTAACTCTTTCAGATTCATCTCTTGTAGTTACTAACAAGGTTCATTGCGTGGTTTTCTCTCTGAAATGTAGTACTTATCTCTCCAACTGACATAACACTTTTAGAACAGCCCTAGAATTCCAATAGCCTTTAGATTTTGTTTGCTGAGCTAGATTCTATCTTCCCAGAGAGGGGAACATGAATCGCCTATTTCCTCTGTTCCATTGTGTTCATCTTCATTTCTAGTATTTCTTCAAACGTGAAGTCAACGCTGTGGTTATTCCATTCATGTACTAGATCATATCTGACTCCATAGTAGAATGGTGGGAGAACATAATATTCCAATCCCTGAGTTTAATCAAAGAGATTAGCTTCTTGGATAATTTATCCTAGCAATAATCTTTTCACTCTAAATGTCTACAATTTATCTTCACTAGATCATTCACTTAATACATGACATTTCTAATAGTTACTTATAATCTGGTAAAGATATGTAGTGTTAAAACAGTTTTTTTTTCTTTTGCTTGTCCCTAACTACATGTCTCTGATTGAGTAGAATTAGCTGTGGGCTATTTAAGCCATAGCTCAGCAATGGCATGGAATTCGTTCTAGGGAGAGCATATCTCAATGAATGTATGGAGTGTTTATGGATAAACTTTTATCATTAATAGACAAGGGAAATAGAACAAGAGCTAATTAGGACTACATAATAACTAATGGCATTTATGAGCTATAAATTTGTATTTTGAGATGTTTGATGAGATTCTAAACAGTGAATGTAGAGAGTACTCAGGGGAGAGCAAGATCCATATGAGGAAAAAGTGATAAATTAGACCTCGAAAATTAAAAATTCTTGGTGTGAATGATCCTATTAAACAGACAAAGGCAAGCTTAAAGAGTAGGAGAAAATATTTGCAAACTACCTATCCAGCAAAAATAACTTAGTAATTAAAATGTATAACGAACTCCCAAAACTCAACAGTGTGAAACAAAAAAAGTAAAGAAAAAAAAATCCACAAATAATCCAATTAGGAAATGAAAAAAAAAGTACATAAACAGAGCTTTCATGGTAGACTAAATACAGCTGATGAATAAACACATAAAAAATGTTCAACACTGTTGGCTATTAGGGAAATGCAAATTAAAACTACAATGAGATATCACTAAACACCTATCAAAATAGCTTTTTAAAAGTAGTGATCACCAAATGTTGCCAAGGATGAGGAAGATCTGAATCACTCATGCATTGCTTAGATGCACCAAAACAAATTCTTAGTGGATCTAATATTTGCATAACAAAGATAACATATCTTATATAAGCCTCTCAGAAAAAAAATTCTATTTATTTTGTTCCCTTGGTGTCAGGAAGCAAGAGAAGGAACCAAAAAATGTACAAAACACAAGCTATCAGATTTGACTATATTAAAATAAGATGAGAGACAAAGAGATTGCTTTATCTCTAGAAAATATCCCCTAAAATTGTGAAGAGACAAGACAAACATTTGCACATAGTATGAACAAGAAAGTAGCCAAAAAAACCCATGAATATGTGACTTCACAGAAGTACTGGAAATATAAATTAAAATGATTAGACATCAATGTTTGCTCTTCAGATTTCTGGTTTTGGTTCTATATATTCTTTAATTTTGCCACATGGACATCTACTCAGCTTCTTGGTGCCTGTGAAAACAAAAACAAAAACGGGTATATGAGGAAGTTAGTGCTCCTGTCATGGACATGTGAGCATGGGCAATAGATACCAGTAGATAAATGACCCCCTTTTCTGTTTACTGGCTGGATAATTCTCAGCTGCATTCTCTATAGGTTCTCTAGCAGGATCTAGGAATGGCTGCCCACTAGCTGATAAAATCAGGTGGTAGTCAGCTGGTAACATATCTGGATAAACTTCCTATACATAAGGCTTTTTCTCAGTCTTTGGTTTTTTTCAGGAACTTACCAAAGATATCCATCTTTATCACAAATCAACATATACTAATTTTATAACTCTTAAGTCATTTAATCAGTTATAAAATTATCTATATATTTCATTCAACACAAAATATTTCTTGAATGCCTGTAAGTCCGGAATTATGTGACGTGTGGATCTAATAGTAAACAAAAGTAAAAAAAAAAAAAGGAAACTTTGTCTTCAAAGAGTGTATAGTCTAGTAGTGAAAGTGCACATTTAACAATCACACAAAACAAATTAGTAAGTGTGAAAAACAAGTACGAGGGGTTAGAGACTGGCCAAATAAGGAAAACGGATCTAGTAATGGGGACCAGGGAAGGTTTCTCGGAAGAAGTGGTGATTGGTTGAACAGAAACTCAAGGAAGAGTAGAGGTTATTGAGACAATGAGTATATGCTTAGGGGAAGAAAGGGCATTCTAGAAAGAATACCAGGTGCAAAGATTTGGAGGCTGAAGTATAATGATACATGTATGATGAACATACAAAACATGAAACAAACAAAGCATCTGGGGCTAGGTATCAAGAGGAAGCTTTGTGCAACCTAAGACTAGGGAGATACACAGAGACAGTGTCAGGTGGTTCCATGGGCCATGTTAATAACTTTTTTTTGAATCCTAAGAACCATGAAATTGAATGAAGCATATTTTTTAGTAAAGAGTTGAAATTATCAATTTCTATTTTCAAAAGATTATCCTATTATGGCTAATATTCATTGAGCGTTTACCCTATGTTAGACACTGTTCTGAGCACTATGCGTGTGTTACACTTTGGGTGTTCGTGACTTCCCTACATGTTTTGTATTGTTATCCACACTGTAAGAGTGAGGAAATTAAGGAATAGAGCAATTGTCTTGTCCAAGTTCACACTGTGAAAGTGTAGCAGAGCAGACCCCAGCCATCATGGCAGACTTTAGCACTCGCACTATGAACTCCCAAACTAAACTGCCCCTAAAGTGTGAAAAGGAGAGAGTAGAAGAGTAGATGTGGGGACCCAGTTAGAAGGCTCTTTCCACCATCCAGTGAAGGGAGATACAAGGTTGGTCTATGTGATCAAAGTGAGTTGGACAGAAATGGAGAGATACACTATGATTCTCAACCGGAAGCAACTTTGCTCTATACTCCCAACACAGGATATTTGGCAAGGTCTGGAGTACTTTTGGTTGTCAGAACTTGGGAGGGCCTCTAGTGGTAGAGGTCAGGGATGGGGCTCCGCCTTCTACAATGCTTAGGATAGTAACCCTCAATAAAGAATCATCCAAGGTGCCTGGGTGGCTCAGTGTGTTAAAGCCTCTGCTTTTGGCTCAGGTCATGATCTCAGGTCCTGGGATCGAACCCCGCATCAGATTCTCTGCTCAGCAGGGAGCCTGCTTCCTCCTCTCTCTCTGTCTGCCTCTCTGCCTACTCGTGATCTGATCTCTCTCTCTGTATCAAATAAATGAATAAAATCTTTAAAAAAAAAGAATCATCCAGTCCAAAGCATTAATGGTGTTAAGGTTGAAAACTCTGGTATAAAAATTTTGGGGGAGAAAAACTGATAAAACTTAATGGTGGATGGGATTTGTGGGATGAGAGAGCAAGTGGTATCAGGGATATTGTGTAACAGAAAAACTGTCACAACACTATAGGGAACACAGCAAACATACTGAGTTTGTAGGAATTTAAATTGATTAGTCAACCAAAGAGAGGTATCATGTGATCACTAGGTTTTAATTAATTCTAGAGCATAAAAGAGAATTTTGCATTAGAGACATATATTGGAAGTTATCTGGGTGTAGACAACATTCGAAATCATGAACACAAATAATGTTTTTTAGGGTTAGAACATAGGCTAAAAGAAAATAGTGCCTTAGGCCTGAGCCTTAAAGAGGTCCAATGTTTAATGGCCTTTTACTGATGGAAAAAAGATGAGCAAGAAAGAGATAGTAAAAGGAGAGAGAGAAAGAAAGGGAGCTATCAGAGAAGTAGTAATAAAAACAAAATATTGTGGTATTTAAGAAGCTAAGGGGGGGGGGCGCCTGGGTGGCTCAGTGGGTTAAAGCCGCTGCCTTCGGCTCAGGTCATGATCCCGGGGTCCTGGGATCGAGGCCCACATCGGGCTCTCTGCTCAGCAGGGAGCCCGCTTCCTCCTCTCTCCTCTCTCTCTGCCTGCCTCTCTGCCTACTTGTAATCTCTCTCTCTGTGTCAAATGAATAAATAAAATCTCTAAAAAAAAAAAAAAAAAAAGAAGCTAAGGGGGTATAATTTTTAAATAATAGATAGTGCTTAAAAGTTAAATAAGGTAAATGGGGAAAAAAGTCTGTTTCAAGGACATGGAGGTCTTTGGGTCCCCAATGAGAACTAATTTGGAATAAGGGCTTTTTGGATTGCAATGGAGTTAGACATACGCCCAACACACACACACACACACACACACACACACACACGCATGCACACACACCCTCACACGGATCATTGCAAAAAAAAGTCTAAATACTTTATTGAATGCTATGGAGCTTACCATGTTCTAGACCCTATAAATGCAAAATGACGAATGTTTACTCAAATAGCACAAGGCATGCGTTGGTATGCTCATTTCACAGATATGAAATGAGGGTTCAGTGATGTAGGGTGATTTTTCAGAGGCCACACAGAAGGCATAATCTGGTTCCTAACCCAAGACATAAAGTCTCCAATGCCCACATTCTTTCCCTTAAACAGAACAATATGGAATAGTACCAAACTCAATGGCTTCTGTGTCTGTTGACTTTAATCTTATTTGCAAAATTTGGATTCATCTCACTCAGATACAAAATTGTTTTCACATATTTTCTCGCTTTTTGAAAGCAAGGTGGACCATGGGGCTATTAATCATTGCTGCAACAGATAAAGCTGCTTGTAAAAACCAATCTCCATTATTCATTTGGAACCACATTGTGGACTGAGATACTGTATCACCCAAGGAAACAGATGGTCCATGTTCCTGGTAAAAATGCTTTACAAAAACATTCCTATCGGCAATACACAGGTTCTGAATCCATTCCTATCAAATGTGGTACTCACAAGGTCATCACATATAGTTGATCTTTAATTACTTTGCAATAGAAAATACAACATATTTGTAAATGATATTAGAAAAAAACTCAGAAAGTTTAGTATAGATACGTAAAACAAATATGGTGTATTCTGATTTCTTTTTTTTTTAATTTTATTTATTCATTTGACACAGAGAGAGAGATTACAAGTAGGCAGAGAGGCAGGCAGAGAGAGAGGAGAGAGGAGGAAGCAGGCTCCCTGCTGAGCAGAGAGCCCGATGTGGGCCTCGATCCCAGGACCCTGGGATCATGACCTGAGCCGAAGGCAGCGGCTTTAACCCACTGAGCCACCCAGGCGCCCTGTATTCTGATTTCTGATATAACAATGAGAATAGCTAATGAAATGAATAAAATCTGTCCTATAATTCTTCCTAACTGTCCTCTGCTTATCCAACTGGCCCCCTCTTGTTTAAGTTCTACCATACTACTCCGCTGACCTGCTTAAAATCTTTAAATGACTCCCCATCACCTACGCGGGTGTGGTGATTTTGAGCAAGCTACTTAAACTCTCTTTAACAAGTTTAAGATTACAAACTTAATAAGGTGACTGAGTTGGGATTAAATCCCATGACATCAGCCTTCTGCTTTAGCTTTCAACCATGAAGTTGTAATGATTTTCTAAAACAGGAGCTGGTAAACAATGTTCTGAGGACCAAATCCAGCCTCCCACTTGTTTTTTACATCCTACATGCTAACAAACTTTTCTACATTTATAAATCATTGAAAAACAAGTCAAAAGAAAATACAATTTCATAACATGTGAAAGTTACATGAAATTCAAATATCAGAGTCCATGAAAAAAGTCTTGGAACACAGCCATGCCCATATGTTTATGCACTGCCTATGGCTCCTTTCATGCACCAACAGAGTTGAGTAGTCACAGCAGAGATTTCTTGGCCCACAAAATGTAAAAATATTTACTATCTGGTCCTTCATAGAAAAAAAATATGTCCACATCCAAATTTATGACTAGCATTAAGGAAGAAGGAAGTATGAAGTGAGAGAGATAAGTAGAGTGAAGTTATCATAGGTCAAATTGCTTCATCAAGAAATTTGGAGTGATAATATGGGCTTTATGCATCAAAACAGATTTCTTTTGAATTTTAACCTCTCTTAAATCTAATTGTCTAAAATACATAAATGGATGTTTGAAGAAAGGTCACACACACCTTTCATCCAGTGTGATCCTACTTTCCCTCAAGGCAAAGACTGGGGTCCGTTTTTAATAATAGCCCTGGAAATGTCAGTCTTGGTGATCTGCTCAGACCTTTGGGAAAACTGGGCTCCTCTTGGGAAAAGATGTGGTATGTATATATACAATGGAATATTGCTTAACCGTAAAAAGAATGAAATCCTGCTATTTGCAACAACATGGATGGAACCAGAGGATATTATGCTAAGTGAATTAAGTCAGACAGAAAAAGACAAATACCATATGATTTCAGTTACACACAAAATCTAGAAAACAAACAAATGAATGGGAGAAACAGAGAAAGACTCATAGATACAGAGAACAAACTGATGGTTGCTAGACAGGAAGAAGCATGAGCTGGTGGAGGAAATAGGGGAAGGAAATTAAAAGGTACAAGCTTCCCATTATGCAATAAGTAAGACACAGGGATGCAGTGTACAGTATAGGGAATATAGTTAATAATATTGTAACAACTTTGGTGACAGATGGTAGCTAGATTTATAGTAGTGATCACTTCATAATGTACATAAGTAAACTATATTGGACACCTGAAACTAATATAATATTTATGTCAGTTAACTTCAATAAAAAATACAGTCACCAAAAGCTTATCACTAGGGGATAAAATAAATACCAAGAAAAGTGTTTGAGATATCACGGGTACTCGTTATACATGTGGCAAGTAGATATTTTGAATCAATAGATCACTAAATCACTAATAAGGGATTTAGTAGAGTTAGCATAGGGTATCACGAAAGTTTAGGCACAAAGGGCATCTTCATGAAAGTCTATAATTAAAAATATAATCGTGATTATTATTAGTAGCATTTTCTGACTGCTTCCTTGGAGCCAAGCACCATGCTAAGTGTCTTAAATGCATTTCTTAAATTCTTGCAACATACCTATGAGGCAGGTAAATGTATCACACCTACATTGCAGATGATTTCTTTTTTCTTAAAGATTTATTTATTTGAAAGGGAGAGAGAAAGTGGATGGGGGATGGAGAGGGAGAGAAGCTCAAGCAGACTCCCTGTTGAGCTCAGTGCCTGACGTGGAGCTGGATCTCATGACCCATGTGATCATGACCTGAGCCAAAACCAAGAGTCAGAGGCTTAATCATCTCAGTCACCCAGGAGCCCCTGCAGATGACATCTTATAATTCATGGCACACATATTGTTCTTTCTACTTGTGTCTTTCTGGCTTCCGCCTCCAACACCAAGCTCTTACTCTCCATATATCTTACACCCAGGCTCCTGAAAGCGATATTTTGGTTCATTTAAACATGATCCTCTTGCTTTTGCTTATGTTTGGCCAAGTTCTTCATTCAGGACCTCTTCATGAGCTCCTGCTCATCCTACAGATTGGCTACAGAGTTCTCTATGGAAGACATCATGAATATGTTCTTTCACTTACCCATTATTTCACTCATATACCATATATTTAGCTTTCACATGTCAGGCAGTGGGAATTCAGAAATAAAATTTTAAAAAATGGTCTTTCATAGCCATGGCCTTCTAAGCTCATAAACAGTCAAGATGGTAGTAAGTGCTCTGACTGAGTCATCATGGATTACAGCTCACAACAGAAAGTGTGTCTAGGCCAGCCCGAGGGGTCATGGAGGTCTTTATGGAAGCAACAGGGTCTGAGTAGAGATGAAGAGTGTTGGGGGTGCTGTCAGGAACAGAGATTACAGCACTAGCCATAGCACAGAGGCATGAGCCAGCCTCATGTAGAAGTCCTCATAGTTTATTGGCCATGGTGTGAGAAAGCTGAGTTGTGGGAAGGAGCGTAAAGGGGATGGGAGTGGTACACCTGTGGCAAGTAGTGTGGCCCAGGGATCATTGTGCCATGTGGGAGAAGATCGTCTTATGCAATTTTGTGTTTTGCTGCCCTGGTAAACAGTCAGGGCTATATTCCCCACATGAGACAGGAGTTCTATCCGATGTGGAACGTGCTGAAATAGCATGAGTAAAAGTAGGTAAGATTAGGGCGCCTGGGTGGCTCAGTGGGTTAAAGCCTCTGCTTTCAGCTCAGGTCATGATCTCAGGGTCCTGGGATCAAGGCCCGCATCGGGCTCTCTGCTCAGCAGGGAGCCTGCTTCCTCCTCTCTCCTCTCTCTCTGCCTGCCTCTCTGCCTACTTGTAATCTCTCTCTCTGTGTCAAAATGAATAAATAAAATCTTTTAAAAAAAAAAGTAGGCAAGATTATAGAGATGGGATTTGAAAGGCAAATCATTATTCTGGGATTTTGTAAACAGTTACTTAAAAGGTTGTGTTGTTTCAATGCAATGTTTTGTTTTAAATTGTGTGTGTATGTGTGCATGCACGTGTATGTGCAAACTTGCACTAATTTTGTAGTTTCCTACTTTTTCTTTTTTCTCTTATCCTCATTTCACACATCACTACAAATTGAGCAGACATTTCAAATTGTGGGTGGAAGATTAGTTGACCAATAATAGAAAAGCTAAAAGATACTTTAACTTATAAATATGTTTTTTCAAATGTAGAATTGTTAAGAAAAATAATAATATCTATTAGTTAATCTGAGATTTTGTCCTTCTTTGTAACAACTGGCTATTATTTTTAAATAAAAAAGAGAACATTCTTAGGAACGAATGCATGAGAGAATGGGATGAATCTCTAAAAAAAATACACTTCTATATTTGTTAATTGCAGAATGCCCTGAAAAGACCTGCATATAAGAAAGAGGTTTTTCAATTTCAACTTGTTGGAAATTTATTTATTTATTTATTTATTTATTTATTTATTTATTTATTTATCTATTAAAAAGATTTTATTTACTTATTTGACAGAAAGAGATCACAAGTAGGCAGAAAGGTAAGCAGAGGGAGAGAGGGAAGCAGGCTCCCCGCTGAGCAGAGAGGCCGATGCAGGGCTTGATCCCAGGACCCTGAGATCATGACCTGAGCCAAAGGCAGAAGCTTAGCCCACTGAGCCACCCAGGCACCCCAATTTGTTGGAAATTTAATTAAAATGGAAAGTTATGTAAGAGAACATTTTTAGTATGTCATTTCATTCCTATAACAAACTTAGAAGTTTGGTCATATTACATATATTTCATATATAAAAGTAACTGAATGAGGCCCAGGGAAGTTAACTGTCCCACCTAAGGTCAAATGAGGATCTCGCTCCAGAGTTCAGGGCTTTTTCTGGGTTGCCTAACATGCAGAGAAATTGGTTTCAGACAGAGATACCTGCTTTTTACAGCCACAGCTTGAATGTAAATACTATAACTTGAGGGTTTTTTGAGATTAAAAAAAGGTTCTATTTAATGTCAAAAATAAACCTTCAGCTATCAGAGGGTGCTTATGTGTGTATAAAAGAACGATACCTGCACCCTGAGCATGGATTGTCAGTAGCAGCATCATTGCACCAGAATTGGACAGAATTGAAGTCATTTAAGAGACAGCATTGTTTTAAAGTGAACCTCCATGATTTTTTCAAAGCTTCTAATCCATAAAATTGTATCATCTTAAAGCCAGAGAAGACTTGTGAGGCCCTCTGTTCCTAATGTCATCATTTCTTCTGAGAATGAAATCAAGAACCAGAGAAAAGGAGAAATTATGTAAATATCTGATTTTAGCCTGTTTGGTTGAAATATGTACTAACAATTTGCTAAGTCTTTTATGAATCACATGGATAATGGCACATGTCAAAATTGATACTAATATTTTTATAATAGAGATAAGGACCCTGAAGCTGGAAAACATTGGTAGGTGTCTTAGGGTTGCACATCTAGTTAGACGTTACACAACTAGTACAGTGACAAGGCTAGTACTGAATCTGGCCTTGCTTGGTTCTAATGTCTGCCTCATCTGATTAGAATGAGGACCAGAGCATAGATCAAGTCACACCCCGAAGTTCATCTCCTGTGTCACCTGCCATGTGACAGGAAGGGGCAGGAAAGATAAGCCGGAACAAGGAAAGAACATACATAATAATCCCAGTTTATTGTCATGATGATTCCACTTTATTTCAAAGCCTCCACCATTTTATCCCTGGTGAACTACTCCCCCACCCTGCCCCGCTGAAGTGAAGTGCACGGAACTGTACTGCTTACCAGTTGTAAGTGCTGTGCTTGGCTTTACTGGTGATTCATTCCATGACCTTGATTGAACCACGAAGCTTTTCTTTATCTCAGTTTCTCCATCCACAATGTGATTATAAATAATACATTCTCCCTAGCTACTTCACGGGGGTCACAAAGGCATTAATAATGTAATTATTTCTAAAGTACTTTGAAATCCTTGAGTGAAATATGATATTAAAAATATCACTGCACTCAAAATATTCCTGGACAGGCAGACTTAAATGAGAAAACTATTGCTATCTGAGTGGAAAATATGTCTGACAGGGTACATAATTTTCCTGGAGAAAAATGCCTTTCATACAAGGGTCTCAAAACCTCATTAGTTTTGTTTAAGGTGCTGAGACTCTGTGGTTTGTGCACCGTGGGTAAAAGGCCTCAGTGGGCTGTGCTCTTTTCTGTACACCTTTACAACTCTATTAAAACCAGAAAAGGGAATGAGATTATAAAAGCCCCCAAACTAGGTTTGTCAGATAAAATACGGGACACACAGATACATTTGAATTCCAGATAAACAAAAAGTAGTATCTTACATAAGTATAGTCCAGGTATTACATGAGACATACTTACACTAAAAAAAATTCATTGCTTATGAAAAATTCAAATGTATTGCATGCTATTTTTAATCGCTAAATCTGGCAAACCTACTTCAAGTCCTCCTTATTTAACTTACTTGATTATTTGTCAGTCTGAAATGGTAAAAACTTTATGTGGAATGACTGCAAAGATAGCCTCATTAATTTCAGATAACATAACAATTAAACAAATGATATCAGTAGTCTAACCAAGTTGTGATTTCTGAAAGGCAAATACTGTGTTCGATTCTCCTATATATTTCTTGGGTTTGGCATAGCTTCTGTAACATTTTAAACAGCAGATAAATGTCTGTTCAATAAATGAATGAATAAATGGTGGCATGAATGAACAGCTTGGATTACACTGAAGGAATTTAAGGCACTTTGGGAAATTATTTAAAAAATATATTTGGGGGACACCTGGGTGGCCCAGTCAGTTAAGCAGCTGCCTTCGGCTCAGGTCATGATCCCGGGGTTCTGGGATCGAGTTCGGCATCCAGCTCCTTGCTCAGTGGGGAGCCTGTGTCTCTCTCTGCCTCTGCCTGCCACTCTGCCAGCTTGTGCTCTTTCCCTCTCTCTCTCTCTCCGACAAGTAAATAAGTAAAATCTTAAAAAAAAAATAAAAAATACATTTGGGTTATAATCAGTTACTATAATAATTCTATATGGTAGTTTCTTCTAAGATAACTAAATTAGTTTATGAACTTGCTTTCCTTAAAATATTTTATTAGGGGTGCCTGGGTGGCTCAGTGGGTTAAAGGCTCTGCCTTTGGCTCAGGTCATGATATCAGGGTCCTGGGATCGAGCCCCGCATCAGGCTTTCTGCTCTTGCTTCCCCCTCTCTCTCTGCCTGCCTCTCTGCCTACTTGTGATCTCTCTCTCTCTCTCTGTCAAATAAATACATAAAATCTTAAAAAAAAATTTTATTAAATTCAGCAAACATTTATTGAAGGACTTTTTATGTATAACGTATCTTGGTGTTAGATTGTACTATTTATTAATTATCAGGTTATGAATTCTGCAAAAATTTTACCATCTTCTATTATAGAAATAATTACCTTATAATAACTGCTTGCTTAATTCATTGCTGAATGAAGAAATCCTAAACAAAAGCAGGAGGGGTGAGAATGGAGAACATGGAAAGATTTTGAAAAACTATTTTTACAGTTTTACTGTGATATAACTTTAAAAAATTGAGTATATTTACTTTACAAAATATTTTTATATATGTATACATCATGAAATGATTACCACAATCAAGATAATTAACATTTTCATTACTACACAGTTATTTTTGTGTGTGTGTGGTGAGAAATTTTAAAGTCTACTCTCAGTAAATATTGAGTATATAACATAGTTTAATTAAACTATAGTCATTGTGCCATAATTTAAATCTACAGAATTTATTCATCTTGCATAAGACACTTTGTATATTTTGACCATCTCTCATTTTCCCCACACAGCACCTGAAAAAAGCCATTCTGTTCTCTTCTATGAAATTTTTTTTATTCCATACAAGTATGAGATCATGCAGGTTTTTGTTTGTTTTTGTTTATTTGGTTTGTTTGTTTGTTTTTTCCTATGCCTGGCTTGTTTCACTTAACATAATGTGCTCAAATTTCACCCATATGGTTGCAAATGTGATAAACACTTAGGTTGATTTCCATGTCTTGGCTATTGTAAATAATGCTGCAGTGAACATGGGAGTGCTTATATCTCAAGATACTGATTTCATTTCTTCTGGATACATGTCCAGAAGTAGTATTCCTGAACTATAATAATTGCATTTCTTTTAACTTTTCTGAGGAATTTTAAAAAAATTTTCTATACTGTTTTCCATAATGGCTGTAGTAATTTACATTCCCACCAACAGTTTTGAAGGGCTCCATTTTGTCCATATTCTTGGCAATACTTATAATGTTTCTAACAGGTGTGAGCTGTTCTCATATACTGGTTTTTGATTTGTATTTTCCTGAGGATTAATGATGTTTAGGATTTTTTCATATGCCTGTTGGCCATTTATATGCCTTCTTTTAAGAAATGTTTATTCAGGTTCTTTGCCTATTTTCAAACTGTTGTTTTTTAAATTATTGCTATTGAGTTTTATGAGTTCCTTATATATTTTGGCTATTAATTTTTACCAGATGTACAATTCAAGATGATCTTCTCCCATTCTATAGATTGTCTCTTCACTCTATTGACTATTTTCTTTACTGTGCAGAGTGTCTTTTTAGGTCTTACATGTAAGTCTTTAGCACATTTTAAGTCAATTTTTGTATGTGGTATGAGATAAGAGTCATTTGCATTCTTTTTCATGTTGATATCCAGTTTTCCCAACACCATTTATTAAAGAGACTGTCCTTACCCCTTGTGTGCAACTTTGTTGATGATAAATTGACCATAAAGGTGTGGACCTGTTTCTGGGTTCTCTATTCTGTTCTATTGGACTATATGTCAGTTTCTATGTCAGTATCATATTGTTTTGATTACTATAGCTTTGTAGTTTATTTTGAAATGAGGAATCATGATGAGTCCAGCTTTGTTCTTTATGCTCAAGATCCCTTTGGCTATTCAAAGACTTTGTGATTCTACATCAATTCTGATATTATTTTTTCTTATTTGCGAAAACGACATTGGAATTTTGATAGGGATTGCATTAAGTCTGTAGGTTTGTTTGGGTGGTATAAGCATTTTAACAATGTTAGCTATTCCAATCTATGAACACAAGATATCTTTCCATTTATTTGTGTCATCTTCAGTTTCATTCCAGTGAACAGATTTTTCATCTCCTTTTTTAAAAATTTAATTAGCCAACATATAGTACATCATTAGTTTCAGACATGGTGTTCAATAATATATCAGTTACATATAATACCCAGTGCTCATCACACCAGTTACCCCATCCCCCCCATCAACCTCCCCTCCAGCAACCCTCAGTTTGTTTCTTATATTTAAGAGTCTCATGTTTTTTTTCCCTCTCTGATGACTTCCCATTCTGTTTTCCCTCCCTTTCCCTATGGTCCTCTGCCCTGTTTCTTATATTCCACATATGAGTGAAACCATATGATAATTGTCTTTCTCTGATTATTTTGGTCAGCATAATACACATCCATGTCAATGTAAATGGTAAGTATTCATCCTTTCTCATGGCTGAGTCATATTCCATTATGTATATATACTACATCTTCTTTATTCATTCATCTGTCTATGGAAATCTCAGCTTTTTCTACAGTTTGGTTATTGTGGACATTGCTGCTATGAACATTGGGGTGCAGGTACCCCTTTGGATAACTACATTTGTATCATTGGGGTAAATACCTAGTAGTGCAATTGCTAGGTTATAGGAGCTCTATTTTTAACTTCTTGAAGAACTTCCATACTGTTTTCCAGAGTGGCTGACCCCATCAAAAAGGAGAATTACAGACCAGTATCCTTGATGAACATGGATGCCAAAATTCTCACCAAGATACTAGCCAATAGGATCGAACAATACATTAAAAGGATTATTCACCATAACTAAGTGAGATTTATTCCTGGGTTGCAGGGTGGTTCAACATTCAGAAATCAATCAACATGATACATCACATTAATAAAAGAAAGAACAAGAACTATATGATCCTGTCAATTTTGGCAGAAAAAAACATTTAATAAAATACAGCATCCTTTCTTGATTAAAACTCTCTGCAGTGTAGGGATAGAAGGAACATACCTCAGTATCATAAAAGCCATATGTGAAAAGCCCACAGTGAATATTATTCTCAGTAGGGAAAAACTGAGAGCTTTTCCCCGAAGGTCATGAACACAACAGGGATGCCCACTATTACCACTCTTGTTCAGCATAGTATTAGAGGGCCTAACCTCAGGAATCAGACAACAAAAAGATGTAAAATGCATTCAGATTGACAAAGAAGAGGTCAAACTCTCACTCTTCATAGATTTTTCACCTCCATCATTAAATTTATTTCTAACTTTTATTATTTTGGGACTATTATAAATGGAATTATTTTCTAAATTTCATTTGTAGATAGTTTCTTTTCTTCAATTTGTATACCCTTTCTTTCTTTTTTTATTATGTTCAGTTAGCCACTGTATAGTACAACATTAGTTTTTGATATAGTGTTCAATGATTCATTAGTTGCATATAACACCCAGTGCTCATCACAACACATGCTTAATAAACATCATCCTGTTACCACATTCTCCCACCCCTCTCCCCTCTGAAACCCTCCATCCATGATATTTTATTGTTAGTGTATAGAAGTGCAGTTAATTTTTGCATGCAAAATTTTTATTCTGCAACTCTACCAAAATTGTTTATTAGTGCTAACATTATTTTTAGGAGAGCCCTTAAGGTTTTCTATATATAAGATCACATCATCTACAAACAGGCACAATTTTACTTCTTCCTTTTCAATTTTGATGTCTTTTATTTGTTTTTCCTATCTAATTGCTCTGACCAGGACTTCCAGCGCTATGTTGCGTAGGAATGGTAACAGTGAGAATTCTTGTCTTATTTCCAATCTTAGAGGAAAAGCTTTGAACTTTTCAACTTTGCCTATGATGTTAACTGTGGGCTTCTCACATATGGTCTTTATTATGTTGAGGTACATTCCTCCTATACCTAATTTGTTGAGAGTTTTTATCATGAAAACTATTGAGTTTTGTCAAGTGGTTTTTTTTTTTCTCCATCTTATTAAGATGGTCATGTGATTTTTATCCTCCAGTCTGTTAAGGATCATATTTATTGATTTTTTTATTCCAAGGATAAATCCCACTTGATCATGATATATGATCATTTTAATGTGCATTTCAATTCAGTTTGTTAGTATTTTGGTGATGATTTTTGTACCTGTAGTCATCAGGCATATTGACATGTAGTTTTTTTGTATCCTTGCCTGGCTTTGTTTTCAGAGTAACTCTGGTCTCATTAAATGAGTTTGGAAGTATCTCTTACTCTTCATTTTTGGAGGAATTTGGGAAAGATTGGTGTTAATTCTTTTATAAATGCACAGTAGAATTAACTAGTAAAGCCATCAGATCCTTTGCTTACATTGTTTGTTTGTTTGTTTGAAAGTTTTTGATTATTGTTTTAATCTCTTCACTCGTTATTGGTCTTTATGATTCAGGTTCAGTATGTTTCTAGGAATGTATTCATTTCTTCTAGGTTATCTGATTTGTTGACGTGTAATTGTTCATAGTAGTCTTTTATCATCCTTTGTATTTCTGTCCTATCAGATTGTAACATCTCCTCTTTCACTTATAATTTTATTTATTTGAGCCTTCTATCTTTTTTTCCCCTTGGTGTAGCTAAATGTTTACTAACTTTATCTTTTTAGAAATGGAACAAAATAAAATTATGTGGAAATTAAACAATATAATCCTTAAGAAATAGAAAAAAATCTTAAGACAAATAGAGATGGAAACAACATATCAGAATTGATGAAATGCAGCAAAAACAATTCTAGGAGGAAGATTAAATCTATAATATTAGGAAACAAGACAGATCTCAAATAAACAACCCAATCTTGTAACTCAAGAACTAGAAAAAGAGCAAAGAAACAAGAGCTTTGAATGACACATTGGACCAGATGGACCTCATAGATATATACAGAACATTCCACCCTAAAACAACAGAATACTCATTCTTCTCAAAGGCACATGGAACTTTCTCCAGAATAGATCACATATTGGGTCACAAATCAGGTCTCAACCAATACCAAATGACTGAGATTATTCCCTGCATATTCTCGGACCACAATGCTTTGAAGCTGGAACTCAATCACAAGAAAAAAATTGGAAGAAATTCAGACACTTGGAAGCTAAGGATCATCCTGTTAAGGAATGTTTAGGTCAACCAGGAAATCAAAGAAGAACTTAAACAATTCAAGGAAACCAATGAGAATGAAAATACATCAGTGCAAAACCTATGGGATCTTGCAAAGGTAGTCCTAAGTGGGAAATACATAACCATCCAAGCCTCACTCAAAAAAGTAGAAAAATCCTGAATACGCAAATTAACTTTGCACCTTAAAGAACTGGAGAAAGAACAACAAATAAAGTCTAAGTCATGCATTGGAAAGGAACTTTTATTAAGATTGGAGCAGAGGTCAATAAATTAGAAACCAGAAATACCGCAGAGCAGATCATCAAAACTAGAAGCTGGTTCTTTGAAAGAATTAATAGGATCGATAAACCACTGGCCAGAATTATTCAAAAGAAAAGAGATTAATAAAATTATGAATGAAAGAGGAGAGATCATGATTAACACCAAGGAAATAGAAACACTTATTAGAAATTATTATCAACAACTGTATGCCAATAAATTAAGCAACCTGGAAGAAATGGTTGTTTTCCTGAAAATCTATAAACTACCAAGACTAAAACAGGAAGACATTGACAACTTGAATAGGCCAATAACCAGTAATGAGATTGAAGTAGTGATCAAAAACCTCCCAAAAGTCCAGGCCCTGATGGATTCCTTGGGGAAATCTACCAAACAATCAAAGAAGAAATAATACCTTTTCTCCTTAAGCTTTTTTAAAAAATAGAAACAGAAGGTAAACTTCTAGACTCATTCTATGAGACCAGCATTACCTTGATGCCAAAACCAGGCAAAGACCATAACAAAAAGGAGAATTTCAGACCAATATCCCTGGTGAATATAGATGCCAAGCTCTCAACAAGACCCTAGCTAATAGGATCCAACAGTACATTAAAAGGATTATCCATCATGACCAGGTGGGATTTATCCCTGGAATACAAGGGTGGTTCAAAATTTGCAAATCAATCAGTGTGGTAGAGCACATTAGTAAGTGGAGAAAGAACCGTATGGTCCTCTCAATTGATGCAGAAAAAGCATTTGACAAAATAAGCATCCTTTCCTGATTAAAACTCTTCAGTGTAGAGATAAAGGGAATGTTCCTCAATTTTAAAAAAAAAACTATCCATGAAAGCCCACAATGAATATCATTCTCAATGGGGAAAATCGGAGAGCTCTTCCCTCAAGATCGGGAACATGACAAGGATGCCCACTCTCACCACTATTGTTCAACATAGTACTAGAAGTTCTAGCAACAGCAATCAGACAACAAAAAGAAATAAAAGGTACTCAAATTGACAAAAAAGAAGTCAAACTCTCTCTCTTCACAGATGACATGATAATTTATGTGGAAAATCTAAAAAACTCCACCCCTAAATTACTAGAACTCATACAGCAATTCAGCAATGTGGCAGGATACAAAATCAATGCACAGAAATAAGTTGCTTTCCTATATACCAACAATATAACTATAGAAAGAGAAATTAGAGAATTGATTCTGTTTACAATAGCACCGAAAATCATAAGGTAATTTGGAATAAACCTAACCAAAGAGGTGAATGATCTATACTCTAGAAACTACAGAAAACTTGGAAAGGAAATTAAAGAAGACACAAAAAGATGGAAAAACATTATAAGCTCATGGATCAGAAGAATAAACACTGTTAAAATGTTTATGCTGCCCAAAGCAATCTATACTTTCAACACCATCCTGATCAAAATACCAATGGCATTTTTCAAGGTGCTGGAATAAACAATCCTAAAATATATATGGAACCAGCAAAGACACCAAATCACCAAGGAAATGTTGAAAAAGAAAAACAAAGCTGGAGGCATCACGTTGCCTGATTTCAACCTATATTACAGAGCTGTGATCACCAAGACAGCAAGGCACTGGCATAAAAATAGACACATAGACCAATGGAACTGAATAGAGAACCCAGATATGGACCCTCAACTCTATAGTCAACTAATCTTTGACAAATCAGGAAAAAATATCCAATGGAAAAAAGAGAGTCCTTTCAATAAATTGTGCTGGGAAAATTGGAGAGCTATATATAAAAGAATGAAACTCAAACATTTTCTTACACCATANGAGTCCTTTCAATAAATTTTGCTGGGAAAATTGGAGAGCTATATATAAAAGAATGAAACTCAAACATTTTCTTACACCATACACAAAGATAAACTTGAAATGGATGACAGACTTCAACCTGAGATAGGAATCCATCAAACTCCCAGAGGAGAACATGGGCAGTAACCTCCTCGACATCGGCCACAGCAACTTCTTTCAAAACATGTCCCCAAAGACAAGGGAACAAAAGTGAAAATGAAGTTTTGGGACTTCATCAGGATAAGAAACTTCTGCACAGCAAAGGAAACAGTCAACAAAACAATGAGGCAACCAACCCATGAACGGGAGAAGATACTTGCAAATGGCACTACAGGTAGACGGCTGATATCCAAGATCTATAAAGAACTTCTCAAACACAACATCAAAAAAACAAAAAATCAAGGCAAAAAATGGGTGGAAGACATGAACAGAAATTTCTCCAAAGAAGACATACAAATGGCTAACATACACATGAAAAAATGTTCAACATTATTAACCATCAGGGAAATTCAAATCAAAACCACATTGAAATACTACCTTACACCAATTTGAATGGCAAAAATTGACAAGATAGGAAGCAACAACTGTTGGAGAAGTTGTGGAGAAAGGGGAAACCTGTTACACTGTTGGTGGGAATGCAAGGTGGTACAGCCACTTTGGAAAACAGTGTGGAGTTTCCTCAACAAGCTAAAAATATAGCTTCCCTAAGACCCGGAAATTTCACAACTGGGTATTTACCCCAAAGATACAGATGTAGTGAAAATAAAGGCCACATGTACCCTAATGTTCATAGCAGTAATGTCCATAATAGCCAAACTGTGGAAATGGCTGAGATGCCCTTCAGCAGATGAATGGATAAAGATGTGGTCCATATATGCAATTGAATATTACTCAGCCATCAGAAAGGATGAATACCCAACTGTTGCATCAACATGGTTGGGACTGGAGAAGATTATGCTGAGTGAAATAAGTCAGGCAGAGAAAGTCAATTATCATACATTTTCACTTCAGAGGTCCACAAGGTACATAAGGAATAGTATAGAAGACGTTAGGAGAAGGAAGGGAAAAATGAAGGGAGGGAAATCAGAAGGGGAGATGAACCATGAGAGACTATGGACTCTGAGAAACAAACTGAGGGTTTTAGAGGGGAGGGAGGTCGGGGGATGGGTTAGCCTGGTGATGGGTATTAAGGAGGGCACGTATTGCATGGAGCACTGGGTGTTATACGCAAACAATGAATCATGGAACAGTGCATCAAAAACTAATAATGTACTGTATGATGACTAACGTAACATAATAGAAAAAAAAAGAAACTTGATATTTGCAAGATTGAAAATATTTTAAGGAAAAAGAAAGAACAAAGTAAGACCACAGGTAGCAGAAGGAAGGAAATGGAAAAAATAAAACAGATATAAATGAAATAGAGACTAGAAAAACAACTGAGTCCTAACTAGAACTCAGAAATAAACAAGTATAGGTGAGGAGAGAAATCAAAGGAGGATAAAACCTCCACTGGGATGTGAAATAGAGCCTGATGTCTGTAGGCTGACCACCTGGGTTCAAATTCTGACCTCTTTCAATATTTGAAATCTTGAGAAGTTTACTTAACTTCTGAGTGTTCATTGTCTTTAATTATAAAGTGGGAAGAATAGTCGAATTCACCACATGAGACCATTGTGATTATTGAACAAGATAATGAAAGGGAAGCCTTTCACCAAGTCCCTGGGAAGAAAGACCCACTCTACTTTCTAGTTAGTTTTTGTTATCATTTATTGTAAATGAAGCCAGGGGTAAAGGTAGCATATCTCCTATTACTTATTTACTTGAATTAAGTAATTTGAAAAAATAAATTTCAATAAAAACAAGTAGAATTATAACACACACACACCCAAACATTTATTTATACAAACTTAATGCTATCTGTAGGCCACATTGGGCTCTGTCTCTGGATTGTAGTGGTATCATTTCCATCTCTTTTACTTTTAAAATTTTTACAGTGGAAATGTTTGAGAAGGTCTAGGGTAAAAATAAAAACAATTATTTGAGCAAGTGTATATTAGAGTAGGTTGCTCAATAAAAGCTAGCTATTATTTTGTTCCATTCTGTTTATATTTGTTATCATGTTTGGCTCCCACAAGCAATGGTTATGTTAGGGTTCATTATTTCTGATGTACATCTGAGATAAGAGAGGCTCCAAGGATCAAAAAACTTCTTCAGGTGTTTAACGTGCTAAAGATTTATATTCTCCTGGTGCCAAAGCTCATTGCCTTTTGATTTTATATCACCTCTTAAATGACAAAGTGTGGCTAGTGTCTGTGTTGTGGGGGATGTAGTCCTACTTGAATATATAGGAAAGGATCCAAGGTGGAGCCTTTTTGTTTATTTTACTCCATAATGAGCTAGGTCATTCAGATGTGTTCCTTTTCCTAAAACTAATCTCACTACCCGGTAAAATAAACTCATAAACTGAAAAATTATCATTACAGACCTTGACAACAAGCACTAATAACAAAAACGATGATGACTTTAGGAAGCTAATTGTTTGAGTCTATCAGGCAGCTACCCTGGGAGCATCCCCACTAACAGGGGAGCACGAGGATACTCCCTCTGAAAAGAACACTTCCTGGCAGGACTGGAGGCAGCGTCTGTGAGTCTTGGTCTGATGACAGTGTTAATTTCAAGCTCTGTTAAATACATAAAATAATAAGTGTATAATATCTTATTCAGAACAAAATTACAACACCATTAACTGCTTCACTAACGGTGAATAAATTACCCTTTGACACATGGTTTGCATTGATCAAGCGGAAAGAAGATGCTAGAGGAAAAGAAAACCGATGTGCCCCCAACTCTTTTCCCTAGGCCTATCTTGCTTTTCTATAGGCTCCTCGTTTTTCTTTTCTGCATCCCCACGTTTTAGACTGGCTTGCTCCCTGCACTTTCCTTGCTCATCCAATCCACTGACTTACTAATTATCTCCTTTATGACCTCTCTCCTCTCCTCCCTCAGAGCTCAATTTTGTTTCCAGTGCAGTAGTTTAACTTCAGGAGGCATCTTGGTCTCCTGGAGAGTTTGCTAGGATAACGGGTGCTCTGCTCCATGTGATCCTCTTTCTTGGGCCCAGAGTTTGAATTTGTGACAAGTTCTTAAGTGATACAGCTGGTCCAGGGTACACTGAAAATCAGTACTCTGGCCAGAGAGATACTGTTTCAGAAGGGCTTTGGGCTCAGTATTCGGTTTTGTGGTGGGTAGCGTGTTCTAATCTTTTGCTATGGGTAACCAATTCTAAGGATTCTGTTGTCAGAATCCAAAAAAACCTCCTGCAGTCTCAAACTTTTTAATTCTTTGCCTAACTCCTACTACCTCTTCACTGAGCCCTCATACCTTGGTTGATTATACAATACCCCTCCTCCCCTTACATCCATACCAGATATTTATAGTGCCTATTGGGAAACAGTGTGGGAAATATCAGACAGGAAGCAAGACAGATCTGGGTGTGAATATTAGCCCTGATGTTAACATTTTAAATGTTCCCTAATCTCACTGAGTTGTTTCCTTATCTTAAAAGTCAATCTAAACAATACTCAGCCTGCAGAGCTGTTGTTAAGATTACATAAATTAACACTGAGTTTCTCAAATTAGAGGTGCATCAGAATCTCCTGAAGATTTGTTAAAGCAGAAATTTTCTGGCTTGCCTAGAAGTCCAGGAGTGGGGTGGAACCTGAGAATTTGTAGTGATGCAGAGAACCCAGGCAATGCCAATGCGGCCACGTTTGTAGAACCACTAATGTTAAAAGCAAAGGCCTTAGCACGGGGTCTAGCCATCTGTAGGGAGTAAAAATTTGATTTTCCTCTCTTCCTTTCTATTTTGACTGATCCTTCTGGTCTTTATGATTTTGATAGATCTGTCAAAACTTCCTTGCCTCAAGATTTGCCTAATTTCATTTCTCTAAATTTGACATTCCCATTTACCATTTCAAAAGTACATTCCATTTTTATTCTCTATCCCCATGACCGATCTGGTCTTATTGCAGGGCATTTCTTTGGTAATATTGGCATCTTTATCCAAATTTCAGGCTCTTAATATCCTGTTTTTCTACACTTTCAGCTACATGTGGCCTCGCCTCAGAAACTCTGCCCGATAATTAGTCACGTACTTTTGCAGTAGTGGAGGTGTGAGATTGGGTTATTTTCTGCTCCAGGTAAAGGCAGAAGATCATCTGAACTCTCGTTCTTGGGCAGGCTTTGAATGCAGTGTTCTGTTAAAACAGACAGTCTTGATGCAGACAGCTGTGTCTGCCCCTAAACACTTTCAACTGTTGAAAAGCCACAGCAAGATAAAAGAGCATCAAATTCATTCGTAAATTTGTCTGCTGGTAAGAAGCTTCTTGTTTCGTAGTCTGGAAAGATGCTTTTGAGCCTCCACTTCTCTTTTCATCTCCCTGTGCCCATCTCCCTTCCTTACACTTGTGTGCCGGTGCACTCCCACACTCCTCCCCTACCCCTCCCCTCTCCTGTGCCCAGCTGAAAAGGTGCGGAAAGCAAAGATCATACTGTACTTTTAAAAGATAAAAGCCACCGTGCTCCACTTACAATGCTTTTCTCTTCTACATTTTTCATTTCAGGATCTCCAACCACTACATAAATGCTTTACAAAACTTGCTATTGTCCTAAGTTCCCAAAGGAGAAATTGGATGCAAGCCACTCTCTTTATGATACTGCATTGCATCAATGGACTGTAGACTAATGGAAAGAGTCCGTGTGTTTGCTGGAGCTGTTCCTGTTTCTCTAAAATGTATGAATTGTTTAAATGGCATTGTAGGTAAATATTAAAATGTAGGTCCTCTGTAGGACTGGTCTCTCAAAAGGAGTTTTGGAAGATGAAACCTGAGGACCAACTCCATATGATACATGAAATATGACAGATGGAGTGATTACTTGAAAAATATCAATTTGTAAATAGCACACTATAACAAAATCTGCATAAGAGAATCAAGAGACCAAAATACACTAAAAATCTAAAGCTCATCATAAAGTTAAATAGATAGATGCATTTTAAATGTACACATACACACACACAGTGGACACTTTAGAGAATGAAGAATAACTGCAAGAATGTCATCCTTCCTGTGCAGTGTTTCAAGAGGTGTTAGACATCCAATGTGAAACTGAAGGTGCTCAGCCTTCCAAAGACTCATGAAACACTACAGAATGAATCAGGGAGCAACGACTTAACCCCAATGTTCAAAAAGTTTCACCTGCCCTCTTTCTTCCTAGTATTTCTTCTCAATAATCTTTCTTTTTCTCTTTTGTGTTAATACAAAGTAGAGCTTCTAAGGCCGATTTTAAATTATTCTGGCTATAATTAGTTAGAAGTGGATCAATCCACAGAACTTATTGTGTACTTGCTGAGATGAAGCCATGCAGACACAATTCCTACAGTCAATGACATGAAGTCCATTTGCAGAAATAATTATCCATCATTGGAAGTACAGTGACCTTCATTGGCTGTCTGCTCTGGGGCATGGTAGTGCGTGTGTTATTTTGTTTGTACTAAACAACAATGTACTGTATCAAATATCAACAACCTGGTCTATCAAGTTACATCAGAGGCTTACAGAGGATATGTAACTTGATTGATTTTTTATCCTACTGAGAGAATCAGATTAGAAACCAAACTTGAAAAGATCAAGAAGCTATATTCCCTATTCTTGGTAAGTAATGCTTCTATCCTATATGATGAGAGAGATGTTGAACCCGACTTATAAAATTTAGTTGTTTATTCTCATACACACATCATGGTTTTCTGTATGTGATTTATTTAGGCTGAGCAATTAGATGTTGGTATTTGCTCAGCTTGAACAGTAACTGGTTAGTGACTTGCAAGGTTAAGAAGATTTAACCACACTGAAAATAGTAATGTCATGTCTAGATTTGATTTCAAGGATCACTTAGCCAAGCCAATAGTTTTCTGCTTCTGGGGGATGTTTTGATTTATCAGGGGGTGTTGCTGGTGGTTTAATGGGCAGAGACAAACATAGTAGAGCATGGAGGTATCCCCCCATATGAATTACCCTGCATTCTGCATCATTTTCAAATATCTGAATGGGCACTCACACAGAAAGAAAAACTTGTTCAAAATTTTTGAGCCTAAAAGCTAAATGCATTTTACGATTAGAAAAAATGGGGTTTTGTTTTTCATAGTTTTAATATTTCTACTTTTTTTAAGAATGCAACTAACCAAAAAAAAAAAAAAAAGAATGCAACTAACCTGTAAATTGAGGCAAGCTTTTACTTTTCTTTATTTATTTTTTTGTTAAGAATGCTGCCAGGAATTGTTCACTCTTTTGGAAAAACACATAATGAGCAATGCCATACTATTTGAATTGCTAATAAAATTCACCTGTTTCAGGCATCTTCTATAGCTGTCGTTTCATTATCATTCTGTGTACAGATGTGAGCATTCATTCCTTTATGTTGTTTACTAGGGCTTTCTGGTCATTTGCAAGTTGAAATGCACGCTATTTCATTATAAATTACATTCCTTTTGTTTCTTTTTTATATTAGTCTTAGAGCAACATTTTAAAACTATTGTGTTAGTAAGTTACATTATCTATAAGTTCCACTTGAAAATAGTAAGGGGGCATTATGAAACATTTATTATAAGATGGTATACTGGTCATTAGATGTTTGAAAGCCACTATGCTAAGCTCTCAGTTGCTTATATGAGTTCTTTGACTTTTGCCTTCTTTTATCTTCCAAAACCAAACTAGTGAAATGTAGGCTTCAACCTTTCCCTTGACTAGAATAGTCCTTATTTGCTTTACCTTACTTGGAAGTATAGAGTTGTAGTCCTTATAAAACCATAACCTGCATTTTTCAGTTAAAAATTCTCGATAGTTAAAATAACGCCATCTAGAATTAAAATACCTATTGACACATTAGGTTGTAACCTTTTAATCTGACAAAGATTATAAAGATGATGAAAGCCCAGTGTCTGCAGTGGGTACTGACAGTTGCATTAAATATATGCATATATTTTGACTTGACAATTCCATCTGTAGGTATGTATCTCAAATATATCCTTGTATATATACATCAAATAAGTTTTCATCTAGATCCATAAAGGAATATATACAAAAATGTTAATTGCAGTATTATGTATAGTGTCTGAGAATTGGGAGCAATCTATGTGGCTAGAACCAGGATAGCGGGCAAGGAAACATTTGGAGTTATTTTTTATAGCATTACATTAGTGTCACTAATGAAAGCATTGCATTATGTGTACACATTGGAATATAGATGAATCTTAAAATCAAAGTGATTAATAAAAACATCAAAGAAATTATGATAGCTAATATAATATTATATAAATTTTAAAAAGTATGCAAACAACATAAGCATTTTGGAATAATTTATACAATGAAACTATGCATTAAGTACACTGAAAAAGTGGGCTGCACCGGACATGTGCAATGGTAAGGTAGTAACAGGCTAAATAGGAATAGAGGAATAATTTTTAATTTTGTTAAATCTATGAAATCAAATTGAAATTCAAATTTATGTGTTCTATTTGTGTTTCTTCATAGAAAAGATACATAATTTCACAACAACAAAAATAGTCCTGTTTTGTAAACTTTTAAAAATCCAATTGCTTTCCCCTACAAATAAAGCCAAAACATGCAACATGCCAAGTAAGGAGTTCCTACAGGTGAATTTCACCTAGGCCACTTTTCTCAGTGTCCCTGAAAAACTCCTCCCAGCTCTGGCTCTCATGCACTCTCAGGGACCTGTTCCCTTCCGTGTTTTCACTCTATTCTTCATGGCAAAATTTCAAGAGTCAATGTCACAAAGTAAGAGCTCCCTTGGAAGATGGAGAATGAGAGGAGCTCCTGTAGAACAACCCTGAATTTTCTCAGTGGGAACAAGAGAGAGCCAGGAGCAGCTTCCCAGTGAACACCACCCACAGTGGCACCCCTTTCCATCAGGGCAACTGTGCGGATGCCCACAGACTCCTTCCACAGGGAGTGAGATCCAGTCAGTTGCAGAAGCCATCTGCAGAGATAAACAAACAAACAAACAAAAACAACCAAAAAAAAAAAAAAGGAAATGAGTGAAATGGTTCTTCAGCAGTGTTATCATTAAAGAGGTAGTTATTTATAAAAATTCAGGGGATTGTCCTGACCTAGATATTCTGAGTCCTGTGGAGGTATATCTTATTGTGGAGAAAACTTTTTCAACAAAGTTTACCATAGGTCCAATAAATATTACCCAGAGATTATCCATCTTCTGATGTTTCAACATTTTGACTATGAATTCAATGTTCAGAGGCCTTGACTTCAAAAGGGAAGGGCCTTGAATGTGGGACAAATGTTTCAGTCATAGTAAAGGGAAAAAACCTCAATTATAAAAGTCACCCTGAAGTGTAATTTATACATATGAGTCAAGTAAATTCAGTTTACATAAGTACACATGAATCCAATCATCAATTGCTCTGATGAATTCAACTTATGAAATACCAGAATTAAAACTCATAATTGGAATGAATGTGAGACCCAGCTGGGGGTTGACGAGAAGTGAATCTATGTCTGTATGGTCAGTTTGCTTTTGGATGTCATCTCTCATTCTCAGCCCTTTCGCCGTAGCTTAAAGGAGCATCTAGCACCAAGCAAGCATGCCCATAGTCAAAAATTGTTTGTCTAAATAATGTCATTGTCTTTGGATTCCATTCTTTAAATAAAAGGAACTATTTAAATTAACCGTGCACTCCACCAAACCTAGCATATGCCTATACTATGTACTAAATGAAAATTTGAGATGAATCGAAATAAGTCAATCAGAGAAAGACAATTATCATATGATCTCTCTGATATGAGGAACTTGAGGGTCAGGGCGGGGGGTCGTCAGGGGTAGGGAGGGAAAAATAATGAAGCAAGATGGGATGGGGAAGGAGACAAACCATAAGAGACTCCTACTCTTACAAAACAAACTGAGGGTTACTGGGAGGTGGGAGGGTAGGGATAGGGTGAATGGGTTATGGACATTGGGGAGGGTTTGTGCTTTGGTGAATGATGTGAAAGATGTAAGCCTGATGATTCACAGACCTGTACCCCTGGGGCAAATAAAAAAATTAAAAAAAAAGTTATCAGAGCTAAATATTGTGTTTTCTATCTTGCATCACATTCCATATCAAGAAAATTCCCTAGCTATTGTAGATAAAAAGAACATTGGATGAAGAAAAACCATAAAAAAAGAAACAAGGAAATAAAATAAGGAACTATAGGATGTTCTAAAGATGCCCTTAATAATTGTCCCTTAATATTTTCTGTAGGTCTTTACTTCTCCCTGTGAAATCATCTGAATCATCCTGTCTTGAGATAGATTTGATTTACATATTTCTTTCCAGAGTAGGTTCAGAACACCAGGTACTTACTAGAGTGAGGGACACAAGCTTGCCAGAAGGGAGGTTGCCTTCTTTGAAATCTTAGGTAATTTAATTAAATGGAACCAAAGTTTGAGTTAAGATTATAAACAATCTAAACATGTGACCTTTACCTCTTAGGCAATGAGGAATCAGTGATGGGTATTTGATCGGAAAATTATATGGGAAAAAAACAATGTTTTAGTGACCATAATTTTGCTGTGCGGTGTACTATAAAACCTCTGGGGCTAGAGGTCATGAAAACACCAACTTGAAGACTAGCTCCGCTGGTTTCTGGCTGTGTATATCTGACAAATTATATAAACCCTTGAACCTCAATTTTTTCACTTTAAAATAGATCTACTAAACTTGCAAAGACTGAATATGTTAATGTATATAAATCATTTAACACATTGCTCCACACATGGGTATTTTTAAAATTTTAAAGATATTATCGAATGAAAGCAATGGTGTTCAAGGTATAAGCTGAATTACAGTGGAGAAGAAATTGCAAGCAAGGGGAACACATGGTCCAATCCATTTTAAGGATTTATCCAAATTGTTTTAAGGATTGGGGCTTGAAAGGGAGATTTATCTAGTTGAATCTGATCCAGGATACATAACTTATTTGGATTAGATGAGTAAACCATATTGATGACTGTTTTATGTCATCAACAACTGTGCAATCATACTCATGTCTTTTGACATGAGTGTGCTTTTGAGTGCTTAGTACTGCAGGGACAGAATGTGAGATCATAGTTAGTTAGGATATAACTGAGAATGTCAGCCAAATAAGCTGAAAGCAAATGTTCCTACCTAAGAAATAGCAGCATGTGCCAATGACAGTACATCTGCTAATAAAACAAGGATGCTAAAAAAATGCTAAAATTTATAAGGATTTTGGAATGTCAAATTATGCATCCCTTCAAGGGGCAAAACTTTCAAAATATAATTTTTCTGCCATCAATTGCAACAATAGCTGTCACTTTTTAAGCCCTACTACATTTTAAGTCCTCTGCACGCCTATTACCCTCACAAAACCTGTGTGTGATGGGCATGAGCCCATGTTGCCACATAGGAAACTATAACAGGAAAGGTGAGCTTCTTTCCTAAGGTCACACAGCCATTAAATGGTGGAACTGGTATTTGTATCTCATTCAATTTTATTTTTTTCTCCTAATGTCCGTGATTGCTCCACCAAATGGTAGTGTCATTTTCTGCTATTATTTTTGGAGCCTAAATTACTAAATACCATGAAGTATAGCAAAAGGTTAAGCTGGAGTGATGAAAGAAAAGAAATGCAAACAAAAACCACTGAATTATTTAGTGATTATTTTTAATAACATTCTGGTCTATAAGAGAATCATCTGGGAAACTTTTTGCTTCACCATTTCTGATTCTATCATTCTGATTTCCTAGTAAATATGAAACTTTCAGTCAACATCCAAGAATGCATGAGAACTTTATATACATGAGTTCAGTGGAATGAAATATAAATTCATGCTTTCTTCTTTGGTTATCCTGACACAGATTTTCAGAGCTTGAAAGAAACATTAAAACAAGTATATATACCACAGCAAGTGAAAGAATAACCTAACATTTAAAATTTCTGGTAGAAATACAGTTGCTTTCCACTGGTGTTAATTCACATGTGTTAATTACACACAGTATTCAATGTCATCTGAAAGATTGCAAATGACAGTCTTGAGGTGATCATCTCCCTAGCATATACAGTGCTACCCTTCAATGACTGTGGAAGAGAAGCTGCTAACAGGAAATAATCATATTATCCTGTGATACCTGCCCATGCTAGTGGCCCCTGGAGACGCTCTGCACCCGGCTTGACCCTCACAAACCACTTGTTCAGCTTTGTCTTACTTAACAGTGAGCCCACTGCTCTCACATTCCCTAATGTACAGTGGCAGCCCTGGACTCCTGGCCAATCCTGCATTTTCTATTACTTGCATGATACCCACTGACTTCTTTACCATCACCCCACGTGCACGGGATCAAAAATTTACATCATTTTCTTGGCCAGGGTGAGCTCATCTCATGAATAACTGACTTGTGTCAATGAGAGCCTCATTTTGTTTTAAAGACATGCGGGAAACAGAGTTTGTAGCTATGTAGTCACTTCGGTATGTATATTCTAATTTTATCAACTCAAAGCCGATTGACACATTTTAGTAGCAGGAGAGACGAAGTGGGTTTGACAGGCTTGCCTGTGACTTTGGGAGTCACCCGTGTTCTATACTGAAGACAGTGGAGGGGAGTTAAGGATTTTCTGACAGCAAATTGGGTACCAGGTAGAATGAATACAAAAGACTTGTATTCTTTTCTTTGTGTTTTCAAATTTTATTTTATAATAAATATATTTCATAAAAGTTAAGATACTGTAACTTTATAAAGCTGACTCCTTTTCCTTATTAACAACAACAACAAAATCTCAAAAGTATTAAAAAGGACAAAAAAAGATAAAGAGAGGATAAAAATGTCATCATCTAGCATAAATTATTAACATTTCAAAAATCTTGTTATGGGTATATATAGAAAGATTTATAAGTATTCATAAGTAGCTTAATAAGCAATTAGAAATAATTTTATAAAACAATAAAATTGTGGGCGCCTGGGTGGCTCAGTGGGTTAAAGCCTCTGCCTTCGGCTCAGGTCATGATCCCAGTGTCCTGGGATCGAGGCCCATATCGGGCTCTCTGCTCAGCGGGGAGCCTGCTTCCTCCTCTTTCCTCTCTCTCTGCCTGCCTCTCTGCCTACTTGTAATCTCTCTCTCTGTGTCAAATGAATAAATAAAATCTTAAAAAAAACAAAAACAAAACAATAAAATTGTATCACTTCATATATATCAAATTAGAAAATAACAAAGGTGAATTTTTAAAAATGGATAAGCATAAGATAAATATTTAATCAAAGCAAGAAATATTGATTTCTAAAATACCACTTTAATTAAAGAAAAATTATAAAGCTTTAGTATTTTTCATTTGCAGTGATTTCACATTATCTACAAGTTTAAATTTAACATACAGCGATTTTCTCCCCACCTGAGAACTTAAAAAAATAGTCACAAGTAATATTTTCACCTCTGCCATCCTCTGCCATCCATACTTTTTTTAGTTAAGTAAAAAGAAAAAATAATTAACCCTGCTAGATTTCAGAACATTTGCATTCTTTCTTGTATTTCTAATTACCAGATGGTTTTAATTTTATTTCAATATCTCAGGGGATGAGATATTCACTGCCTATTTGTTTGCCATAGCTTTTTCATTCCTCAGTCATTTATTTCGGCTTATATTTTTCCTAGTTCATCATAATATAGCCATTATAGAAATAGATCAGATGTGGCATATTCTGATTTCTTGTGTTATTGGCCTCGTCTGTGTGCTGTTTTTATATACTTAAGGAAAACCTGACTAAATATAAATTTATTCGGCCATTTAAAATTGCTTGGATACTTGGAGGGTGGCTTCTTATCTTCTGTAGTTAAAATAGCACTTTTACCATACCCATTTCTGTTGTTTGGGTTTTGTCAATTTTTTATTACTTTTAAAGAAAATTACATGCATACTGTCTGCATTTCCAAGTTCTTATACATTGATTAAAACTTTCATGTCCTCTGTCAATCAATAAAAGATTGAGTGGGGGTATTATTTGCTCTCAATGTTCTCTCCTCCCATGTCATTCTACTTTCCTCCTGCAAACTACACTTTTGTTTTCCTTATAAGTGAGTTAATTTTTATGACTGACTGATTTAAACAATTTTTTATCATTATTTTGGAAGTGCAACATCTCATAAAAGTTGCCTGTAATTGTCTTTACTTTGTTCATTCTTCTATGACTGCTGTCCATTCTGGGGTCCTCCTTACCCTGATCCAGAGGAACAGCTCTGGTCACTGGGGACCCCTTTCACCACATCAAGGGGCAATTTTCAATGCTCTTTGTAGTTAAACTGCCAGGACCTGGGGGTACAGTCCTTTGTTCTGACATCTTTTATAGTCTATTTCCATTAATCTCTTTGTCTTTTTCCTCTGTCTTTAATCATTTCAAGGCTCTTTTTTATTTTAATGCTTTCACACTTTCATCTTTAGCATAACCATCTCTTCCCTTACTTTTTTTTTTTTTTGAAAAAGAGAACATGCATGCACATGATCTCAGGGTGGTGGGATCCAGCCCCACAATGGGCTCCACTCTAAGCATGGAACCTGCTTAAGATTCTCTCTCCCTTCTCCCTCTTGTCTCCACTCATGGGCTCCTGTGCTCTTGCATGTTCTCCCTCTCAGGAGTCAGGGGCTTAATGGACTGAGCCACCAGGTGCCCCATCTTTCCTTACTATTTTTAACTTTTATTCCTCTTGCCATAATGATGTCATTTTTTCACTTTATATCACATCTATCCAAAAGGAACTACTTTTTAAAAAAAATTAGAATGCATTTTTTAATATCAAGCACTTGTTGACTGAATTCATATTACTAATTTCTTTAAAGCATACACACACAATAAAAGGTGGAGAAAAGATCTGACAAGTCAATAATGATCAAGATATTTGTATAGCTATATTAATAATAGTAAGACAAAGCACATTTACAGATAAAGAGGGGGACTAAATACTAAAAATAATGTACCAATAATATATAAAGAAGTCTAAAATATCATGTACATAATAATATAGTATCAACCTACACAAACTAAACAGTAACAGATTTTGAAGTAGAAATTAACAAACTCACAATTAATATTATTGTCAATAATTTTAATTTCCATGTGACAACAACCTAACAATCTAGTAAGGCTATAGAAGATTTTAAAGCCCTATCATCAATCCTAATACAGCATAGATACAGAACTATAACCAACAGTTTATAGAATACACATTCTTTTCAAGCACAAAAGAAAAAATGATCATTTACTTGGTCACAAAGAAAATATAAAAAAATAATAAAGGATATTCATATAGATCTTTTTTCTGATCACAATGAAATAAAATTAGAAACCAATAAAACCTTCCCTCAAATATTTAGAAACAAAGACCCTCCAAATACTTACAGAGAAAAATAAAAAGTAATCTTTCAATAATTTCAATTAATGGTATAAATTTTCTTCTAAGTACTATTTTAGCTGTATGTCATTGTTTACAGTGTGTGATTTTATTTATTTACACTATATTTATTTTATAGTGTGTGATATTACTGAACTCTATAAATGTTTTCTAAATATCCATTAGGAAGAAAACTAAAGAGTTACATTTAACTTGACAACAAAATCAAGGTCTTTAATCGTATGGGGAAAAAACTTCAAAACAGTGGTTCTCAAACATTAGCCTGCTTTGGTATCACTGGGAGAACTTATTAAAATAACGATGGCTGGGCCCCAGCCTAGACTTTCTGATCCACTAGTTCTTAGATAGAGATCAAGAATTTGCATGTGTAACATGTTTACAGGACATGTCAATGATGCCTATCTGGGAATCACAGTTTGAGAAGCCACTGGAGTAGAATGATGTACTGGAGGCGATGAAGTGGAGAGAACAAATAGAAATTATTCTCCCAAGTGATGAAGGATATTTTGAGTTATTAGAAGGATTGGGAAGATGTCTTTTTTTTTTTTTAACGGGGCAGGGGAGATTAAGCACACATTAAGCTAAAAAAAGAAGATGGTAGGAAGATGGGATGTGTTATAGGTAAAGACAGGAGTAATCTGTTCATGAACAAAGCATAGAGAAGGATCAGAAATAATTTTTGCCTGCTTCTGTGTGTGTTTTAGTGATCCAGCACATATTTATTGAGAACTTGCTCTGTGCCTGATGCTATAAAAAGCATAAGAATAACCAAAGGCAGCCAGCTAGTCTCTTCAAAGAGATCACAAGTGAGTGGAGCCAACAGTGTAACAGTGAGTGGTAATTACAGTTGAGTTTGCTAAGAGTCAGCATGTGGTCTCTGACTGCACGGAAAGGGAGAATGCAAGTCACCCTAGAAAGTTCAGAGAACAATTCTCAAAAGAAATTACACCGATTTAAGTCTTTAATTCTCATTTTAGGAAGAAGAGGGGCATTTACTGTGAGGCAAAAGGGAATTTGCATTAGATTATATACCCCTGGATTAATAAACCACAGAGTAAGTGTTTATTAAATTTAAATAAAAGTGGTAGGAAACAGCAAAAAAACCAAGGAGAGTAGAGAAAAGAAGGATTGAAGGAGGAATAAATAAAATGGACAAGGAAGATCATTTTGAAGTAGAAAAAGTATATAGAAAGCTTTTGGTGGTCTTCTGGAAGCACTAGTAAATTTTCATCTGTGGCGAGTGAGAGGATTTTAGCATTGGAAATAGCGAAACCCCTTTGCCAAAGGTATGTTGAGAAGCCAACTGGAGATGAATAAAAGGGATACTAAAGTTCAGTGGGGCCCGGCTGTGGTTAGCACAATTTTATGGTGTTACCAGTTGTGGATGACATTTTCCAACATTATCTAATAGCCTGAGGTTCTCTCTGAACTTCTCATGGCAATGAGCCCTATGGAGGGGCTGCCAAATGAAAGCCCAATGATATTGGATGCTTCTATGAAGTCAGTGGGCAGTGTATGATGTTGCTCATTAAACTTCTGTGTCCAAAATGGAACACTCTGCAGTCTGTCAATAGATTTGGCCACTCTCACTATACTGGAAATCTAAGCGTCTATAACGTTGTTTAGCAACTAGAGGATTTGGGCTGCTGAAAGCAACATCTGGAGATAAAACTAGGTGCTTTTTAAACTTTTGGAGATAAATTAAATATCGTTGCCATTTCTTCAAAGTAAATTCCTACTACATGGGAGCAGTCATAGCATTTCCTAAAGGGATAGACACAGCTACTCAGCTATAGCTCAAGTGGTAAGCTTAATGTAACTAAAGAAAGACTGTATCTGGTAGGGACATGAAACATTAAGAGCAAATATACAAAGAGGACAAGAGCAGCATAGTATCCAGTATCCTACGCTGTGAAGGGAGATGCTAAATACGGCAGATATGAGCATTCAAGTCAACAAATAGCTCTTCTCCAGGTAGTTCATATGGTACTTGGGACAACAGCTTGTATGAAGTTCTCTTTATGACTAACTATTCCTTGTCTCAGGAAGTACAGCCTCAGGGAGAGAGTCATTTGGAAAGTCATCATAGATACATAATGGAAGTTTATACCTTTCATTTGCTTATATTACTTGCAAAGGTGCAATAAGCATCGACTCTGAGCAGCAATCTTGCCTCACTATCAGATATGCAGGGTTTCCTGGCCCTTTCTCCAAGATGACCTCACCAGCACACAGCCTTGCAGAAAAGATACCCTCTCTTGACTATATCCCTTGCACTAACCAGGTCAGCCTCCTGCCCTCTATTTGCAGCATCAGTTGATTTGTAAGCTTTCTTCATCTATCTCAAGCCTATTACAAAAACATAGTTTCCTACACTGCCATCCACTTCACCTCCTTTCCCTTAATCTCCAGTATGCTCTGTGATAGCCCAGAGAATCAGATCCTGATTTAGCTTCTGTGATGTAAGGTCACAGTCCTGACTCTGACCCAGCTCTAAGTCTGATTCTCTATTAAATATCCAACCCACACATGTACACTCATGCTTAAATTAATGAGAGGATAACCAATTCAGAGGGATTGGTCTCTTTTCTAGCAAAGTGGCTGAACTTTCAGGAAGATGAGAATTACACTAGATAATACGGGACAATAAAACTTGCAGGAATGTTTCTGTTTTGAGTATCAAAATTGAATTCCCTGCAGGAATTATGATGTATGTGAAGCCAACTGCATTTCAGAAAGGAAAATATATATGCCATACTAAGGCATCCATTCACAGAGAACTAGTTATAGCTTTATGTGTCACTCTCTGTTTAATTTCGGCAACTTCTATCCAAAAATAAAGCAAAACAGTGTATGGATAATGAACAAGAGATTTAGTATTGTATGGGTGACTAATTGGTTACTTAAAAAAAATTGGAAATGAACCACATGTTCTAAACTTGATTAGTGTTTCTGTCATAAGGATGTAGCATTAGCTTGACAACAATTGAAACTCATAGCTCATTATTTCTGTATGGCTTCTCCATTAGCTATACTTCTTAGAGTTTCACTGCTCTGTTGGAATTGTTAATGTTTGCTTCTTGCAGAAGTTTTTCTTGGTAAAGCCAGTTATGAGAAGCCCAAATAAAACAGAATTGAAGCAATAATATAGATCATTCTAGACCAAAATTTTATCCCCCTCTCTTTTCCTTTAATGTTACCTTGAATTTCATATCAGCTATGAAGACCTAGACTAAAAATGAATGCTTGCATTAAATAATGAAGTTTAGAAAATTCTAGGCAGGTTCTTTCTTTTTTCTCATATGAAGTACTTTACTTCCACTATCATCGCCAGAAAGGTGCTCATTAAGATGCAACAGCCATTGGTGCATCAAGTGAGTTATGAGTCATTCACACCTTAACACAAACTATTTTAATCAACCATATTTCTCTATAGCACCTTAACCAAAGAAATGAGCATTTGAGAGTGAGGAAAAGGGGAAGAGAATTTTTAAAACAGACGCATAAGTGAAGAGGAGACATCCAAAGAAACATCCAAAGCAGAGGGATTTAGGGAGTTGGGGGTAGTAGATAGACCCCTCTCCCCAACCTGAGCTAGACATATAGCAACTAGAAGAAAGAGAGAATAATAGAAATTTATCAATGTCAAATCATATTTATTTTGCAAACCTAGCCAACAAGAGTTTTTTGCTGACCATTTTTGTTTGATACAGTAACATGTCTTGATGAAAAGAAAATATGGTAGGTATGTGGAAAGATCTGCATTGTCCCCTGCTTTGGTAGAAGAAGAACAATTTGCCAACAATCTATAGGTTATAAGTAATTATATCTATAGGTTAAAAATAATTCTTCACATGGCTGAGTCAATATATAACCCCTACAACGGACAATGTATCTAGGGCAGTTGGGGTAACTTGCTTAAAGTTCACCATAGGGGTTTAGCTAAAGGAGCAGCAGCAGGCTCCTGTGGTTTCTGAATGTGTGTGCGTGCGTGCATATGCACATGTTTGCACGCATGCAGATGCATACCCAGGACACCCAGGGAGAAAAAGCAGAAACCAGCCTTAAGAGGCTGTCTCGGGGGCTACAACATCTTGGTTTTATTCCTGACTTTTCTTTATAGCCTTAACCACTCCCACTTAAGGCTTAGAGTCTAACAAGGTTAGAGCTCACTGTTTTGGACTCAATTTGACTTCCCTTTTCTCCTGACAAGTTGACAGTCACAGATCTTAGAGCCAATTGATATGCTTTAACAAATCAATATCCACAAAATCCCTTGGAGATTTTAGAGTTTTCTGGGTGTCCTTTGGTCCCCTATCTGGAGTTCTGGCCCAGGCATGAGTTTGATTGACTTTGGATAGGAGTCCTTTTAGGAAATGTCAAGTCAGTACCCAGGGTCTCTACATCAGGTCAGCCCATGTGAATCATACACTGATCATCTTCTCTTCCTTCAATAAATGGAAGATTAAATTTCCTGGCTTTTTTTTTTTACTTCTTAATATCCTTGACTAGAAATCTCGTCTTTTTTCTAGTACTCGGGGACAGGGAATGGGGATGACAGGGTTTCCTTCTTGCCTCCAAACTGCTACCCCCAGCCCTTTTGGGGACAACATTGCCATGCACATATCTTCACTCCTGAGTCTACTAAGGATCCACCTTATGTCAACCTCTGGATTTGAGTGTTCTGCTTATTTTCCATAGACAGACTTCTCAGAGTTGGTGCTAAGCTCTTACCAAGACCTACTCTTAATGTCTACCGCTCACCTCTTCATGTAGTGCTGCTTGTCAATATTGATGGAAGGAGAAAGGAGAGAAAAAAACAGTAGGGTGTAAACCAATTGCCAGACACTTGTCTTCACATGCATCATTTGTTTTAAACCTTATCAAAACTCTAGTTGTTAGGGTGCCTGGGTGGCTCAGTGGGTTAAAGCCTCTGCCTTCGGCTCAGGTCATGATCCCAGGGTCCTGGGATCGAGGCCCGCATCAGGGTCCCTGCTTGGCCGGGAATCTGCTTCCTCCTCTCTCTCTGCCTACCTCTCTGCCTACTTGTCATCTCTCTCTGTCAAATAAATTAAAAAACAAAGAAACAAAACAACAAAAACAACTCTAGTTGTTAACTGTTTGTCACCCCTTCCCCTATTGTTATGACTTGCTGAGAGATTATATTCTCTACTGCAACCCCAGTACATACCAAAGTAGCTGGAACATAGTAGGATCAGTGATTATGGCAGTATGATAAGCTTATAGAACTTATAATCTTGAAAATTCATACTTGGTAAATCCCTGGAGTTGTGAAGTGACATGGCGACTATATATTCTCCAGCATATTTCTGATACTTAACAGTCAAATTTACCTATAAATTAAGCTAAGAATAGTGTTTCCCAAGTGCATTTTATGACACTCCATTTTGCTGCTCTGTTGGGTGGCAAAAGGTTCCATGATACAATAAGATTGGGTAACACCGAGTTAAAAAAATCAAACATATTCATTTATTGCAGGATGTCTCAGACTCTTTATTTTGCTAGACTATATGATATACTCTAAGAGACAACATATTTTCTATGTTCTCTTGACCTCAGGGCATTATCCAGAACTAGTGTCCTTTAGAACACAAATTAGAAAGGTGAATATATTAGTGAATATAATATATTAGTGAATATATAAAGATATAGTTCAGTGGAAACTATAATGTCCAAGAAAGGACTTAAATAATTGCTGAAGTTGATCTAACTCTAGAAAAATACACCACAAGCACAAGCTGTACTCAATCGTCCAATATTAGAATGCCATTGGTGAGCATAATAGAATAACTTTCATTAAATTCTTAATTTTATCAAAACTATTTGGATTGTTTACAGAGCTAAATCTGCAGCCAGGATACGCCTATGGTTTTCTAATTCCACAATGAGTGAGCATGGTGGGTGGTAGACAGGGAGTGATTAACAAAGCAGTTTGAATTAGAAAACTAAATATAGTTCCTGTTTTTTTAAATTTTTTAAAAGATTTTATTGTTTTTTTTAATTTTATTTAAGTAATAATTCCCTTTTGTTTCTTGATCATGTATTCTTTTTTTCCCCAAAAGTTAATCCTTAATTCTGATGTTTTTAAAAAGAAAAAATATGTCTTCTCTCTGGTTGAAATTTTCAGAAGTTTTTGTTATTAAAGAAAAAACTGCCAATGTTATCTATTAAACACTGATTATTATAGAATGATATCAAGAACAGATATCACTTGTGGGTTTAAGTGCTTTCCCTCTAACAGAATAATATCTTACCTGGTAAGTCAATTACTTTTGCTCACCTGTAAATAAAGGTGTGGTTTGGACACTTTGCACATAATCTTGTAAAATCTAGTATGCATTATTCTTGCTTATTTGGAGATTGTGACTTCCCTACATTGACACAACTTTTTAGTGGTGAAGTAATAGCTATATGCAGATATGATCTATAGACATCCATATTCAAACATCTGCAATAAAAATAAAGTGATGCTAGAACCACAGCAATAATGGAGTGCAATTATTGTTACCAGGGAGGATCGTCTATTCTGTTCCCTTATTCCATTACAATCATCCACCATTCAGCCAGCTATGCTTTGAAATAGTGATTCTAAAATTTGGGAGTGTATTAAAGTCATCATAGACCCTTGTTAAAAATTCAGATTCCTAGGACCCAGAAACAAAAAAATTCTGTTCTATGGGTTTGGGAAACATTTCAGTAATGTCATCAAATATTTCAGATGCCAAAAGTCACTGAAGATTTTAATGGAATGTGTAGACAGACAATCCAGTATCATGTTTTACTTAGTAATAAAACAATGCCACAAAACCCTTTGAACATTAAATGAAATAATGTATGAGTTGCTTAACATAGTATGGTTAACATACTATTTAACAAAAATTAGTTTTTTTTTTTTTTCTGGCCAAGTATTTATTGACCACTGGCTATATGAGACCAGCATTTTTTTTCTGGACGTCTTAGAGATACAAGTGGTATATAGACATAATATGGCCTTTGCAGAATTTGCAGTTTTGGGAGGGAGGCATGAGGGCTGCTGGAGGACATGACTGTTTCCTTCACTGTTTTCTGTATACCTCTTAAGGCAATAATTTTCTTATAGTGGTTTTGACCAAAGGCCTTGCTGTCACTTTTTTTTTTCAAATGAAGATTTATTTATTTATTTTAGAGAGAGCGTGAGAGTGGGAGGAGGGGCTGTGGAGAGACAGAATCTCAAACAGTCTCTCCACTGAGGGTGGAGCCCCACGCAGGGCTGATCTCAGGATCCTGAGATCATGACCTGAGCCACTATCAAGAGTTGGATGCTCAACTGACTGAATCACCTGATTGCCCTGACAAATATACCTTACTGTCACCCTTGACACTGTTCTTTTTTTTCACATTCTATATTTAGTATATCTGCACTATATCCAGTCTGACCCGTTTTAGTCCTGCTACTATCCCCACCCTGATCCTAACTAGTGTTCTTGCTCCCTGCAATCTGTTCTCACAAGGCAGACAGAACGAACTTACTAAAACTGGTCAGCTGTTAGGTGACACCACCTCTTGGCTCAGTTCCCTCTGCTCTTCTTATGTCACTCAGAAGTAAAGTCAAAGCCATTAACTTTTTAACTGGATGGCCCCACTCCCTCTCTGAAGTCATCTTCAGCTTTCCCCAGCTCCCTGTGCTCCAAAAATGCCGTTTTCTTTGCTGTCATTAGAGGAGGTCTGGCCAACCCCACCTCAAGCTATAGCACTCTCTTTTCTCTAACTGGAATGTTGTCTCTGACACCTGAATGGCTCATTCTGTCATCCTCTTAAAAGTGTGGGCTCACTGTCAGTTTTTAGGGAGTCACTCCCTGACTACCTTATTTAAAATTGTAACCCCACTGCCTCTGACACTCCCTGTCTTTTCCCTTGGTTTATCTCCCTTCCCCAGTAATTACCATTTATATTAAATACTATATGGTTTACTTCTTTATTTCACTTGGGCTGTTTTTTCCTTTCCCTCTCCCCAACGGAATATAAGCAAAGGAGAGTAGGGATGATTTTGTCTGTTTAATTTACTGATGAATCCCTAACACATAACAATAGAACTAAACACACATAGTTATCACACAATAAATATATAAATGGAGAAATACATGAATGTCGATAAGTAAGTGAATTATAATAAATAGAATACATGAATTACAAAAAATAATTGTATTTAGTGGTGCCAACATATTCCAGATACTATCCTGAACACCTTATATACATAATTTCTTTTAATCTTGACAATAATCCTTTGAAGTGAGTATCACAAGCGGGGCATTCACAGATGTGGATCAGGCTCAAACATGTTAAGTATCCTCTGTAATAGTAAGTAGTGAAGCAGGTTATTTGAAAGAAGACCCATCTGGTTCCAATGCATATTCTGGCTTTTCTGGAGGATGTTATCTCTAATATTCTTGGAAATATCCTAGTCAAATCACATAGTCAAGGGTAGACAAGGTCTAAATATTCTGGTTTGGTAAATTTCTTTAATTGACTTTAACAGGAGTTACATGATAAAACCAAAATATCAGTGTCTAAGTCGTGTTCATGAAAACTTAGGCATTTTTAGATAATATTGCCAAGAAATTTTATTAACTGCTAATTTTTCCACATTGCTACATCTTGCAGAGTGTGAAAAGTCTAACAAATGTATCTCCATTTAGCATTAATTAGAAGGGTAGATATTAACCTCATGTAAAGACTATTGTAGAGACTTGTCATTGCATCACTAGGCAATAACTGTGCTTGACCGATTAAAATGGGAGTATGAATCTGTATCTATTTAATGTTTAAGGACCTGGAAGATATGGCATGCAAATCTTGTGTTGATTTGCCTGTTCATGCTTGTCCAACCATTTGCCAATTGACTGATCTTCAGATATTCTGGATTCATTCTCACTAATATATCTTTGTATTAATTATCTCCCACTTGAAGTTCCTGCCCCTTTCTTTGAATATAGAGTCTTTCCTTGAGTATAGAGCCTTTCCTTTCCATCCAAATATAGTCTTCCAAGGTTCAGTTAATATCTTCTCATTGTCTACAAACTTCCTTTGTTGTTGTTGTTTTCGTTAACAATATCTTTCTTCTTTATTATGTTGTATATATTGCTTTCCCCCTCAGTTTACCTTCCATTCAATAACATTTATTTATCAAAATTATTGAGTTCCTACTCTGTATGAAGCTCAGAATTCTCTCAGATGCCAACATGAATATGACAAAATCTTCACCTATATAAATTGTACAGCTGTTGGGCAGGTATTTTATTTTCTTCAGTTAATCATTGCTTGCACATCTGCAATGCTCTGTATTATTTTATTCAGAATGTAAAGTGTGTAAGTAAAACGAAATATATTCTTTGACCTTAAGGAATTCACAATATGAGAAAGAAAGACCCCTATGATCATAGTCTGATGCAATCAGTACTATTGAAACATGTAAGAGTGATGGTAAGAGCACAGAGAAAGAACATGTGACCCACTTTGGAAAGGGTAGGCTAAGAAAAGGAAGAGAAGGTGATACCTGAGTTGAATTTTAAAGCAATCATAAGAGTAAGCCCAACTAAGGATGCTAGGGGTGGGAAAATTCACAGGGTGAGAGATAGGCTGGTCTTTGGTTTTTAGGTTTTTCCCTCCTCCAAACTTAAAAGATATTAAGCTCTCAATGAAGAGAGAGCTTAGTAATGGTGTATCTCAAATGGTAGCACAATATAAGTCTTACTGGTAAGTATTCAGTTACTATTTTCTGAGTGATTGCTTTAACTGATTAATAAAAGTGCTATTTATGTAAGGGAAAACTATGTACTAGCCTCGGCTTTTTGAAGACACAACTAGCAAAATTAGGGGCGCCTGGGTGGCTCAGTGGGTTAAAGCCTCTGCCTTTAGCTCAGGTCATGATCTCAGGGTCCTGGGATGGAACCCTGCATCAGGCTGCCTGCTCAGCAGGGAGACTGCTTCCTCCTCTCTCTCTGCCTGCCTCTCTGCCTAATTATAATCTCTCTCTCTGTCAAGTAAATAAATAAAATCTTAAAAAAATCAAAATTAAAAATATCCTTCCAGTCCCTATGTGGGTTCTGTAGTCAAAAACAGAAAGAAAAACTTCTGTTCTTCTATTGTGCTAATATATATTCTGGAAGAATGAGAGAAGAAACTAATAGGTCAATATGATATTTGTGTCTAAGTTTCTGGCTATCTAAAAAGTTCTTCCAACCTTGATTTAAAGCTTTGTTTTCTCTATTTAGTGACCCCATATGTGAGCTGATTTCTTTGCAATGATGCTTTCCTGTCACCTGTGGGTTTTTCCTAGTAGGGTCAATTGCAGTGTAACCTTCTGAGGATACATGGGGACAGGGAAATGAATCTATTCCCAAATACATTTGGCAGCACAAAGCCTTGAAAAGACTCCAGAATAAGAACATGTCCCTAAAATACCTCACCATTATGTTATAGTCCTTTTACTTTTTTTCTGTATGGCTTCAGTTCCTGCCACATGCTGCGGAGTTAGGAGGCAGAAAGTCTGGTTCTGGCAAAGGAGCTAATTAGTTGTGTAGCCCTTAGCAAGTCACTTGACCTCCCCAGGTCTCAGCAAATCTTTATCTATAAAATGAAGAATAAGTTGCTGAGATTCTGATTATGAAATTATATAAAAGTTTCTTTAGAAGATATTCCTAGTCTTTTCATTTCCTTGTGTTCTTAGCCTGCCTCTTTTGCTTAGGTGTTAGGTGTGGTAAGAATCTCAGTGAGAAAAATGCCATTTACTTCTTTCTGACTCCTTTCAACTGTCTTTTCCTTTAGAAAGCCTTTAGGATTCTGCGTCTAATCTAATTTCCCTCGTTGGTGTCTCCTTAGGGATGTTTTATGTGCCTCTATCCTTGTGTTGTAATGAGGTGTCTGTCTCTATAATGTACCCTTACCTCTGTCGTAAAAGCTTTCACGTGGGAACTCTGACTTTTCATCACATCCTGTATATGTATGACACAGTAACTTCTCAGTAAACGTTTCCTGGATGAATAAATGAATGATATGGTATTTCCTACACATTGAACAAATATTACATGCACTGTAATATCTCTCCAAAACATTAAAGAAGAAATATTTATTACATGTCCAGTTAGTTCCATTCTCAACTTCATTATCCTAATATTGTCTTAGTGCTGAGTTAGATACTTATTCTTTCCTTCCAAATATGTTTAACATGGGTGATTGGTTACTAATCAGTATAAATGTGTCTATTATCAAATTTTATATCAAAACTATGCCAGTTGAGCCAAGTTCTGTGGATTTTTTAATAATATACATATAGTATTGCTTTCTTTCATATATATTTTTTAGAAGACTCTATGGTTGATGAGACAGAAGCAGCAAAGCTCTCCTTTAACCAACTCTCTTGTATGTCATATACCCACGTCTTTGTCTGTTTTGTGTGTGTATCTCCCCCACTGGTGTTTGAGTTCCATTAGAACCTGTGTGTTCATTATATATTCAAGAATGATATAAATAACAATATTAAGGTCGAACAAAAAACCAAATACTGAGTGTTCTTCATAAATGAAATAAATCATATAACTATAGGCCACTCTAGTTCATTTTCAGAAATCTAGTTAAGAGAAAGAGTCAACTTGGATTAATTGACTTAATGGTACAGGAGGGATCAGAGGCTCCTATTGGCACCGCACTGATTTATGTCTCAAAATAAAGTGTATTACTAGAAAATTGAGGTATGGTAAGAACAATAGATCGGGAAAAGATTGTCATTAAAAAGATAGTTTGCTTACTCACAGATCCCAAGAGGAGGAGTACATATCATGGTGTAGGGGTGGGAGAGGGTCATTGATCAAAGGGGGAATCCCCGAGATTAAAACCAATCACCAGGATTGGTTATAAAGCAGAGGAAAAGGGAAAACTGTAAGAGCCTTAGTTGTGATTTATGCAGGAAGGTAGGGTAAGCAGTCTAAAATTGGTTAATTTGAATAATTCTTTTTTTTTAGATTTTTTATTCATTCATTTGAGAGAGAGAGAGCACAGCAGGGGGAGAGGCAGAGGGAGAAGCACACACCTGGCTGAGCAGGGAGCCTAATGCGGGGGCTCAATCCCAGGACTCTGGGATCATGACCAGAGCTGAAAGCAACCACTTAATGACTGAGCAACACAGGTGCCCCTAATTTGAATAATTTCAACAGGCTTTGAAGCCTGGCAGCTGTCCCTTATTGTCAGGTACCTAGTACAGGTGTATAGTAGCTGGAGTTTGAGAGACTGATAAAGGAGGTGGTTTGGGTGTGAACTTTAGATTGGTTGGTTTTGTATTTGAAAATAATGCCCTTGAGAGGAGGGCTTCTCCTGAGGAGGGAGGGAACATAGGGGAGACAGGAGGTGAAGGGCAGGTAACCTTATTTAATTCTGCCATTACTGAGACATACAGAAAAAATTTGGCCAATGAACACACTCAAGTGCAGAATAATTAAATGATTTACCTCAAATTTATACAATAAGCAGTTAATAGAACTTAGCTTGTTATTCCGTAGCATTCTACTGCCTACATTCCGCTGTTGCAAACAAAAGGACAACATATGTTCTCTTAGCATGCAGAACATTCTCCGCCTTCCATGAGTAGTGTGTTTAGAGTGCTTTTTTAAATGAAATATAGGATTCAAAGGGGTTTAAAATATGAATATCATTCACAAAGAATATAGAGTCCATCTGGTAGACAAGGTATATATATGACTTTTATTGTTAAATCATCTGTTTATTTACATATGGTAGAAAAGTAAAACTACATATCATCTTGAAGTTAGTGCCCAGAATGTCTCTTTCATTTAGAAATATTTTTAAAAGATACTTGGGGGAGCAGATAAAACTAGGAGCCTAAGTTATCTCTAGTCTAGAGAAAGGAACAAAGATTCATATATGAAAAAATCATCTGATTATAAATGTATACTGGAGCCTGGGGATTAGAAGAGAGGATTAAAATGTGGGAGGAAAGGACATGTACTCTGAATTTGGGAAATGACAGTGAAATTTGGATTGAAGTATAGCTCTATATTTACCTTGAATGTAATCTTCATTGTTTTTCAAAGCCAAATGTTTTGGGGGCTTGTCTCTCATATAGGAATTGAGGGTTGGAGTGCCTGGTGTGGCATTACTCTGTAGAGGAAACCTCATTTATATTTGTTTGTTTTTGAGATTCCTACAAATTGTGGGCTGTTACCCCAGGGGTGGAGTTTTGGGCACAAATGTTTCTCTGCTTCTTCTACATATCTCAATGTGGTCCTTCCATCTTTTGTTGTAGAACAGGTATTCAGCAAGTTCTCAAGTTCTTTTTGGAGTGAATTATTCCATATGTAGCTGTGTATTGTTTGTGTCCACTGGAGGAGTTGAGTTCAGCATTTTCTTATTCCGCCATCTTAAACCACCTTTAAGAGTTATTTTTTAAGCATAGAAATGTCTAATACTGAACTTAAAGTTGTTTATATTGCTGCAATATGATCTCTTCACATCACTAAATTTTGAGTAGTTAAGTGGCAGTCAAAAGAAAGAGCCTAACAGCAGGACTGATTGAAAAGGTGCCACTGGGGATATAACCTTGAGCTGACACACTAGTAATGGATTCAGAGGAAAAAAACCAAAAAAACAAAAACACACCTCAGAACCAGAATAAACATAAGAGTATAACATTGTTGGGAATATATTATAGAAATTAGCAACATTTCTACAGGGGATGAAATGAGAGAGTGAAGAATGCTCTATAGGCTATAATGATGGGGAAATTGACATCAGAGTTTACCAATTTTACTATAACCTTAGCAATATGTTCCACAAATTCTATAATGACTTTTGTATGTTTATCAGATAAATTAAGTTCTTCAGTTGTGTTCTGCCCTGCCAAGTTTCTCCACTACCTAAACATTAGATGAAAGGAAATATTCAGAATACAATATGGAATTTTAGATCATCTCAGCAGCCCATCCTGGTTCCAGAACTAATCTGCAAATATTTCTATCCTTCTACACTAAAGCAAATATCAACTGCAAGGAAAATCTTCATGTTTATCTCTACCAGACTAGAGGGTCTGCCAGAGCAGGCTTTGTTTAGTTTGCTAACCCTTCACTGCCAAGCAGAATAGCAGATTCCTGGCAAAAGAGCCAAGGCCAAATGGTGACCGAACTAAATTATGTTGGGGTTGGGTTGACGTGACAAAGTGACCTAATTAAAGGGAGTGGTCAGAGGTAGAATTAAATTATTTCTGAATTAGCTAAGTATAAACACCCAACACTGTTCTTCTTCTGTGGAACTTCTATTCAAACGACCACTTTGAACTTTATTCAAAAACAAACCATAAGAGACTCCTAATCTCACAAAACAAACTGAGGGTTACTGGGGGGTGGGAGGGTAGGGATAGGGTGGATGGGTTATGGACATTGGGGAGGGTTTGTGCTTTGGTGAATGCTGTGAAAGATGTAAGCCTGATGATTCACAGACCTGTACCCCTTGGGCAAANAACAAACAAACAAACAGACTAGAGTTGCCTGAGTGGCTCAGTTAGTTAAACATTTGACTTTTGGTTTCAGTTCAGGTCGTGATCTCAGAGTCATGGGATCACGCCCCATGTTTGGCTCCATGTTCAGTGGAGAGTCTGCTGAGATTCTCTCTCCCTTTCCTTCTGCCCCCCCCAATAATAAATAAATAGAAAAACAAACAAACAAACAAACAAATAAATATTTAAACAAATGAAAAATAAAACAGGCCAAACTNCAATAATAAATAAATAGAAAAACAAACAAACAAACAAACAAACAAATAAATATTTAAACAAATGAAAAATAAAACAGGCCAAACTCTCTGTTCCTTGAAGCTTTATTTTTTTAATTTAATATAATTCAAATAAACAATTATAATTATTACCAAATATCACTTATGCTGTAATTTTAAAATTTTACAACTTAGTTCTTTCGAGAGTTTTTTTTAAGATTTTATTTATTTATTTGACACACACAGAGAGAGATTACAAGTAGGCAGAGAGGCAGGCAGAGAGAGGAATAAGCAGGCTCCCTGCTGAGCAGGCTCCCACTGAGCCACCCAGGCGCCTAGTTCTTTCTAGTGTATGAAGGAAGATTATCAGTATTTTATATATGATTCACTCCATTAATAAGTCTCAACTTTAAAAAGAAACAGACAATAAATGCATGCCTCTATGTTCTCCAAACCCTAAACATTTCAAACAGTGGAGAGGCACACTCCAGGAATTTCTTTCAAGTGTTCAACATGTGTGGTTTTTCTGAATTGGATTTCACCGTATAATCTCCACCTAGTCTGTTTGCTTAAAGAAAGCTGGCTGTTTCAGAGATAATTACCAGCCTAGGGTGGTTCTATAATCCTTTCTTAGTCATCATGTCATTAAATAGGCTCATTTGCTTCCTAGATACTCTGTGTTTCAGAATGGAATTAGTTTTCTATTTTTATTTTTAATAGTCTCAATTTTTAGGAAAAATTTATAGAAAGAGTCCTGAAAATGGATACTGAATTCGTAAAACTTAAATTTATAATATTTAAAGAGGTCATTTACTTTCATTTTAAGGCAGGTGTCACAAAAAGAGCATAGAAACTTCTGCTTTAAAAGTCAATTTCTGCCTTGTATTATCTGTAATGTCTGTGCATGGCTTGGTTCATTGTGTGAGCTATGGTTTATCTATCAGAGAAGCAAGAGTAATAATTATCTAATAATGGGCTTCTAAGATTCTACAGAGCACCAAGATGATGTGTGCAGTAGTAAGAGGATGATCAGTAAATGGTGACTATTATAGTCATTAATTTCAAACATTGGTTGATTTTGAAGTACAAAATAACTTAGCTAACTTGGGTCAAGTGATTTGTTTTTCTTTCTGTCTGCCACATTTTTTACACAGACTAAAGGCATTGACAAAGTGGGAGGTTAGAATATTAGCATTTATTTATTTATTATATTTATTCCTTACTGATTTCATACCAACCTTATTTTAAATACTTTACCATCATGTTTATCAAATTATTTACTATTGGGTTTCCACCATTTTAATAAGATTTTTATGTACATTTTCTCATTGACTGCTTATATATCTTTTTGTCTGTGTTTTGTAGATAAGTAAATTAAAGTTCTCTGCAGTTAAATTAGGAAGTAGGTTTGGAATCTGAACCAAGTCAGCCTGATACCAGAATGAGTAGGATTCTTACAGTTAGACATTTACTGAGCACTTATTTTCTGTCAAGCATCCTTTTTTAAAGTATTTTACATGAATTACTCATTGGCTCTTATAACAAAACATTTGATCTAATTACTATTATTATAGTTTAATTTGTAAATGAAGAAAATAAGACACTGGAGAAGGCAAGCAACATTCCCAAGGTCACAAAGTTAGAAATGTTAACTCAGGGAGTTAATTCCAACCAATCTTACTCCAAAACTAATATTGAAGCCACATTGACTTCTGGGGAAAAGAAGCAAAGCTTTAGCATGTCACTTTGTGAAGCGTTCCTTGCCCCTAAATCTCTCCAAATATATACTGTCTATAATCCTAAACGCTCAGTGATTAGATTAGTATACTCTTTATCTTCTTAAATTTGAACATATTTTCAAGAGCCATCTATTGGTCAAAAGTATATTTCTATGAATTAGCAGATTAGATCTCCAAGAACACAACAGTGTTTATACAATAGTATAAAACTTGTGCCATCAAAGGATGGCACATGATAGTATAAAACAAAACTTGATAGTATAAAACTCAGTGCAAGGGAGAGTCTACAAGCTCAAACCTCCTCTTGAATTCAAATGTTGACGCATATGATGGCAGTAAGCAAGTGCAGGGTTGAGGGAAGAAGGTCTCTCCCTAGGAATGACTCATGCAAAAAACCCCAAAGAGAAGTGGGTCTAATCAAGAAATACATTTTAGAATAATTCTGATGGACAAGATGGGGTAGAAAGGATTCATGGGCATGCTGTTCCTCTAAAGTTTTTTTCTCAGATGAAGATAAAGAGTGAGAGGCAGAAAGCTCTTATGTGTACCTCTGGGACATCATTTCTAACAGTCACATTGGTAACTTTAACTTTTTTTTTTTTCCTGAAGGCGACAGGAGGCAAGATTGTTAGGGTCTTTTCTATAATGGTCTAATCAGTACATTTCAAGTGTCATTATAGTGAAGACTCAATTATAGAGGGAGTTCTACAATTTTGTTATTAACAAAGAAATAGGAAGGGTAAGTTTAAAATCTCTGCTTAAAGGATGGTAGAACCGAATGAATAATGGCACAGCTCTGTTCATGCCTGAATTGTACCTTTGGGAGTTTAATTTTACTGCTTTTACACAGTGACCCTTTAAACTATAAACACTGAAAAAATGTCTCTTCATGTCACATTATTAACCCCAGAGAGCTGCCCATATAAGCTCAGAATGGAGAACAAGAAAGCAGCATTTATGTTGCAATTTTTTCACATTAAAAGATTTCAGGCAGATTTGGAGAATTGTCAATTTAAGGCTTAGGTCTTTAGCTGCTGAGAAGCCGGATGAGCTATCAAGGAATTGAATCAGGAATGGAAGCCAAGAATGATTGTACAGATGGAATTCAATATATACAATTTAATGCATATTACTTGACCATCTAGCAAAAGCCCGATCTGCAGTGCATTGGATACAGAGGGGAGCAGGATTGGACAGTCCAGTAGGACACAGTAGCAGAACCCAGCCTGGCTGGAAAACCGGGCTTCCACCCCATGGAGGGAGCTCCTTTCCCTTTGGATGCATTCAGCATTGTATCACTACAGTTTTTCTTCTGAAACTAATTACCTACCTATCTTTCACAACTATGTGTATGTGTGCATGTGTGTGTGTGTGTGTACGTACGCATGTGCATGTCTTTTTAAAAAATGTACGTCTAGACTAGAAGGCTTAAATTTGAGGCTTGTAAGTTAAATATAATCTACAGACTTATTTTATGTGTTTCCTTGTTTAAATTTGAATGTTATTAGTTGAGAAACCCATTCTTTTCTTATAACATCATCCTTGCTATTCTATTGTTTTCCATCACCCAGTGCTAAAAGTCTGTGTGTTTGTAGTTTGCAACAGATTATAAGCTTCTTTATAGGAGTTATATTTTTGGATTGTGATTTTAGATTTTCTGTTATTAAATGTTCACAGACATTAAGTACATTCACGTTGTTGTGCAACCATCACCACCATCCATCTCCAGAATTTTTTTTTATCTTCTCAAACTGAAATTCTGTATCCACTAAACACTATCAACTCATTGTTCCTTTCTCTTGCCCCAGGCAACCATCATTCTACTTTCTATATGGTTTTTTATTATTTTAGATATCTCAACTAAGAGGAATTATTGTACCATGGTGATTGATTGATTTCACTTAGCATGATATCCTTAAGGTTCATTGATGTTGTAGAATGTATTCGCTTTTTTTTTTTTTTTACATTTTAAGGCTAAATAAAATTCCATTGTTTTACATACTACATTTTGTTTATCCATTTATATAATGATGGATACCTGGGTTGTTTTTACCTTTCGACTATTGAGAATAATGCTGTTATAAATATGACTGTATAGCTATCTCTTCGAATCCATACTCTTAACTATTTTAGGTACATGTCCCAAAGTGAAATTACTGAGTAATATGTCAATTCTATGTTTAATTTTATGAAAAACCACTACATAGTTTTCCATAGCACCTGCACCATTTTACATTCCTACCAGCTGTAGGCAAGATTTCCACTTACTGGACAGACTCAACAAAACTTATTTTCCCTTGGTTTTTTTTTTTGTTCTAATAATAGCGATCCAGTTCTTTGGAGAAATGGCTATCCAAGTCCTTTGTCTACTTATGAATCTTTTTGTTGTTGTTGAGTTTTAGAAGTTCTCTACATATGCTGGATATTGATTCTTAAAAGACGTGATTTTTAATTGTTTCCTTAAATTTTATGAGCTACTCTTTTAATTGGTTTACAGTGTCTTTTGATGTGCAGAAGTTTTATATTTTGATGAGGTCCAATTTGTTTATTTTTTATTTTGTTGTCTGTGCCTTTATTATCATATCCAAGACATCATTACCAAATCCAGTGTCATAAAGATTTCCCTGTGTTTCAGTCTAATGGTTTTAGAATTTTAGTTTTTACATTTATGTTCTTAATCCATTTTATGTACAGTGTAACATAAAGGCTCAACTTATTATTATTATTATTATTTTGTATGTGGATATCCAGTTTCCCCCACACCATTTATAAAAAAGGTGTTCTTTCTGCACTGAATGGTTTTGGAACTCTTGATGAGAATTATTTGTCCATAAATGTAAGACTTTATTTCTGGGCAATCTCTCCTATTCCATTGGTCTATATGCTTTTTTTTTATTCCAGCACTGCACACTGAGGACGATAGCTTTGTAGTAAGTGTACAGGAGGTGTGAGGCCTTCAACTTTGCTTTCTCAAGATTGTTTTGACTATCCAGAATTCCTTGAGACTTTTTATGAATTTTAAGATCGATATTGCTATTGCTATTATAATTTTTGATAAGTTTAGTGTTGAAATTGTGATCATTTGGGTGCTATTGACATCTTAACAATATTAGGTATTTCAACCCATGAACATGTCTTTTCATTTATTAGTGCTTACCTAAAACTTTTTTCAATAAGGTTTTGCAGTTTTCAAAAACTGCAGTTTTCAGTGGTAAGTATGCTACTTGGTTAAGTTTACTTCTAAGTATTTTATTCCTATTGAAGCTCTTGGGAATGTAATTGTTTCCTTAATTTCATTTTCAGATTGTTTACTATTAGTGTGTAAGAATGCAACTGAATTTTGTGTGTTGAATTTTACAGAATTCATTTATTATTTTTTCAGTTGTGTGTGTATGTGTGTGTTGTGTGTAGAATATTTAGAGACTTCTGTGTATAAGATTATGTAGTTTGCGAACCAAGATAAATTTACTTCTTCCTTTCCAATTTGAATTTTTTAATTTATATTTTTTTTACCCAAATAATCTGGCTAGATTTTCCAGTACTATATCAAATAAAACTCAAAAGTAGTCACACTTACATTGTTCTTGATCTTAGGGAAGACATATTTCAACACTGATGACTGTGGGATATCGTGTTAGGGAAGTTTCCATTTATTCATGGTATACTGAGTGTTTTTGTTTGTTTTGTTTTGTTTGCTTTTTATTAGGATAGGGTGTTGAATTTTGTCAAATGCTATTAGTTTTAATTGACTGTACTGTTGTTCAATTCCTCTATATCCTTTTTAAACTTTCATTTTGTTCATTTCATAAATAATATGCATTCACTGTAGAAAACTTGCAAAACAGAGAAATTTGTGTAGTATAATCGTTGTTAATACTTAGCTGGATTTTTTTTCTGAACACAGATAAACATGGCATTATGTTGTACACAGCATTGTGTCACATGTTTTTAGTGATTCTATGGTTGGTCTATCCATTATTGAAAGTAGGGTATTGAAGTCTTTTTCTAGAGCTATTTATTTCTTTAATTGTGTCAGGATTTACTTCATATATTTTGGAACTCTAACATTATTATAAGTATGATTTCAATTGCTATATCTTCTTGGTTAACTTATACTTTTTTTTAAATTATATAATGTCTTTTCCTGTCTCTTGCTACAATTTTTGACTAAAAGTTTCTTTTTTCTGATGTTAATATAGGCATCCTTGCTCTTTTAATTAATATTTGCATGGAATTTTTTTTCAGTTTTTCAATTTCAACCTATGCATGTCCTTAGGTCTAAAGTTAAATTCTTGCATATAGCTTGTATTTTTTTATTCAGTTATATCTTTTGATTATAGAATTTAATCCATTTAAACTTAAAGTAATTACTGTTAGGTTATGACTTACATTCGATATTTGTTATTTACTCTGTATGTGTCTTTTAGCTTCTTGGTCTACATTTCCTCTATTATTGTTTTCCTATTTGCTTAAATTTTTTTTGGTAGTAAAATATTTTGATTCCCTTTTCTTTCCTTTTGCATACAGTCTATAGATATATTCTTTTATCATAAAGATTAGCATAGAGATTTCATATAACATCCTAAAGTTTTTAATCTCTATTTTAGATTGATACAAAATTAACTTAATTGCATATAAAAACTCTACTCAGAGTTCAGGCTCTCCTGCACTTTATGATATTGATGTCACAAATTACATCATTATACATAGGTACCCATTAACATAGATTTCATAGTATTTTATAGTACTTTATATGAATTTTCTTTAAAATTCTGTATAAATAAAAAGTGGAGTTACAAATCAAAATTATGATTATATTGGTTTTTATATTTGTCCATGTATGTTTACCCTTAACAGAAAACTCATATTTTCATGTGATTAACAGTCTACTTCCATTTCATTTCAAATTGAAGCACTACATTTAGCAGTTCTAGTAGTGCAGATGTAGTCGTAATGAAAAACCTTAATTTTTGTGTATTTTGAAATGCCTTAATTTCTCTCTCATGTTTGAAGGACAGTTTAGGCAGATATAGAATTCCAGGTTTATCGGTTTTGTTTTGCTTTGTTTTTCTTTAAACCACTAAACATAGATCATCTCACTGCCTTGCCTCCAAGGATTTTGCTGAGAAATCTACTGATAGGTTTCTTGAAGATCACTTTTTTAAGTGGCAAGTTACTATTCTCGTACTGCTTTCAAGATTCTCTCTTTACTTTGTCTTTCAAAATGTTTGATTTTAGTATGTGTCTGTATGTGTCTCTTTGGGTTTATCATACTTGAATTTCATTGAGCTTCTTGGATTTGAAGACTCATATATTCCCTCAAATTTGGGTTTTTTCTAGCTATTATTTCTTCAAATAGTCTCTGCCCCTTTCTGTTTATTTTTTCCTGCTACCATAATGTATATATTGGTTGACTTGACCATATCTCACAATCACGTAGGCCCATATTACTATTCTTTTTCTTTTTTTCTGTTCAGAGGCTCGGTAATTTTAATTGTTCTATCCCCAGTTTTGCTGATACTTTCTTCAGGTTTTTGATTCATCCCTCATGAATTTTTAAATTCAATTATTCTATTTTTCAGTTCCAGAATTTCTATTCAACTCCTTTTTTTTCAAATAATATTTTTCAAAAAATATATTTTCAAATAATATATTCAAATAATAATTTCAAATAATATTGTTTTTTTAAACAATATCTTTTGTTGATATTTGTATTTTCTTCATATGTTATTTTCATGATTTTCTTTAGTTCTTTATCAATGCTTTCCTTTAGCTCTTTAGGCATATTAAAACAGTTGTTTTACAGTATTTGTCTAGCAAGTGTGGTACCTGTGTTTCTTCAGTGGTGGTTTCTGGAGATTCTTTTTTTTTTTTTTTTCTTGAGTGATTTCAATTTTCCTGCTCCTTTGTATGCCTGATGATGTTCTGTTTCAAAGTCAGGAAAATAGCCATCTCTCAGAGTCTTAGCAGATTGGCAGGAAATAACTTCATTAATTAATGGGGCATGTTGTGATCTTTGCATCAATTCCTGGTGAAGGCTTAAGATTGTCTCATGTCTCTTTTCCAGGATTGTCTTGTGGAACTGTGTGTGTGCTTTAAAAAAATCCCTCATATACACAGTGACTTTTAAAGATTTTAGTTTCCCAAAGACTAATTTCAGTTCTTTCTCAGAGCCTTAGGGGTTTGATTGTATTTCTCTAGCCACAATCTCTTGTTCCAGGTTTCTTTAGAAGTTTAGTCTTCTGGAAGCTGTCACAAATGGTGGAGTCAACCTCTTCTTTCTGTGACCCTTTTCAGCCTGAAATCTGAGTTATGCTGCCTTTCCTCAACTAAGTTCCCAGTCAGGCAAAACAAACTAGCCCCTAAGGCACACCATGGAAAATTTAGACTTCAGCCAATAAATTCTGCTCTACTCCTTCCTGTCTAAGAGAGGGAAACTGGAGCTGGGTTTTTTCTTCATCTTTCCACAAGAGGGATGGCATGTGGTACAGGTGAATAAAATTGCCACAAACTTTCCAATCATTTGTAGGTACCTGTTTTTTCTTTTTAAAAAAGTATTTTATTTATTTTAAGTAAGAGAGAGGGAAAGTGCATGAGAAGGGGGAGGGGCAGAGGGAGAGAGAGAATCTTCAGCAGATTTGCACTGAGCATGGAGGCCTATGTGGAGCTTGATTTCAGGACCCTGAGATCATGACCTGAGATGAAATCAAGAGTCAGGTACTTAATTGACTGAGCTATCTAGCATTCTAGCTCTTTTTGTTTGCTTGTTTTTATGTTTCCTTTGGAGATTGAGGAACTGGAGCTTCCTAGACTTTCATTTCCAGATGTCCCACTATAGTTAATTTTAAGGCAGGTGATGGGTATTAAGGAGGGCACGTGTTGTGATGAACACTGGATGTTATACACAACGAATGAATCATTGAGCACTACATCAAAAACTATTGATGTACCTTATGCTGGCTAACTGAACATAATAAAAATTTTTAAAGTTATTTATCTACGTAACAATTATAGAGTCTGAGAAAAACGTAGGTTTCAATTAATTAGGAACTATTTTTTAAATAATTCAGTAAATGAAGAGCAAGAGCAATACTCTGAGAAAGCCATGCATCAGTGAAGTCTTTTTTTTTTTAATTTTTTTATTATTTGCCCAGAGGTACAGGTCTGTGAATCATCAGGCTTACACCTTTCACAGCACTCACTATAGAACAACCCCTCCCCAATGTCCATAACCCATCCACCCTATCCCTACCATCCCACCCCGAGTAACCCTCAGTTTCTTTTGTGAGATTAAGATTCTCTTATAGTTTGCCTCCTTCCTGATCCAATCTTGTTTCATTATTTTTCCCTCCATACCCCCCACACACCCCCGCCCTGCCCCTCAAGTTCCTCATATCAGAGAGATCATATGATAATTGTCTTTCTCTGCTTGACTTATTTTGCTTAGCATAATACCCTCTAGTTACATCCATGTCATTGCCAATGGCA
>LNAC01000473.1:200323-281223 GCA_002007465.1 Ailurus styani | reverse complement strand
CCTGATTTGTGACCCAGAATATGGTCTATTCTGGAGAATAGAGAAGACTGTGTATTCTATTCTTTTTGGATGGAACGTTCTGAATATAACTGTGATGTCCAACTGGTCCAGGGTGTCATTTAAAGCCTTTATTTTCTTGTTGATCTTTTGCTTTGATGATCTGTCCATTTCAGTAAGGGGGGTGTTCAAGTCCCCTACTAATATTGTATTCTTGTCAATGTGTTTCTTTGATTATTTTATTAATTGGTTTATATAATTGGCTGCTCCCATGTTAGGGGCATAGATATTTACAATTGTTAGATCTTCTTGTTGGACAGATCCTTTTAGTATGATATAGTGTCCTTCTTCATCTCTTATGATATTCTTTGCCTTAAAGTCTAGTTTATCTGATATAAGGATTGCCACTCCAGCTTTCTTTTGCTGTCCATTGGCATGGTAAATTGTTTTCCATCCCCTCACTTTAAATCAGGAGGTGTCTTTGGGTGTAAAATGAGTTTCTTGTAGACAGCATATCGATAGGTCTTTTTTTTTTTTAATATCCATTCTGATACTCTGTGTCTTGTAGTTTGGGCATTTAGTCCATTTACATTCAAGGTAACTATTGAGAGATATGAATTTAGAGCCATTGTATTGCCTGTAAGGTGACTGTTACTGTATATTGTGTTTCTTCCTTTCTGGTCTATGTTTCNGTCTCTTCCTTTCTGGTCTATGTTTTTTTTAGGCTCTTTTTGCTTAGAGGTCCCGTTTCAATATTTCCTGTAGGGCTGGCTTGGTGTCTGCAAACTCCTTTAGTGTTTGTTTGTCCTGGAAGTACAATATCCCCTATTTTATTTAATCTCCTATTTCTTTAATCTCTCCTATTTTCAATGACAGTCTAGCTGGATATAGTATTTTTGGGTGCATATATTTCTTGCTTAGTGCTCTGAATATATCATGCCAGTTCTTTCTGGCCTCCCAGGTCTCTGTGGATAGGTCTGCTGTCAGTCTAATATTTCTATCATTGTATGTTATAGACCTCTTGTCCTGAGTTGCTTTCAGGATTTTCTCTTTGTCACTAGGACTCGTAAGTTTTATTATTAGATGAAGGGGTGTGGCCCTATATTAATTGATTTTGAGTGGGGTTCTCTGTGCCTCCTGGATTTTGATGCTTGTTCCCTTCACCAAATTAGGGAAATTCTGTATTAAGATCTGCTCCAATATACCTTCTGGCCCTCTCTCAATCTCGTCCTCTTCTGGGATCCCAATTATTCTAATATTGTTTCGTCTTATGGCATCACTTATCTCTCGAATTCTCTCCTCATGGTCCAGTAGTTGTTTGTCTNCTGCTTTTTATTCTCTGTCATTTGGTCTTATATATCAGTAATTCTCTCTTCTACCTCATTTATCCTAGCAGTAAGAGCCTCCATTTTTAATTGCATCTCACTAATCGCTTTTTTTATTTCAGCTTGATTAGATTTTAGTTCTTTTATTTCTCCAGAATGAGTTTTTATTTCCCTAGAGATAGATTCTGTATTATCTTCCATGCTCTTTTTGAGCCCAGCCAACACCTTAATAATCATCATTCTGTACTCTAGTTCTGTCTTATTACTAATATCTGCTTTGATTAGGTCCCTAGCTATCATAACTGTCTTTGTTCTTTTTTTTTGTGGTGATTTTTTCCACCTTTTCATTTTATACAGATAATAATAGATGGTTGAGAAAACAAAATACTAAAGGGTAGCAATGACCCCGTAAAGATGTATAGTAACCTATTCAGAAGGGACCTGAAACCGGGGGGGTGGGGGGAGAGAAGAAAGAGGAAAAAAACCCCAAAAAACAGAAACAAAAACAAATCAAAAGAATGAATGAATGAATGAATGAATGAATAAATAAATAAATCCAAACCCTCTATCTCTATCTCTATCTATATTATCTATTTCTGTTTCTATATCTATCTCTGTCTCTGATTCTATCTCTATCTCTGTTTCTATCTCTATCTCTATCTATTGCTATATCTATTAGACTGGTGAATTGAACAGACCCAGTATGTATACAAAAAATATGTTTAAATACAATGAAGGGATAAAATATGTTTATAACAATGAAAATTTAAAAAGATTAAAAAGTGTTGATAAGATATAATAGTTTATTTTTTTTATTTTTTTAAATTTTTTTTTAAAGATTTTATTTATTTATTTGACACAGAGAGAGAGATTACAAGTAGGCAGAGAGGCAGGCAGAGACACAGGGAGAGGAGGAAGCAGGCTCTCTGCTGAGCAGAGAGCCTGATGCGGGCCTCGATCCCAGGACCCTGAGATCATGACCTGAGCCGAAAGCAAAGGCTTTAACCCACTGAGCCACCAAGGCGCCCAAGATATAATAGTTTAAAAACGTTAAAATTGGGAAGAGGAAAAAATTTAAAATAAAAGATTAAGAAAACAAATAAAATTCAAAGAATTTAACTTTGAATGACTAAAGGATCATGGGAAAAAATCCATGAATTCTCTGTGTTGCTTTCCCCTAACTCTGGACTTCCACAATTCTCAGAGATCTGTAAACGTGGTCTTGGATGGATGTTCTTGCTGCTGGGCGGAGGTGCCTGTTGCTGTGATTCTTAAATGTCTTTGCCTGAGGCGGAATTGCATGGCTCTTGCCAGGGGCCAGGCTAAGTAATCAGCTCAGGTTTGCTCTCAGGAGCTTTTGTTCCCTGAACACTTTTCATACAGCTTTGGGGGATGGGACTAAAAATGGCCACCTCCTATTCTCCGACGTGGAGGAGCTGAGAGCTTGAGACTTCATCCCTCAGTGCATCCTCAGCGAAAAGCAGTCAGTTCCTCCTGTCTCCCTGGTCTCTGGCTGCACTTTGAGCTCACCCAGCTTGTGACGGAGCATTTCTATCTCTGGACACAGCCCCGTCTAGAATCTCCAAACCTAGTAGATTCTTCCAGCACACTCCCATGCTGCTCCTCTTGGAGGAGGAAGGAGGGGGGTCTCTCTGGATCTGCCACTCATGGGGTCCCCACTCAAGGAGCAGTGGCCTGATTGTGCTTTGGATCATGACCCAAGCTAACACTGAGCTGAGACACACTTTCTCACCTTCGCTCCCTCTTTCCAGTGGGCTTCTCCTCTTTGATACCTGGGAGCTCTGTCATGCTCAGACACCCTGGTCTTTTTGTGTCCCCGTTTGTCCTGAGACCACACTGTCCCCATGAGGGCTTCATCCCCCACTTAGCCTCTGGGGCAACATCCCTCAGTGGAGCAGCCTTCTAAAAGTTCTGATTTTGTGCTCCATTTCTCTCTCACTTGCTGGGAGCTGGCCCCTCCCCCCAGGGCCTATCTTCCCATCACTTCAGATTCACTTCCCTGCACGTCCTACCTTTTGGAAAGTGTTTGTTTTTCTGTTCCTAGAATTGCTTCTCTTCTTCTCTTTGATCTCTTGTTGAATTTGTAGGTATTCAGAATGGTTTGATAACTATCTGGGTGAATTTCTGGGACTTGATGATAATTGGTCTCCTACTCCTCCACCATCTTACTGCTTCTCTCTGAGCCAGTGAAGTTTTAAAAAAGAGGTAAACTAGGATGGGCAGGTAGATCAGGACTTCAGAAAGGGAACAGGGAAGACTTCAGAAAGAAATCTCGAAGAGTGAAAATAATTTTTATTGGCAGATTTCTCAGGGGGGATTTCGGTTAAAAAAATACAAAAAATGAAGCCTGGGACATCTATTTTTAAAGGGGAATTTTCATAAAAACATAAGTATATTATGAATTAGTATATATGAACATTATTGTGTGCTTTAGGAGACTTTGAAAATTTAAACTCATTTAATCCTTAGAAGAAGGCTATGAAGTAGGTAGTATTTCAATGTTACAGTTAAGAAAATGAGGCACAGAGAAGCTAAGTAACTGGCCCAAATTACACAGTAGGTATGAAGTGGCTAGGATTTGAACCCAGAGAGCCAGGTACTTTATATATAGCACGTGATCATGCAACTACTTTATAATATAGGTACATTTGTATATGCATTTTTTTCTGTTTGAAATTTGGAAACACAGAAAATAAACAACATGACCTCGGAATAGGCTTTTTTTGTTTGTTTTGGTCTGTATCCAGAGACCACATGTTTTACCACTATTGATAAGAAATCAAGTAGAAAATCCGGTGGGTAAATTTATGAGAACATCTCTTGAATATGTGGATAAGAAGACTCAGCCCTGTTCTCTACGGAATTAAGGATTTTTAATTTTTGTTTTTTGAATGGGCATGAATTGATCTGTACTTTAGGAGGAATAACCTAACAGGATTTCAAGAAAGAAGGGATACTTGTTAAAAGGCCATCTCTCTAGGGCTTATGTGGTACAAAGAGACCTAGAAAAGGAGGATAGCAAAAGGATTGGAGGGCAAAGGGGAAAGACATCATAGCATTGAAGAGCCTTGAAGAGTTGGTACATGTTGAGTGCAAAATACAAGGGAGAAATGGAATGGACAAGATATTGAAGTTTCACTTTCAGGTTATTTTCAGGTTATTGGCCTATATAAGAAAGATGATGTGCTAAATATTATGCTTGGCATTACTAGTGTACAAGAAAGTATGAGATCCTAACGGTTTTTGCTTTCTTCCTCTCTCTCCTTTACTTATATCTGTCCCCTTCTCCCTTCAGTTTTCTCTTTTACTCTTCCTTCCTTCTGTTTCTAATTTCCATGTTTGTCTTTCACCTTTCCTCATTCTCTTCCTCTTTTTCTTTCATCCTTATTGCAAAATATACACACAATTATTTTCTTTCTTTTTAAAAAAAATATTTTATTTATTTATTTGACACACACACAGAGAGAGAGAGACCACAAGTAGGCAGAGAGGCAGGCAGAGAGAGAGGAGAAAGCAGGCTCCCTGTTGAGCAGAAAGCCCAATGTGGACCTCGATCCCAGGACCCTGAGATCATGATCTGAGCTGAAGGCAGAGGGTTTAACCCATTGAGCCACCCAGGCACCCAATATATAATTATTTTCTACTCTGTGCCAGTCACTGTCCTAGACACTAGGAAATTAGTGATAAATGTGATAAAAGTAAGGCTTCCATATAAAGTTTGCCTTCTCAAAGGAGATGAGAAAATAAATTAATTTAAAGACCAAATAAGCAAATTTCAGGTACTGACATATATTTTGGAAAAAAAAAAGAGGGGTAAAAGCAAACAGAGAAGGTAGGTGCAGGTTTATAGATAAGACCATTGAGAAAGGTCTCTTTGAATTTCAGGAATACATCCCAGCATGGCTAACAGAACCATATATGTGGTAAGTGTGAATTAGTGGTTCTTGACCAGTTTTCTTTTTTGGTGTGTGTGTGTGTGTGTGTGTGTGTGTGTGTGTGTGTGTGTGTGTGTTGGGATGTGTTTTTTGTTTGTTTATTTTTTCGTTTCTTGTTTGTTTTCTTGACAGCCCTCATAAAGTCAGGTAAAAGACTCTGGGCCCATTACCCCCTTCTTCTTCTTCTTCTTTTTTTAAGATTTTATTTATTTATTTCACAGAGGGAGAGAGATCACAAGGAGGCAGAGAGGCAGGCAGAGGGAGAGGGGGAAGCAGGCTCCCTGCTGAGCAGGGAGCCCGATGCGGGCCTCGATCCCAGGACCCTGAGATCATGACCTGAGCCGAAAGCAGAGGCTTTAACCCACTGAGCCACCCAGGCGCCCTACCCCCTTCTTCTTATATTTTAGGGAAGTAAGAACTTACTGATGCCAGAGGATTAAAAAAACACTAAATATTTACAGAACAGCAAGTATACTGGAACAGCAATAAGAAATCTAATTCTGCAAAAATATTTTAAAGTTCATTTCCATATAGCTCTAGGAATTGTGAACCAGGAGTACCTTAAACTAACATTAACAATGTATATTTTCATAAACTGCAGTCATTTTATTTATAAATCTGTACAAACAAGAGGAAGCCCGATGTCGGACTCGATCCCTGGACTCCAGGATCACGACCCCGAGCCGAAGGCAGTTGCTTAACAAATTGACCCACCCAGGCGCCCTTCCTATGGTTCTTTTCTATGTTTCCCTTAGCTCTTTAAAGTTAAGACACTTAAAGTCTTTTTCTAGTAAGTTTACTGTCTATACTTCCTCACAGAGATGATTTTTACAAATTTATTTTGTCCCTTTGAATGAATCATGCCTTCCTGTTTCTTTGTAGTCTGTGTGTGTGGGGGCTTTTAGTGAAAATTATGATTTGAGATAACAATGGCCACAATTCCCAGTTTTTGCAGACTGATTCCATGCCAAGGCAGTCTATCTCTTATTGGCTGGGTCTGCTCTAAGCCTAGGGATCAACCCAAAATGAGAGTTTGAAACATTCTCAGATATATTTTGAACATATTCTTGACTGTGTCTGCATGTGGTTTTATTAATTTCCCCATATATATGGCCTGCACCTATATAAATGTCAGATGTCTCAACCAAGAATCTCATGGCATCAGATGAAGGCAGCAAGATAACAGTGATTTGTCACTTAAAAGGGAATCTTCAGGAATATCATCAGTAGATTTCTTAGCAAACCTTGAAGGCCTGAGGGCAGTGTGATGTTATGTTTAGAGTATTGGGGGGGAAAAGAATTATTTGGCCAGGGAAACTTTAAGACATTCCTAGATAAACAAAAGCCTTGTCACTAGGGAAAAAAAGAAAAAAAAACTACGTAAAAGAAGACATTAATAAGGAAAATAAGTGGCAAAAAAAAGTAAGACAAACGAAAAATAATAAAGTGGCAAAAGTAACTTCTCTTTATTAGTAATTATTTTAAAAGTAAATGGAGTGGGAGAAATTGGAGTGGCAGATGAACGATGAAAGACTATGGACTCCTGGAAATAAACGAGGGTTTTAGAAGGGAGGTGGTGAGAGGGGGTGGGTGAGCCTGGTAGTGGGTATTAAGGAAGGCACGGATTGCATGGAGCACTGGGTGTTATACATAAACAATGAATCATGGAACACTACATCAAAAACTGATGATGTACTGTATGGTGGCTAACATAACACGATTACAAAAAAGAGGAAGTAGCCACCAGGCAGTATAAAAAGAGGTACAAATGACGGTATATTAAGATGTTCTTGAGTCCTGGGTTATAAGAAAAATGGCAAAAGTTCTATCATGTTAGAATATTTCTACTGCCAAATTCCTGCTAGCTTATTAAATGTATTCTATACATATCTTTATAAATGTTTGCATTGATGTATGTAAATATCTTAATGTATGACAACTTACATTCATTTTAATGTTTATGTTTTCATTTAAAAATACTTGTTTTATGAACTATAAAGAACAAACTGATGGTTACCAGAGGGGAAGTGAGTGGGAGGATGAGTGAAATAGGTGATGGGTATTAAGTAGGGCACTTGTGAGGAGCACTGGGTGATGTATGGAAGTGTTCAATCACTAAAGTGTATACATGAAACTAACATTACGCTGTATGTTAACTAACTGGAATTTAAATGAAAAACTAAAAAAAAAGTAAAAGAATAAAATCCTCAGTCAGAAGTCTTAAATTGATGACATGTGTTAAAGCAAATCCAACTCTATGATGCTCACATAAGGGACTAATTTTATATCTGAAGACACAAGTAGGTTAAAACTGAAAGAATGGAAAAAGACACATCATGTAAACAGAAAAAGAGAGAGACAGCACACAGGACAAATGGGCCTCTTTATTAATATTAGACAAAATAGACTTTAAGTCAAAAATTATTACAAGAGACAAAGAAGTATATTGTATATTAATGAAAGTGACAGTAATCAATAAGATAGAAGAATTATAAAACTATATACACCCAACATTAGAATATTAAAAGCTATGAAGCAAAGCTGAGCAGAACTGAATGGAGAAATGGACATTTCTACATAACCATTGAATATCCCACTTTCAATAATAGAATTACCAGAGATAAGATCAATAGGGAAATAGAAGACTTGAACCACACTGTGTATCTAACAGACACAGACAGAATACTCTACCAAACAACAACATGCATATTTTTCTCATGTGTACATTGATCATTTTTCTAGTAGACAATGTGTTATGCCACAATTCAGTCTTAATACACTTGAAAATATTGATATGTTTCAAAGTATCTTTCCATATCACAATGGCATAAAATGAGAGATCCAAAAGTAGGAATACCGGAAAATTCACAAATATGTTGTAGTTATACAATACACTCAAACAACAAACGAATTAGAAAAATTATATGAAGAATTAGAAAATACCTTTAGACAAATGAAAATAAAACACAACATACTAACTTATTGAAGCCAGTGAAAGTAGTTCTAAGAACAGAATGTTTAAGAAAGCTCTCAATTTAGAAACCTGAATTCATTCCTTCAGGAAGTAGAAAACTAAAACTAAAGTAGCAGAATGGAGAAAATAACAGATCAGAGGTAAATAAAATACAGAATAGCAAAACAGTAGAGAAAATAAAGGAAACCAAAAGTTGGTTCTTTGAAAAGATCAACAAAATTGACAAAATTAAGTTAGATTTACTAAGATAAAAAAGAAAAGACTCAAATTATGAAAATCAGAAGTGAAATTATGGATATAATTACCAACTTTACAGAAATAAAATAAATAGGACAGCACTATGAGTAATTATTTGTCAATGAATCAGGTAACCTGGAAGAAATGGACATTTCTAGAATCACAAAATCTACCAAGAATAAATCATGAATAAATAGAGTGCCTGAATGTACACATATCTAGTAAGGAGAGTGAATCAAAAAACAAAACCCCAAAGAACATGTTGGTGGCTTCCAGTTTGGGGCAATATTAAAAAGAGCTACTATAAAAATTTATATGCCGATTTTTTTCTTTTTGGGCACAAGATTTCAGATCAGATGAGGACAAATCAACAGGAAGATGTTTGCTGGATCATATAGTATGTCCACATTTAGCTTTGTAAAAAGTATCAAAATATCTTCCAAAGTGGTTGTATCATTTTTCATTTTCATTCCCACCAGCAGTGAATGAGAGTTACTGTTGCTTCTCATTCTTGCTAGCTATCAATATTGCCAGTTTTTGTTTATTTATTTGCTTGTTTTAGCCATTCTAATAGGGATGTACTAGTGTCCCATTATTACTTTAATTTGCAATTACTTAATGGATAATGATATTGAATATCTCTTCTTATATTTATTTCCCCTCTATATAACACCTTTAGTGAAGTACCTTTTGCCGATTTTGTAATCGAGTTATTTTTGTTCTTATTGTGAGTTCTAAGAGTTATTCCTATATCCCTATATTTTGGAAATAAACCCTTTATCAAATATGTATTTGCAAATAATTTATCTGATTCCGGGGTTTGTCCTTTTGTTCCCTTAATAGTATTCTTTCTTAGAGCAGAAGGTTTAAATTTAGTAAAGTTCAAATAATCAATTTTATTTTGAAGGATCATGTTTTTTTGTGTTCTATCTAAAAATTCATGGTGTATATCAACACAAAAGATGGTATCTTTTTAAAATTCTCACTGTGAGAATTTGGTTGGGTGTCTGGAGGGAAAGCATATGGAAGTGTAGGGGTCCCCTTTAGACAGTAGATTCAGGAATTTCTCATTCTCACACTAACCCTACACTCAGCTCGAGCAATTTATCAAAATTATCAATCAAATACTCCTGTTAGTTGATTCCTCCGCAGGTTCTGTTCCACTCAAGTAGTTTTTAGCTGTGACACTATGGAGGTGGAAGTTTGGCCTTCAGCTATACTTTTCTGGTGGATCCAAGAAATGTCAGAGATTTTCAATCCATATAGCTTTTTCTTACAAGGATGTGAGTAATGACTTTCCATGACCTTTACTTGTCAGAGCTGAAGCCCTCTTTTAGACTTCAAGCCTTATGAGAACAAAGAATATGTTTCTTAATTACACTGCATATTCAGTAGCTAGCACAATGCCTAGCACATAGCAGATATTTAGTAAATATCTTTAAAAATAAGTTATGAGGGGGATGGATAATTACTGTTTAATAGTTTTACAAGGTGAAAAGAGCTATGGGAACAGATGGTGGTGATAGCTGTACAACATGAATCTATTTAATACTAAGCTGTTTACTTAAAAAAGGGAAAAGATGGTAAAATTTTTATTATGTGTATTTTACCACAACAAAAGGAAAACAATGAACATCTCTCTTCCTCTTCCCTTCCATTTATATAAAATTTTTAAAAATGCCTGTATGTACATTGTTAATTATAAAAAAGTATACATATTTATTGTAGAAAAACTGGATAACACTGCCGATAAAAGAAAAAAGGTAAGATGCCTTTCAAATTCATGTGATTTTATTTTTTTAAAGATTTTATTTATTTATTTGAGAGAGAGAGAGAGAGAGAGAGAGAGAGGAGAGAGAGAGAGATACAGAGCAAGAGAAAGCATTAGCAAAGGAGAGGGGCAGAGGGAGAGGGAGAATTAGGCTCCCCACTGAGGTGGGAGCCTGACATGGGGTTTGGTCCCCAAACCCTGGATCAAGACCTTAGCTGAAAGCAGATGCTTAGCCCACTGACCAACCCACGTTCCCCAAATCTATGTGATTTTAAAGAGGTACAAAAACCAATCAGTTTTAAGACATTTTAAAATTGATTGCTAACATCTGTATGAAAGGTTTTTTCTTGTACTATCATCAACATTAAGAATCACCCTTTGAATAAATGCTCATTTAACAAAGAAAAAGAGAAGTCCATTTTTATTTAATTTGCATTTCTTCTATTTATAGTGAGGTTTTATGGTTCTTAACGTTTTAGACCTCTTTTACTTTGTGTCTGTGCATGTGTCACACACTGTCTTTTTCTCATTTAAGAATATGAAAATTAAAAAAAAAAAAAAAAAAAAAAAAAATNTATGTCTCTTCCTGATGTGCAAAATTGTATTAAGAACATTAACTTTATTACATGCTAGCAAACCTTTTTCCTAATTCCCTTTGTTTATAGTGAATTTTGACATAAAGCTTTCCATTCTTATATAAAAAACATAATTCATTGTTAAAAAGTAGTAATAATGGGTAGCTTATGAATAGAAACACCTAAATCTGTTTAAATATATAAATGCCATCCACTTATTAACTGAAGAGGGTAATTCCTGAAATCATCTGCATTTGGATATCATAATAACCAATCATGCACAAAATACATTATTAAATATTAATATGAGAACAACAAATAAATGAGACACTGGAAAAGATGCTTTTGTTTTTTGAACCTTATTTTTTCAATTGAAAGACCAGCACAACTGGTTAATCAAATTTGACCAGCACAGCTCCCAAGGTTAGCGGAATCCTCCATACAAACAATGCAGCCATTCTGAGCCCCTGGACCTAGTGCCTTATCAATTTAGGAGGCAGTTATGTATACTTGTTGAATGTTAAATGTACGAGTGAGTGTGAAGCCAAGACATGCCATTAATCTCTTTACCTTTGATGAATTATTTTGCCTATTTTGTATCTAGAACTCCCATTTTGGAGATCTACAGGACAAAACTAGAGTAGGAACATCAACCTACACATAATATTTTTGAATAATTTATATGAAAACATCATGATGTGGCCTTTTTCTGCAGCATCCTTACATATGTATATATCAGGGAATTTAGCTGTGTTTATTATATGGCAAACAAAAGGAAATCTCAGAATGCACATGGTGTCTTTTTTTCCCTAATTGCATATGTATTTTGTATATTATTAACATAGTTCTGCAAAATCAAGAAAGAAGTAGAGCTGACCAAAAGGCTAGCATAAGCTAAGTGACTCATAGGCATTAAATTAGAGAAAATGGTGAGTGGAAATCCCATGTTTCCTGGGGAGCTGAGAATCAATCTAGGAAACCATGGATTGTGGAGTTAGTAGAAGTTTCCACTCATATTTGTATGTGACACTAATCAAGTTTATTTTTCCCCTTATCTGGGAAATAAGAAATGTATCAAAAATGCTTTAAAAATTAAAAAGGCATATGTATTATTCAAATAATCAAGAGGTACATAGTAGGCCCTCTGTGATTGATAGTTGAATAGTAATCCCATTCAAATGCAGGGTGGGACTGGATCAGAGAAGGAAAGAAGATTATGAGCAAAGTAAGAAGAGTCCAGGACACATACCTGTATGAAGTTGTGTCCTCTTAAGCTTTATTGTCCTTCAATCATATTCCCTGTGAAAGGTAAGGCAAGATTAATGGTGAGCATCAATCCCAAGTTATTTACACTAATGTGTTCCTAGAGAGCTAAGCGTGTTTCAGTAGGACAGCAAGTACACATATGAAGCTTTTATTTCAGCAAATATTTAATGAAGAGTTTTATAAAATGAGTACTTGTCCCAATTCTTGCTTGACTTCTTTGGATGGTTGCAGAGTGGGTTTTTGTGAAGAAATGGACACAGGTAATGTACATATGAACACAAACATATGTGTGGACACAAATGCATGAACATTTTGATATGGTAATCAGAGCCTGAAAAATATTGGTTTTTACTTGTTTCTTCAGAAACATTGAGCTAACTTTTATCAAATCCATGTTTTCTATCACCAAGAATGTTCAATTATTCAAAAAATAATTTTGGAGAACTTATCTTGCATCTGACTCAGCCACTTTGACTTAAACTGGGAGAAAAACATTATGAAAAGCTTGGCTCACGTCTTACAGATATCATATGAAAGAATGCCACACATAGAGTCCGTAATCCTACTTGTGTCTAATGGTGTTCTAAAATCATTCTGACTGGCTGCTGGAAGATGGGGTTTCCCACATTGAGGTATCATCTTGAAAGGAGAAAATTATCCTTTCTGGATTTAGAACAAGGTTTATTCACAGTCAGAATACATTTGTGGCTTCTAAATTCATTCTTTTAAATCACTTAGAGGAATGCTTCCCAACTGAGTTCATTTCCAGAACAATTTCAGAAAGCTAGAGCTGAAAGGGCAACATATGGTTATTGGTCATTTACAGTAGAAGCTCTCTGAACTGACTTCCACTTAATAATGCACTGCATTAATCTACACTGCATAAACGTTATACATTAATGTTAATGGAATCCTGAATACTCCCTTTTAGTAAATCCTTGTCTAATATGGTTGCACTATTCTCCTACTGGATGTGGTTTTTTCCAAAATTTTCTGTGCTTTACATAATTTAAATTAATATTACATGAACAAATTCCAAATGAGTGCAATAAAAACAGCTTTCTTTACTTCTGTATTCCTCTCTCTTTCTCTGTTTCTCTGTCTGCCTGTCTCTCTCTAGCTCCTTTCCTCACTCCCCTTTTTCAATTTTTTATGTTATAAAAACTAACTTAAATTATTTGGAAAGACTTGATGACATGGATTGAACAGAATGTTGCTGTCTGACTTTCTTGCTAGAGTGGACCATATCTCAGTCCTATTCTTTGTGTTCTTTTGGCATATTTTCATACAGTAGAGTAGATCTTCAATACAGGTTTCTGGAGTGAATTATGTCTTGAGGAATGATGCCTGAACCTTTATATTCTATGCATTATTTTAACAGCAACTGATAATGGATTTACTTCATTTTGATTCCAATTCTTTCTCTATTTTCATCTTATTTTCAATCTTGTTTTTCCTTCTCCTCCATGCCCTCTACTCTCCTTCTCTGTCCATTCCTTTGTTTCATATAAAACCTTCTTCTTTTTCCCCTTTTTGTCAATGGTTTCTGGAATTCATATTTCCTTATGATAAACTAGTATGGTTCAAAAAAAGCCCTGGACTGTGAAAGAAAACATTCTCGGCATATCTCATGTTTACCACCAGTTTGTTGTGAATCTAGGCAAGTCAGGTAACCTCTACTTCATGTAGGTGTCCCCAACTCTAAAACACAGAAGATAATTAATCTTTGCAGATACTGTATAGCTCTGATATGCTAGTACATTGAATAATATTTAAAAAGGGTTACTGTGAGCAACTTCTCTTCCAGCCATAGGGTAGCAGTTTTGGTTAGAAACTGAGTTTAAGAGACAGATAGCACTTCTAGGCTACATCTAATGAAATAAGTAAAAAATCTTGTGTATTCAGTTCTCCCAAGAGCCGTAGAGCTTTGAAATTACCTTCAATGATTGGCAAAATGAACAGATGCTGTCCATGACAATGGTGTTCTGAGGTTCCCTGCCTCTCCCTTTGCATAGATTTTTAGATTTATTGAGTCTAAATTCCTGTACGGCAGCCATAAACCTACCTGATGATTCGAGTAGTATTTTCCTTGGCTAGTAAGGTCTGCATTTCATTGTTCCATCAACACTGAACAGATTGAAATAGAGTCAGAATCCAAATTTAAGGCCTACAAAAAACATTTCCAGAGATGAAAGGATCAGGCTAGATCTATCTATATTTTATTATCCTTTGCTTTTTTTTTTTCGCAATTATGACATTTCTGGCAACAAAGTGAAACTACTAAATTCAATAAATAAACTTAGGGAGAGCTATTGGTAGTCACTCTTGCAACTACATTGTAAAAGACCTTAGAGAAAAAAAGAAATTCACATTTAATGGAGTCAGAAGAATTTTTGTTTTTCCAAAATAATCAAAAGCTTCTTTTTTAGTTGCTGCATATCTAGGGGAAACATCATTCCTTTCTTGGTTTATATCCACATTTATTTGGAAATAAATATCAGCAAGCCTCAAATAATAGGTAGAGAGACACAGGTTAAAGAGGAAATACTTTGAAGTTCTGCCTCATCAATACCCTGAAACAATAAGTGATAAATAAGCAATATATATTTTTAAGTCTCTAATCTTAAATTCATGAATATGCACATAAGAACACATACATACTTTCATAGATAAATTCTGGATTTCATATGGAAATTTCTGATAAAATTCAAGGATACAGGCAAGCATGATCTTAGGATATACTCATCCATAATGTTTATAGTTATATAATCATATCGATATACTCATCTACAGTATTTAATCATAGTAATCAAAAGTGATTTAAAGTCTGTTTGTAGAGTACAGACTTTTCAGAAAATGTTATCCCTCTGTTTTTATTTAAACCAACTTTTCTAGGAACTTCTTTTCTGCTACTTTGAGATTGCCTCTGTCCTTTTCTAATGTGCAGTACATGCCTATCATTAGATAATATTGTTTTATAATTATTGAGATTTTTCACTTTCATTACAGGATGGCCATATACTTATGTTAAAAATGATACAGAACAATGTGGAGCAAAAGTAATAATTTCCCATCAGCTCCTTTCCTATTTGCCCAAGCCCATTTCCTCTCTTCAAACACTAATTTTAAATATATCTACTGTTTTTTTTTTTAAGATTTTATTTATTTATTTGACACAGAGAGAGAGATTACAAGTAGGCAGAGAGACCGGCAGAGAGACAGGGAGAGGAGGAAGCAGGCTCCCCACTGAGCAGAGAGCCCGATGCGGACCTCGATCCCAGGACCCTGAGATCATGACCTGAGCCAAAAGCAGAGGCTTTAACCCACTGAGCCACCCAGGCGCCCTAAATATATCTACTGTTAATAAGACTCTATTTTCCCAAACTATTTTGTTCTAAGCACACATGGATCTCAGCATTTGTATTGCACGATCACTCTGCTTTTAACAGAAATCTTACCTAACTTTCTGTTTCAATATATACAGACTTCATACATTCTTTGTAATGACTCCTTGTTATTCCTAACAATACCTATATTTTTATTATTTATGACTTTGTTCAGATTGTTCTCACATAGATTATTTCCATGTTTACCTGTGTACCTATTCCTCTGGATGAACTCTGAAAAATACAATTTCTAACTAAAAGGCTGTGCATATTGAAACTCCAACGTGGCTGAACTAATTTTTACTCTGTATGTACAGTTTATGAAATAGCCATTCTATCTCCACATCCTCATAAAAACCCTCAAAATTACCAAACTTTGACAAATTCAATCAATTTGGATCGACTTCGTTATTTTAGTTTGCTTTTCTTTAATTACTAGTAAAATGGGGCATCTTTTCATATATTCAGGCCTTCTGCATGCTTTATTTTGCAAAAATGTCAGTTTTTATCCTTTGTCAATTTTTTTGATTTATTTATTGCTTTTTTAATTTTAAAACCTCATAAATTTCAGATATTCTAGTATGTGTTAGCTTTATCAGAAGAAATTATTTGCTTACAGTATATAACGTTTGTTTGTTTGTTTATTTATTTTATTTATTTTACCTTTCATTGTTCAACTCTTTTAGTTTTTTATATAGTCAAATTGTAGCTTGTGAGTTTTTGTCTTGCTCAGTAATATCTTATTCATTTACAAGCTCAAGATAATTTACTAAATTTTCTTGATGCCTTTATGATGCTGTATTTTACATTAGATTTTTAATCCATTCACTATTTATATCGACTATAAATAAGGTAGGAATTGATTTTTTTCTGAATATTTAGCCAAGAAGCTTCCACTTCATGCTGATTCATACAATGACTTTTTAAACAGCAAACCCACGGGAATAGGAAGAATCTGATCCAAATGACCTCTTTTCAACATAAAATCACAATGCATACAAAGAAACAAGAAAGTTTCTTTGTAATAAATAGGAAAATAATAAATCTATGGAAAATATACTTAAGAAAACTAAGAAACTGGAATTACTAGACAAAGACATCAAAATGACTGTCTTAAAGATGTTCAAAGAGCTAAAAGATGACATGGACAAAGATGGAAAATGTATGAACAAAATGATAATATCAGTAAAGGGAAAAAATTATAAAAAGAAGCCAGTAATAGTGGGACAGAAAAGTCAAATAACTAAAATGGAAATTATACAAGAGGGATTCAAAAGAAAATTAGAGTAAGCAGGAGAAAGAATCAGCAAATATGAACTAAGGTAATAACTAGAATTACCAAGTCTGAGCAACAAAAAGAAAAAAAATAAGAAAAGAAGTGAAGAGAGCCTAAGGAACTTGTGGAAATACATAGTGCAGACCAATATACACATTGTAGGAATCCCAGAAGACAGAGAGAGACAGAAAAAGTGGCAGAATAATATTCAAAGAAATAATGTCTGAATACTTTCCAAATTATATGAAAGACACAATTCTACAAATTCAACAAATCCAAAGAAGAATAAACTCAAAGATACCCACACCAAGACACACTACAACCCAAATGTCAAACATCAAAGATAAAGAGAAAATCTTGAAAGCAGTACGAGATAAGTAACTCACATAAAAGAATTTGCCAATGTTTTCAGTTTCTCACCAGAAACCTTGGATGCAGGAAGTCAGTGGAATAATATATTTTAAGTGCTGAAGGGGGGAAAACCAAAACCAAAACCAAAACCAAAACAAACAAAAATCTGTCACTGAGAATCCTATATCCAACAAAATTGTCCTTCAAAAATGAAAGCTAAATTAAGATAATCTCAGATAAACAAAAGCTGTGTCAGTTCATTACTGTTAAACCTGCCTTATAAGGCTAAAGAAATTTTTCAGCTTCAAATAGAAGTATGCTAGACATTAATTCAAACCCATATAAAGACAAAAAGATCCATGGTAAAAGTAAATACATAGAGAATAAAAAGTGAATATTATTTCAATTTTGTTTTATAACTCCACTTTTTATGTACTATTGAATTTACAATTCAAATATGTAAAATAATTATACATCTGTCATTAGACACACAACATAGAAAAATGTAGTTTGTGACACCAATAACAAAAATGGGTAGGGGACATAGCTGAATAGTATTACAGTTTTGTATGCAATTAAAGTTAAGTTGGCATCAATTTGAAATAGATTGATATAATTTCAGGATGTTATTTGTAATTTTCATAGTAGCAAGAAAGTAAATATGTATAGAATATCTACAGAACGAAATGATAAGGGAATCAAGATATATCACTAGTAAAAATAGCAACTAAACATGAAAAGAAGTAATGGAGTTAATGAAAGACAAAAACTGTAAAGCATACACATAACAAACAGCAAAATAACAGAATTAATTTCTTCCATATCAGTAATTGCTTGAAATGTAAAAGTGTATTTTTTTTGCAGTAAAAATGCAAAGACTGGTAGAATAGACAAATGCTCATGATCTAACTCTCTGCTATCTATAAGAAACTGCTGTAGATCTAAATAGGTCAAAATGATCTAAATAGATAAGATACATTGAAAGTGAGAGGATAAAAAAGATATTCTATACAGATATAACCAAAAGACAGCTTAGGTGGCTATACTACCATCAGACAAAAAAAAACCCCATAAACCTTATATCAAATATTTTTAAGAGACAAAAGGATATTTTATATTAAAAATTGTCAATTTACCAAGAAGATATAATAAGTATCTACGCATCATACATCAAAAAACAAGAACACATAAAGAAAAAATAGAATTGAGATTCTCCAGTAATACATAAAAAACTTTAGACTACTTTCAAAAATGTATAGAATATCTAGTGAGAAGATCAATAAGAAAATAGAGGACTGAAGAAGATTATCAACAAAGTAGACCTAGTAGGCATACATAAAACATTCCATCCAACAATACACTTTTTTTTTTCAAGTGCACAATAAACATCCTCCAAGAAGACCAAAAAAACAAGTTAGGCAATGAAGAAGGGTAAATTTTGTTATCCCACAAAACCCATCTCAAAAAATTTGCAGACATTGAAATCTTACATGGTATATTTTCTGACCACGATGGAATAAAACTAAATTCAACAACAGTAAAAAAAACTGGACAATTCGCAAATATGTGAAAACTAAATAACACACCTTCTACAACCAATTGGTCAAAGACAAAATCCCAAGAAAAATTAGAACATATCTAGAGACAAGTAATGTGACAACACAGCAGGCAACATGCCAAAATTTATGGAATGGAGTGCATGTAGTGATAAGAAGGAAATTTGTACCTGTAAATACATACATTAAAATTAAATTTACACCTTAATGAACTAGGAAAAAAAAAAGATTCAACTAAAACCAAAGGTTGCAGAAGAAAGGAAATAATAAAGTTTACATCAAAGATAAATATAATTGAGATTAGAAAAACAATAGAGAAAAATCAATACAACCAAAGTTGTCTTATTGAAGAGATCAACAATGTTCTTAAAAATCATTAACTAGATTGATTAATAAAAAGGAGAGAAGACTCAAATTTATAAAATCAGAAATAAAAGTGATATTCATTACTGAACTTATAGAATTAACAGGGATTTTTAAGAATATACTATAAACAACTTTACCCCAAGACATTGGATAACAAAGATGAAATGGACACGTTCCTAGAAAAATACAAAGAATGCAATGTACCACAACTAAACTATGAAGAAATACAAAATTTTAATAGATTTACAAATAGTAAAGGGATTAAATCAGTAATCAAAACCTCTCAATAAAGAAACTCTTTGGGCCAAATAGTCTCACATCATTTAAATAATTAACACCAATCTTCCTCAAACTCTTTCAAAATCTTGAATGGAATGGAATACTTTTTCATTCATTGTATGAGGCCAGCATTACCTTGATCCGAAAGTTACATGAAGGCATTTCATGAGAAACAAATAAGTAAAAAACTATAGAGCAATATCCCTTTCAAATGTTTATTTATTTTGATGAAGTCCCAATTGTTTATTTTTGCTTTTGTTTCCCTTGCCTCAGTAGACATATCTAGAAAAAAATTGTTATGGCTGATGTCAAATAGGTTACTGCCTGTGGTCTCCTATTGGATTTTTATGGTTCAGGTCTCACATTTAGGTCTTTAATCCATTTTGAATTTATTTTTGTGTTTGGTGTAGTAAAGTGGTCCAGTTATTTTTTAAGATTTATTTATTTATTTATTTGACACAGAGAGAGAGAGATCACAAGTAGGCAGAGAGGCAGGCAGAGAGAGAGGAGGAAGCAGGCCTTGATCCCAGGACCCTCAGATCATGACCTGAGCCGAAGGCAGAGGCTTTAACCCACTGAGCCACCCAGGTGCCCAAAAGTGGTCCAGTTTTTTTCTTTTGCATGTTGCTGTCCAGTTTTCCCAACACCATTTGTTGAAAACAAACTGGGAGTTTTAGAGGAGAGGGGGTTAGGGGATGGGTGAGACTGGTAGTGGGTATTAAAGAGGCACATATTGCATGGAGCACTGGATATTACATGTAAACAATGAAACTTAGAAAACTACATCAAAACTAATGATGTATTATATGGTGACTAACATAACACAATAAAAAATAAAATTAAAAAAAAAAGCTCTGCACAGGAAACGGTCAGCAAAACTAAAAGTCAGCCTATGATATTGGAGAAGATATTTGCAAATGATGTATCTGATAAAAGGTTAGTATCCAAAATATATAAATAATCTATAAAACTCAATTCCCCAAAAGGAATAATCCAATTTAAAAATGGGTGGAAAACATGAATAAACATTTTTTTCAAAGAAGACATCCAGATGGCCAACAGACATATGAAAAAATGCTTACCATCACTGATCCTCAGGGAAATACAAATCAAAACTACAATGAGATATCACCTCACACCTGTCAGAATGGCTAAAATCAACCACACAAAGAACAACAGGTGTTGGCAAGGACGTGGAGAAAGGGGAACCTTCTTGTACTATTGGTGGTAATGCAAACTGGTGCAGTCACTCTGGAAAACAGTATGAAGTTTCCTCAAATAGTTAAAAATAGAACTACCTACAATCCAGCAATTGCACTATGAAGTATTTACCTAAAGGGTACAAAAATGTTAATTCAAAGAGATAGGTCCACCCTGGTGTTTATAGCAGCATTACCTACAATAACCAAATTATGGAAACAGCCCAAATGTCCATTGATGAATGGGAAAAAAAGATGTGAATATCTATCTATCTATCTATCTATCTATCTATCTATCTATCTATCTATCTCCACCCACAATAGAATATTACTTAGTCATAAAATGAATGAAATCTTGCCTTTTGCAAAGACATGGATGGAGCTAGAGAGTAATATGCTAAGCAAAATAAGGCAGTCAGAGAACGACAAATACCTTATCATTTCACTCATATGTGGAATTTAAGAAACAAAACAAATGAGCAAAGGGAAAAAAAGAGAGAGGCAAGCCAAGAAACACACTTTTACCTATGGAGAAAAGGCTGATGGTTACCAGAGGGGAGGGGTTGGGGGTGGGTCGGTAGGGGAATTGGTTAAATAGGTGTTGGGGATTAAGGAATGCACTTGCTGTGATGAGCACTGGGTGTTGTATGGGTGTTGAATTACTATATTGTACATCTGAAACTAATATTACACTGTAGTTTAGCTAACTAAAATTTAAATAAAAATGTAAAAAAAGAATATTGATTTAAAGATTAATAAAAATGTTAGCGTATTAATTCAGTGGTGTGTTAAAAGGATTATAATCATGGCCAAATTTCATTTATTCGTATAACACAGGGACAATTCAGCATATGGAATTCAGGAGATGTAATATAGTGGATTAAAGATAAAAATCCTACATTGTACTTTAAGTTGATACTTTTGTTGTGATGTAGAACACTGGGTGTTCTACGCAACTAATGAATCGTTGAACACTACATCAAAATTTAAAGATGTACTATATGTTGGGTAATTAAACATAATAAAAATAAAAAAAAGAAAAGAAGAAAAGAACTTTGACAAAAATTCAACATCTTTTTTTTTTTTGGATAAAACTTTTCAACAAACTAGGAATAGAAGAAAACTACCTAAACATGATAAAGATCACGTATGAAAAACTGACAAGTAATGTCATGCATGGTGGTAAAAAGAATGAAAGCTGTCCTCAAGTTTAGGAATCAGGGGCACCTGGGTGGCTCAGTGGTTAAGAGTCTAGTCTGCCCAGAGTCCTGGGATGGGGCCCAGCATCAGGCTCCGGGCTCAGCAGGAAGCCTGCTCTCCCTGTCCCACTACTCCTGTTTGTGTTCCCTCTCTCACTGTCTTTCTCTGTCAAATAAATAAATAAAATCTTTAAAAAGAGAAAAGAATTTATGAATAAGACAAGGATGTCCACTTCCATCATTTCTGTTCCACACAGCAATGGAATTTTTAGCCAGCGGACTTAGCTGAAAAAATAAAGGAAAAGAGAAGAGAAAAAACAAACAAGAAAGAAAGAAAGAAAGAAAGAAAGAAAGAAAGAAAGAAAGAAAGAAAGAAAGAAAGAAAAAGAAACTTGAAAATTGGAATTAAGTAATTAAAATTATGTTAGCATATGACTAGCTCTCATATGTGGAAAACCCTAAAGATTCCATTTAAAAAATGTAGGAGTTAATAAACAAATTCAGCATTTTGTAGGTTACAAAATATAAACAGAAAAGTCAGTTCTGTTTCTATACACTAAAAACAAATAACCTGAAACTAAATTAAGAAAGCAATTCCATTTACCATAGTGCCAAAAAGGGTAAAATCTGTAGGAATAAATTTAGGAATAGAAAGGAATACACTGAAAGCTATAAACCACTGCTGAAAGAAATTAAAGAAGACATAAATAAATGAGAAACTATCCCACGCTCATAGACTAGATTTAATAGTGTTACAATGGAATTACTGCCCCAAGAGATTGACAGATTCAATTCATTTTTATCAAAATATTATTGGCAATCTTTTTTAGAGGAATTGAAAAAAAAATCCTAAAACTCAGTCTCAAGGGACCTGGAGTAACAAAACAAAACAAAACAAAACAAGACAAAACAAAACAAAACAAAACAAAAATCTAGAATAAAGAACAAATTTGAAGGATTTACACTTTCTAAATTTCAAAACTTACTAAAAAGCTGCAGTAGTTAACCCAGTGTGGTACTAGTATAAGAAAACACATATAGCAAAGAAATAGACTAGGGAAACCAGAAATAAACCTCATATATATTAGTCAAATGATTTTCAACAAGGGTGCCAAAATCATCCAATAAGAAAAGGTTTGTGCATCAAAGAGCATCAGAGGGCTTTGTCAATATTGGGAAAAAAACAATAGAATGGGAGAAAATATTTCCAATTTTATATATAAAAAACATTATTACTCAGGCTATATAAAAATTCCAACAGCAAAAACAAAGAACCCAAATTGAAAATGGGCAAAGAATTTAAACAGCTATTTCTCCAAATATGATATGCAAATGACCAATAAGCTCATGAAAAGATGTTCAACATCACTAGTTATCAAGGAAATGAAAATAAAAACCATATGGTACCATGTCATCCCTATTAGGATGACTATTATATTTTTTTGAAGATTTATTTAATTACTTTAGAGAGAGCGTAAATATGGGTGGGGAGAGGCCCAGAGCGAGAGAGGGAGAGAGAGTCCCAAGCAGACTCCCCACTGACCATGGACCCCAACTTACATGAGGCTCCATCCTATGACCCTGAGATCATGACCTCAGCTGAAATCAAGAGTCCAATGCCTACCTGAATGTGTCTCCCAGGCACCAATAAGATGACTGTTATCAACAAAATGGAGAACAACAAACGTTAGGTAGGATGTGGAGAAACTGGAATGCTGGGGGTGTCACAGTTTTGCTGTTTCTCAAAATTTCAACATTTAAGTATCATGTGATTCAGCTTTTGGTATGTACCCAAAGGAATTGAAAGCAGGAACTTGATCAGATGCTTGTATGCCAATGTTCACAGCAGCATTACTCACAATAGCTCAAAGTTGAAAACAATCCAAATGCCCAACAACAGATATATAGATAATCAAAATGTGAAATATGTATACAAGGAAACATTATTCAGCCCTAAGAGGGTATAAAAGTGATACCTGCAATCACATATATAAACCCTGACAGTGTTTGTTAAGTGAAATAAACTAGAGAGAAGAGGATGAATATTGCACAAGCCCATTTCTATGGGGTAAATTCAAAGAGGCATAAAATAGAGTCCAGGTTATGAGGTCCTGGAGGGAAGGGAATATTGTGTAACTTGTACTAATTTCTGCTTGGAATGATGAAAACCGCCTGGAAATAAATAGTTGCACAACACTGTGAATGTGCAGATTACCCTTGTAGCAAAGTCCCCGTGGAGAAAATAAAATACAAACAAGCACTGATGTGGGAGACTGCCTGTGATAGGAATCCAGTCTGAATAGGGTGTCAGAGAAGAGTTAAGTCCACTTTAGTGGAGACAGAAATATAGGCAGGGGCCAGGTCATTTAGGGTCTTTTCAACCGTGATAGGGTCTTTGTGTTTACTTTAAATGAAATCAAAGTTCTTAAGGGTTTTTAAGCAAAAGGATACCGTAATATAATATACTCTTTATTTTTTATTTATTTTTTTAAAGATTTTATTTATTTATTTGACAGAGAGAGAGAGAAAGCGAGAGAGGGAACACCAGCAGGGGGAGTGGGAGAGGGAGAAGCAGGCTTTCCCGCAGAGCAGGGAGCCCGATGCGGGGCTTAATCCCAGGACCCTGGGATCATGACCTGAGCCAAAGGCAGCTGCTTAGCGACTGAGCCACCCAGGCGCCCCTACTCTTTATGTTTTAAAAGAATAGTGTCAAGTCATATATTGAGAAGGAGTGTAGGGCGGCCATGCTGGGAACAGAGGTAAGTTTAAATGTTACTGCCAACGTTCTAAGCAAAGGATGACTGAGGCTTCAATTAGGCTGGTAGGAGAGAATGTAGGGAGTAAGCTGGCACACAGGAACACAGTCTGAAGGCAAAACTCACAGTATTTGCTGATGGCTTTGATGCATAACAGGAGTAAAGGAAAGGAATCAAAATAATTCCAGGTTTCTGGCTTTAAATAGCTGTTGAACTAAAGTTTTCCTTTACCAAAGTAGGGAATACCAGTATAGGAGAACTTTTGGAGCACCCCTGTACTTGTAAAATACTATGTACTGGTGCTTATGGATTCAGAAAATCCTCTTTGTCGAAGTTCCTTCTGAAGGAACTTGACAAGACATGGTCATTATTATACATTTTGATTAGCCTCTGTAGTTTACAATGACCTCCACAGCTTTGCAATTCTGGATAAACCTCAGGAGTTTATAAATTTGTACAGCTAGGAAAATAATGTGGCTCCATTTCTGAAACAGAAAAAAGTAAGTATAAATATAAATATTCTCACATAAAAAAGGAATCCAATGTTGCTCTCATTAGCCTTCAGCCTCCTTGCTCAGGAGAAAGTTAATGAAACTCTATGATTAAATAAACCTGATAGTTAACCTGAGAGCAGAACCATGAGATGTGTGTCCACAGAAAGAGAAATCATAGTTGTCTTTGGTTGAAGGAGAATGTAAGGGAGTTCTTAGGAATGGAGAATGAGGAAGCAGAGTAATCCCTATTTCTCCTAGAAGCAAGGGATTCAAAGATGCAAGTAGAGATGGCTTTGTACATTAATCCATTCTTATGTGTTTTATACTTACCCAAGAATTATTTCGGTGATAAATCACCAGCCTTTTATCTATTCGACCCATTGATATAGGTAAGTCCCTTCTTAAATATTCATTGCCACTTATACTTCTCAATTATAACGGTTAATGCTTTGTGCCTTTGTATGTATGGTATGTGTGTAATCTGACTACCTTCATTTGTTTTATTTATGTTTTATTTATAATTGGGTGTTTATATTCTTATCTGTAGAATGCAGATGGTATGCACAGAGCTAGTGAACTCCCTCCACTGTAGACACATCTTAACTCCTTTCCCCAGAAATAAACAGCATGGTGTTATTATATGTCAACAGCATGCACTTGCCATTCCTGTGTGGATCCCAGCGTTTAGGGAAAAGAGTGCTAACCTGCAGTGGCTAATGGAGCTTTAGCCCAGGGTCACCATGCAACTAGCCCCACGGAAGCCTGCTATGTCAAATGCCAGCATGTTTGTGAAAATGCCATAGCTGATTTTTCTAAGGACATGAGAAATAAGCCAGTGAACACAGCAGTTAAGGGCATATAGCTGCTTCTGGTATTACACGGCTTTGAACTGTTGCCTCACTTCTGATTCCTAACTAATGTAAAGATCAACTGATTCAATTTTGCATATCGCACAGCTGGGTTTGTTTCCACCTCAACTGCCTCAGTAATATTTCTCTTTCCACCAGGCATGAAGTTAGTCAGCACCATTTATTGAGTTTCCACAGTATGTATAGACACTTGAAGTGATGTATGAGTATTAGTCGCAGCAGGCTGCTTTGAAGGAGGTACTGAATAAATTATTATTTAATTAAAGCTCAAATCAAGGCTGATAATAAAATGAATGTTGGAGCAGTTGGATGGTCCCTGCCTGATCCAATTGGACTATAATTATATACAGCCATGGACAAATCACTTCATTGGAACATGGATGCCTGTAAAAGTGACTTGCCCCAACTAATGGCTATTGTAAATCAGGGAATGGTGATAGCTAATCAGATGGAGACCTTCTCGTAGTGGGGACTTGAGGTTTTGTGAAAACAATTCCTGACATCAGACAAAGTGAAGATATACTGTCTTCTTTCTAAAGGTATCATGAACGAAGTCTTGAGCAATGTCACCTTGAGTTTCCTCCTTGTTACTATGAAGATACTGGCTTATGAATGGATGAAGATTCCACGTGGAAAAAGAAGTGAACTTGGAGTCATACAAATATGGATTTGAATCCAGGCTTTTCTATTTAATTGCAATATGATCTTGGGCAAGTTACTTACTTAAGTTTTCCAACCCTTAATTTTAATATTTTTAAAGAATATATAATGTTTATTAGCATGAGGTACTGAACTTGGAGATAGAATATGTAGAGTACTTACAGTATGTTGGGCTCTAAATACATAGTCTTGGTTGCTACCTGTCATATATATATATATATATATATATATATATATATATATATGGGTATATATATATTTATTTATTGCTAAAAATAGTCTAAAATTACTGCACTGTTTTGTTATATTTAAACCCTAGGGCTTGGGTGCTTATTTGGAATAGTACCTGAAGTTATTACTTTAACTAATGTTCTTCAACAAAATCCATATTAACATTTTTTAATTAAATCTTTTTTTAGAGCAGTTTTAGGTTCACAGCAAAATTAGAAGTATGATACAAAGGTTTCTCATATACGCCCTGCCTCCATGCATGCATAGCCTCCCTCATTATCAACATTCCCCACTAGAGTAGTACATTTGTTACAATTGATAGATTTACATTGACATATCAAAATTACTCAAAGTCCACAATTTACATTGCAGTTCACTGTTGCTGTTATATATTCCATGGGTTTAGAGAAATATATATATATATATATATATATATATATATATATATATATATGGGCATGTCTCCATTGTCATTATATAATGCAGAGTAGTTTCAGTGCCCTGAAAATCCACTGTGCTTGGCTTAGTCCTCCTTCCCTTCTTAACTCTTCCCCCAAACCCCCCAAACCACTGATTTTCTTATTGTCTCCATAGTTTAGCCTTTTTCAGAATGTCATATAGTTGGAATCATACAGCATATAGCTTGTTCAGACTGGCTTCTTTTATTTAATGATATACATTCAATGTGTTATGTTGTTTGTATTGCTACTACATACTTTATTAAATATTTATTAACATAACTGGATAAGTATGCTCAAACCAAAAAAGGTCATAATTTGATATCTAAACACAATGACTTTAACTTTATAATTATATATCATAATCATTTTCACATGTAATTATTATCAGACATGAGCAATCACTTGAATCAACAGCCTGATAGTTCACTGAGTATATATGCTATAACATAGTAATATTGTTAGACATTTAGATTCTTTTTAATTTTACACTAGTACCAATAATCTTGTCAGTACTCATAGGGTTTAAAAAATAACACATATTTGTTGATATGAGTAAGTATATGTAGATGTATGAAAATAAAACATAATTCAAGCATCCTTTACTGGGTTTCTGTTAGCTTAGGTTGCATATTCTCACTGGTGGAACCAATGAAAATGATGAGGGTGGGGCCCCTCTCCTTCAGAATTATTTCCCTGCTGCTTCTGCCATTCTCTCCACACCTATAAGAAAGGTCCACTCAGAAATTCCTGGTATTCTGCCCTTTCTTCACATCTAGCCCATAGCTATGTTTCCAGTGATGTGTCTAACTTAATAGTTATGTTTGATCCCAAAGACATTTCAACTTTGATTTTTTAAGGGTCAATATTTTAGCAATGGTTTTAATGTTTTTTTCTGTATTTATTATTTTCAACATTTGATATGTTAAATATTTTATCTAGATCCTTAAGTTTTTATTATGTGTTAAATTCATGTACTTTGGAAGATCGAGAACATATATCTCTCCTTACTCCCTTTCTGAAAGAAGGATCTAGTAACCTAAGAGAGCACATACATTCTCATAAATATTTTGGTATGTTTAATTTTCTACAAGAAGGACAAAGTGAAATAAGCCTCACGCCTTGTGTCTTCAGCACACCACTGTCTTAGTTTGGGAACCTTGCAGAAAGCAGGACAAGCATGAACTGCCTTTAAATTGCACCAGAAATGCTTAATGCTAGGTAGCCTGTGTATTGTGGCTGCTCAAGGCTATAGCTACTTGAGGGCTTGCTTTTGCTGAAAATAAAATAAAAAATAAGGTTCCAAAAATCACACTCCACAAAGTGTGGTGAAGTTTCCCCATAGTTTATAATATGCCTCATATTAATTTGCTGGCCAATTTAAAATGAAACTAATAATTAACCAACTAAGTAATGCATAAAGTTATTTTTCCTTAAAGTCTTAGAAATGACACCTTTGCTAAATGGCTTTCTCCAGCCATCCAATTTCTCTTCCTTATTCCCAATGTGACCTAAAATTAAACACAGATTTTTTTTTCCAAAGGATTAATTCTTCACCACTTTATTCATGCAAGAAGATTTCTGCCAAAATGGAAATGGCGTCTTGGGTTTTAGGGACAAAAGGTTATTAGAGTAAGAATATCTTGTACATTTTCTAAAATGTTGAAGGATTCTAAACTGATCTTTCATTATACACTTATGTTCAGAATGATAAGTTCATATTTTGAAATCATTGGATTTTACTTCATTTTGTCATGAAAAACAACTACTGAATTTGCTTTTCATCAGTATTGTGTTTTATCAGGAAAAAAATGTTTATTTCTAGGTGAGGTAATTTCTTTTCAGAGACAATATTTTTTCAAATAAAAAACAACCAATCCCTGCCATTTGTATAATCTAAACATCATATTGCAACAGTTTCAAAATATGAACCTGTTTTTTGGTACCAGGTTACTTTATTTTTTAAAATTATTTATTTATTTATATGTATATATTTTTTAAGTAGGTTCCGTGCCCAGTGTGGAGCCCAGAATGGGGGCTTGAACTCACAAACCTGAGATCAACCTGAGATGAGATCAAAAGTCAGATGCTTGACCAACAGAGCTACCCAGGGGCCTCTGTAGCAGGTTACATTAAATAAAACAATAGAAATATTATAGGTTTGATCTTTTAAGAAATCACAAAATCACTTATATTGAGCATAACATAATGTTTGTTCTCAAATCACTATATTTGCACACCAGAATTAATGTAATATTGTATATCAATTATACTTCAATAAAAATCATGATAAAAGTCAGAATTATAGGCATACATGGCACCAATTAGAATGTAGAAACAATAGAGTTCTAGACAAATTATTGATATTGCTTTTTATGCACACTAATAAAAGAAAGTTAAACTCATTAAGGAAAACCATAGTCATTAAATTTTTTTCCTTTGTGATGAGGTGCTTTAATTTACATTAGGGAGATTTTTTGGAAAATTCTATCGTATTTCAACCAAATTTATTAATAACAAAAACATATCACATCACAAACCACTCTTAGAAATAATGTGAAGAAAGGTGGTAATGGTGAAATAGAAATGTAATGCATGAAAGAAGGGCTCAAGACATGGCTTGCACGTTTGTCATTGTCAACTTTATATTTAGTACTTCCATCAAGAAGTTAGAAGGATGTACAGAAAGGCTGAAATGCAAAACACAAGGGTAGAGGTTGTTTAAAAAATTATCAAAACAATGAAAATAAAATGTAGAAAGTGTCACAATTGTCTGTAAGAGTTAAGTCAACCCAATAATTTATAATTAAGTCAAACAGTAAAAAGGTAATTTTCTGAATTGGCATAAAACTGAAGTATAAATAAATGTGAATCATATATATATATATATGTGAATCATATATAAAATAATGTGATATATATGTGAATCATGTATAAATATGTGAAATGCATTGTGAAATATAAAAAATAATGTGAAATATGTGTGAATCATATACTTTTAAATATATTTTATATTTTCTTATATTATTTATTATATATTATTTATATATAATCATATATTTACATATTATATACATATAGATAGATAGATTATATATATATATATATATATATATATATATATATATATATAATCTAATAAAGTCAAGGACCAGAGGCCTAAAATTTGCAATTTATTTACAAGGAAGGAAAGGTATGAGGTCCAATGAGAATGCTGCGAAGTTTATACAGATCTAGACATGGGGAAAGCTTGTGAGGAAGTAGATGTGCAGCAATAAAAAATAAGAATGTGAAAATAACCTTGCTCTCTATTGGAAAATAAGGATAGGGGGTATTCATATACCGCTATCTCTGAGGAAGGACAGGATTGAAATTTCTCTTTTTATGAAGACAGGAATTAACTGAAAAAAAATTCTGGATTCTATGAGTTCTCTAGAACTTGGCATGGGGAGAGGAGAATGTGCCACTTGGACCCAGTGGTCCAATAAAAGCCACTGAATTAATTGACTGTCCAACCTAGGGAATGATTTTCCCTAGAGTAGAAATGTGTTGCCTTGTCGATAGGCAGTAACACTTGGACCAATGACAGAATTGAGAGGGATTGTACCCTGGAGGTCCAAGGAATGGGTTCCACCTAAAAGGAGGATATCAGCTATGGCTCTCGATGGAGAAAAAGCAGAATGTCCTTGTCTTTTAGATGGTAACAGGGGTCAATTTCAAGAATGGGGCTGGAAAATTTGTGCAAAATAATTCAGTAAACCCAAGATTCAGTAAGTCATGAACCCATGAATGATGGAATGGCCCCCTGTGGCATCTTTGGAGACATGACAGTTTTCTTTTCTGTTGAGACAGGTGTTAGCACAAGGAGGAAGCCACCAAACAAACTTAATGGGGGGTTGGAGAAATGACAGGAGTTTCTTTAGAAAGACTGTATGCTATTTCTTGATACTGAAGTTGGTAATAGCAAGAAAACATATACGTCTCATGAGATTTGGTGCCTAGCAGGGGTCACAAATTTACCCTGCTCAATTCCCTGTGACTATGGCCCTTTGTACATATCCCAGGCTGCTGAATCAGCTCCCCAGCCACAAATACAAGAGGAGATATCTAAATGTAAATGTGACATATCAAATACAATTATCCTTACTTTGTTTTAGGAGCAGACACTAAATCTTAACAGTTATCTCATTTTAAAAGGATGAATAAAGATGGAAAAAATAATATTAAACCAAAGGAAATCTTCTATTATGTCAAAGAGACAAAACATAACAATAAAAGGCAGAAGTACATATTTTTCAAGAGCTTCACTGTAGGGAAGAGGAGTAAACTTTAAACAGCATCTGCTGTTATCTTAGTCAAATTTATGGAGCATGGATTCTACAAAATGAGAGATAAGATAGGATAACAGTGTGAGGTGAAAAGTTAATTGAAAGGCAAGCAGAAATTTAAAACAAATAAACAAGATAATATAAAGAATGCTATAAAATCAAATATGCATCAACATAATTATAAACAATTCACATTACACATATCCTTAAAAAGGATAATTCAAAAAGCAAATTAGTGATTTAATGGACATTGCTTTGTGTGTCTTTGGTTGCCTCAACAAAAACACCCCTTAAATTGGGGAAGACCTCAAAATGAGAAAAAGACAAAGCCCTTCTCCCCTTAGAGAAGGGTCCATATTTCCCCCTTGGTGACTCTGCCATGTAGTGAGGTCATGTGACCAAAGTTAGCCAAGTTGATAACACGGCTTAGGAATTTGAATGGGATACTGCTCCACAGAAAAGTTATGGAATTTTTTGAGAGATTTCTAGTAGATCCAGGATTCAGCAGTGTGGCAGCAAATGTCCTGGAGAGCAGAGTCCCTGATGTCACTTTTGAATGTCTGGGAGCATTGGCAACAGTGATCCAGGTGAGTGTCCAGTGGCCACAGTGGTCATGCAGTGTCTACTTCAGATGTCTCTGGTGATGCTCTCATCTGTGCTTTGCCATCATCTCTTCCCGCAAACCCTTTGCGTCTAGTTCTACAGTCCACTCACTGCTACAGGGAGTAGTTTCAGGATTTGAATATGCTTTCTACAAGTACCATTTTTGCTGAATTTTGTGAAAAGTTCATTTCTGTTGTCTAAAACCAAGAAATCTGACTGATCCATGTGATTTTGGGGGTGAACTTCAGAAAGCTGTGGAAACACACAAGGAGGAAGTAATGTTGGAAATACAGGAGAGGAAAAGGAGGTCAAATGTTGCTGAAGAGATAAGAAAAACCAAAATAGAAACAATAATTGATAATGCAGTATAAAAAAACTTTTCCAATGAGACATAATATAGGGATTTATATATTGAAAAAGTACACAAGGTACCAAAAATTACTTAAAGGTACTAATATATATAAAGCATTCTTAAAAGAATGATTAGTTCATGGATGTGGCTAAAACTGATAGGAAACAAGTATTTGAATATTTAAAAGATTTTGCAGAACATCAGATACAGCCAGGATTCACCAGGTTTCCTCACACAGGATTTCTCACAGCTTGACATGTTAGCGTGTACCATAGTTCTTCATAAAGGGTGATACAGTATAATCCATTTATCAAATTATGAGACCATGAAGAATTTTTTCAAATGTATTTCCTGGGAATATTGTTTCATTGCAAATATCAGCAAATGTGAAAACATATATATCCTGGTGAAATTCATGAACTTCAGGGTTAGGTAATGAGTTCTTTAAACATAAGGCACAAACAGAAGGTCAGAGAGGAAACATCACCACGATGTTAGACTTCTCTGCAGCATTATTTCCAGGAAAGCAGTGAATCCATTTATCAATTTTGAGAGCAAAATGCTGTCTCAAAAATGCTCTATCTATCTATCTGGCCAAGTTGTCATTCAGATGAGAAAGTAGGGAGATTCTCAGATTTGACTGGTCTCTGATAGCATAACATGCATCTGTCATCCCATGTTTTTGCTTGCCTATGAAAGATATGTTCAATTAATTCTAGATAACCAAGGAATATTTTTAAAGATTTATTCATTTATTTTAGAGTGGGGAAGGGGAAGATGGGGAGAGAATCTTAAACTTCCCACTGAGTGTGGAGCCAGATGCAGGGCTCAGTCTCATGACCCTGAGATCATGACCTGAACTGAAACCAAGAATTGGATGTTTAACTGACTGAGCAAGCTAAGTGTCCCACCAAAGAAAAATTTTATGGGATGGAATAAAATTATAGTATGTTATGGGACTCAATATATGCTACTACAATAGGGAAATTAGAAATGTTTTGGTATATCAAGAGAGGGATCACAAACACCTTAAATTTCATGTACACTTAGAAAAACTGGATAGTGTGCTTACATGGCCATGGGTGACCTAGATGAATATGGTGAACATCACATATTATTAATAGTTACTGGCCTATGTGTGACTTTATTGATCCCTTGAAAGTCTAGAAGAAAGCAGGAAATTAATGCAAACAATAAGGGTTTGCTGATGCCGAACCTACAAGTTACACTGTACTGGGTGCCATGAAAATGTAAAACAGGTTGAAGGCAATTCAGATCCTTTCTCCTGAGATCTTCTCATAAGAGTCAGGGGCTTCTGAGTAGCTCAGTTGGTTAAGTGTCTGCCTTCAGCTCATGTCATCATCTCAGGGTCCTGGGATTGAGCCCCATGTCTGGCTCTGTCCTCAGTGGGGTGTCTGCTTCTCCCCTCTCTGCCTCTTCCCCACTTATGCTCTCTCTTTCTCAAATAGATAAAACATTTAAATAAATAAATAAATTTCAGAAGAGTCAGACGCTGCATACAGTCATTACAAATGCTTTCCTATATTAATGACAACTTGACTATTTTAAATGATATGAAAATACATAGGGATCTTTCTAAATTTATAAAATAATGATCTTGCAAGCATTGGAATGCCAGTTTGTAAGCAGATGGTTTGAGAACAACGCTGTGGGCTTTTCTTCTGGTTTCTAGTTAGTACTTGCTTTTACAATCTCCTGACCATATGCAGTGGTCTCCCCCAGCTCTATGTTTTTATCTTCTTTTAACAAGATATGACAGTCATAACACACTTGTTTATTCAAACTGATTCGCTGGAGTCATGATTGAATGTAACAAGGTTAGGCAGAATTTGGTGTTGTCAACCAGATTGCAATATCTGGCTCTAGATGATGTAGGGTGTGTAGAAATAATTCCTTTTCTCCACCTGAAATGCATTTAATTAGATATTTTGACTGCTTTTCTTGGTCTGACTTAGATAATAATGCTATAAAATTCTTTTAATTATATGGCACAGAGACATAATCTTTTATCTGAAACTCCTGGGACCAGAAGTATTTTAGAATTCATATATATATATATATATATGTGTGTGTGTGTGTGTGTGTGTGTGTGTGTATATAGTGTTTTAGAATGGTAATACAGTGTATATATATTTTATAATATATATACCCTGTATTAAAAAGTAAATCGCAGAAGTATAAGTATTACTTAAGTGGGAAAACGCAATAATAAATACCACATATCAGTCACAATTTTACCACAAATGTCAAGTAAAGTGAGCCTCTGTTGCCAAAAGATAGTTTTTTTGTTGTTTTTTTTTTTTTTTCGTCTTTTGAGCTTAATGGATTTCAGGGTTTTGTATAAATGACTGTAGGCCTGTATTATTTTTTGGAAAACCCTTTCATATTCATAAGTGTACATATACACATCATTTTATGCAGCAGCTGTGCTACCAAAAAATAGTATGTATATAAAAATATTTTCTTATACATTAAAATGTCAACTCTTTCTTCTCACTTGCAAACAACACCATCCAACCAGGTTACAGAGATTCTCTCTCTGAGGGACTTTCAAAACTTTTATCACTTTGCTGACAGGGTGTTCTTCTAAAATACAAATCTGTGCATGAAATTACTCACATAAGAGATGTCCATAGCTCCCCATATATGTGAGTAGGGAGGGAAATACCCTATCAAGACCACAGGATCCTTCTGACCCTTGCCTTCATCCCTGATCCTCTCGTATTGCTGAACCATGACCCTGCCCCACTCAGTTTCCCTGCCCTGCATTTCCACAAGATTGTTTTTCTCCTGGGGTTCCATAGTGCCACGTCTCCTTCCATTTATTCCCACTCATATTTTAGAGTGGTGTTCCAATCTTCTTCCCATGCCCCACTTCTGTGCTTCCCTAGGATCTTGAAAATACATTTATCAAAATATTTAAGCCCTCAGCTATAATTTTGTTTTTGCTACCTCTCATCTACCTCCAATTTTGCTTATACACTTGTACAATGTATAGCTGATGAAGATTACCTTATGCCAGAAACTATTCTACAAACTTTTTCATCTCATCTATAAGATTGGTTATAGTTATTAGCTTCCCCATCTCATTGTGCAGATAAAAAAATATAGAGACTCAAAGAGCAATATGCATAAGCATGTAACAACAAGTAGCCAACCCAGGATGCTGAGTATTCCAGTTCTAGCTTATGACTTTAACCACTATGCTATGCTTCTCCATACACATTTGATTACTTGGTTAATATTTTTAACCATTTTAGGAATGATTGTGATGGAATTGTCTCTATTTATGTAATCTTCTAGAAGGATATTTAAAACTATACATATAGATCTATATAGATTTGTGTATCTCCTAAAGAGCTATAAAATGTCCCTTGTTCCAGGGCGATGTGATGGATTGTTAAAAAATTATATCAATGAATCACATCTTGCTAAATTTACCCCCTTGTGTACTGCTGGCCTGATAAAGCTGGCCTGATCCTTGATTTCTTTCCATAGTAGAATGTTACAATGTTATTGTGAAAATTCCAATTCTGGGCCTTAAGAAGATTTGCAGCTACTGTTTTTGCTCTCTTACTGCTCTGAGATGCCATTTAAAGGAATCTCCTTGAAGATGAAAAGCCACATGGAAAGAGAAGCCCTGGGGAATAAAAGGACCTAAGAATAGAGAAAGGAACAACCAGATCCTAGCATGTCAGTCATGCCAACTGTGATAACAGATTTGCGCTCCAGCCAATCACTAGGAATGCATGACTGAGCCAAATGGGACAGAGATAAGGAACCCAGCTAAGCCCAAGACCAAATGGAAAATTATGAAGACATAAATGGTAGCTGTGGTTTTAAGTCACTGAGTTTTGAAGTGTTTTTATATATGGTATCATACTTGGTATCAGGAAATGAACAGAAACCTCAAATATGGCATTGGCTGTGGGAAGAAAAAGTGCACCAAGGCTGGAAAGGTGATGAGAAACTTGTTCTCTGAGACTGGAAAAAGGGAAACTGGTGTTCAGTAGTGGCAGAAAAACTGGTGAATTGTTTTCTATGGTACTGTGGAATATTGGACATATAATTAATGAATATCTGAAATTGTCTGTAGGGATTTCCAGGCATGTTACTGAAAGTGGTGGCTGAATATTTTTGGATTGCTATTATAAGGCATGTGAAACAGAAATGAACTTATGAAGGAAATGTTTAGTTCTCAGGCAGAATATGGAAAAAAAATCGAGGAGATCCAGCATATGTTTCAATTGGAAATAAAGCTGTTTCTCATTGCATGTCAGCCCAGAAGAGGATCCTAAAATAAGAATTAACCCTGAAGCAAAAAAGGAAATTTGAAAACAAAGCTGAAAACTCTTTATTAAGCACTCTGAAAAATTTATGAAATGCATACTAAAACTTTATAGCTAAAAAAAGTATTTATAAAAATAGAAACATAGTGTGCAGCCCTACAGCAACATCACACATGACCAAAAGTAGAATGATTGTTTTCAAAGCAATTATGGATGTGTCTATTGAGACATGAGGAAATGACAATCGGATTTCTAGGAAACCTACATACTTCAAAATAGAGTTGTATCATAGAAAACAGTGTCAGTTTATGTTAAAATAAAGTGAGATAGTTCAAAATAAAAGGAGACCTTTTTCACCAAATTTATATGATCAGAAAGTAGGCTGAGAGAATAATGCAGTTATAAATTTAAACAATATTTTTAAAGATTTTATTTATTTATTTAAAAGAGAGAGAGAGAGGTTGCAAGTAGGCAGAGAGGCAGGCAGAGGGAGAGGGGGAAGCAGGCTCCCCACTAAGCAGAATGCCCCATGCAGGACTCGATCCCAGGACCCTAAGATCATGACCAGAACCAAAGGCAGAGGCTTAACCCACTAAGCCACCCAGTCACCCCTAAACAATTTTCATATTAAAAAAAAACTTTATTTGATGATTTGAGATGGAAGAGGCAAGAGGTATTTGGAAAAATGCACTAGAAAAGTACTTCTAGAGAAAAAAATCTTTATCAAGAATCATATCAAGCTCTCAGAGTAAAGAACTGGCAATATGTGTCTGACTGAATTTCTAAATTGCTATAAATTGGCGATTACTATGTTCTCCTACTCTTCTTTTTTGAATGTGAGTGTCCTGCCCCATCCTGTCATTATGTATTTGGAAGAGGGGTGAGGTATATAATTTGTTTTCTTAGTTTACAGGAATCAAAATATACCTAAAAAATTTATGAATTTTGAATATGAAATTTATGCATCCTGTGAGTGAAGACTTAATGAAAGAGAAATGTTAATAATTTGGTTAGACAAGGCCTAAGATGGATTGCAAAATATGGCCACAAATTCTTTCCAATCATATATGTGTGGCCATTTCAGTGTGGCTTTGCCACTTCTCCAGTCCTGAGGTGGAGGATTGGATTTCCCACTCCTTGGATGTGGGCTGGCTTTGTGATTTACCTTTACTCCCCAATACAATTTAACAAAATTGACTGACAGTTTCTTAGACTAGACCTTAAGTGGCCTTGCATCTTCTATTCTCAACTTCTTGAAATGCTGTCCTAAGACCTTCAAAGACAGAAGTCAAGCTAACCTATTGAGTGTGGGAGGCCAAATGAAGGAGAAACCAAGACTCTCTGGCCAACATCCAGTGGCAACTTTTGGATATGTGAATGAAGTCATCTTTCCAAACTGACTCTCCAGTAGCTGCAGAGTGAATCAGGAGGAAACTACAGAGGATCCATCTAGCCAGCTAATAGAATCATAAGGATTTACTTTTTGTTTTCTTATATTATTTTATATTATTTTATTTTATTTATTTTATGTAGAGGGGGATGGCATTATGTTGTAGAAATGATTTCCTGGAAAAAAAAAGACATTCCCTGGCTGATGGTCACTGAAGGTTACAAGAGGTATTGATAGTGAGTCAGTGGCAAGCATGTGAGCCAACTGTGGATATTTGCTAAGGAGCTGGTGACTACTACACTATGTTGAGTTAATTGGATGTTGATATTTGTGTGAAAACAGCATATGCAGTACCAGAGTTAATACTATTTCAAAGTTACCTTAAAACTTGAATATGGTAATTTCTGGGAAGGAGGAGCAAGATGGTGGAGGAGTAGGAGACCAATTATCATCAAGTCCCAGAAATTCACTCAGATAGTTATCAAACCATTCTGAACACCTACAAGTTCAACAGGAGATCCAAGGGAAGAAGAGCAGCAAATTCTAGGAACAGAAAATTGACCACTTTTCAGAAGGTGAGAAGGGAATCTGAAGTGATGGGAAGATAAGACCCCATGGGGAGGGGCCAGCCCCCAGCAAGTGAGAGAGAAATGGAGCACAAAATCAGAACTTTTAGAAGGCTGCTCCACTGAGGGATGTCGCCCCAGAGGCTAAGTGGGGGATGAAGCCCTAGTGGGGACAATGTGGTCTCAGGACCCACGGGGACACAAAAAGACCAGGGGTGTCTGAGCATGACAGAGCTCCCAGGCATCTAAGAGGAGAAGCCAACTGAAGAGAAGGAGCCAAGCTGAGAAGGTGTGTCTCAGTTTGGTGTTACCTTGGGTCATGATACAAAGCACAGTCGGGCCACTGCTCTTTGAGCAGGGATGCCATGGGTGGCAGACCCAGAGAGAAGGCCTCCTTCCTCCTCTGGGAAGAGTGACGCTGGAGCTGCTGCAGGAATCTGCTGGGTTTGGTTATTCTAGATGGGGCTGCTCATCAGAGATAGAAACACGGTCACAGACTGGGTGAGCTCGGAGTGTGACCAGAGACCAGGGAGACGGGAAGGACTGACTGCTTTTCTCTGAGGATGTACTGAGGAGTGATGCCCCAAGCTTTTGGCTCCTCTGGGTTGGAGATTAGGAGGCTGCCATTCTCAGCCCCATCCTCCAAGTCTGTACACTCCTACAAAGCTGTACGGAAAGAAAGCAGGGAACAAAAGCTCCTGAGAATGAACCCGAGCTGATTACGTAGCCTGGCCCCTGGAGAGGGCGGTGCAATTCCACCTCAGGCAAAGATACTTAAGAATCACAGCAACAGGCCCCTCCCCCCAGAAAATCAGCAAAAACATCCATCCAAGAACAAGTTCACAGATTGCTGATAATTGTGGAAGACCAGAGCAAGGGGAAAGAGACACAGAGAATTCATGACTTTTCCCCCATGATCCTTTAGTCGTTCAAAGTTAAATTCCTTGAATTTTATTTTTTTTCTTATTCTTTACTTTTAATTTTTTCCTCTTTCCTATTTTAACATTTTGTAACTACTATATCTTATCAACACTTTTTAATCTTTTTAAATTTTCATTGATATAGCCATATTTTATCCCCACATTGTATTTATCCTTATTTTTTGTATACATATAGGGTCTGATCAATTCACCAGTATAATAGATATAGAGATAGATATAGAGACAGAGACAGAGATAGAGATAGAGTCAGAGACAGAGATAAATATAGAAACAGAAATAGATAAAATAGATATAGATACAGGGTTTTGTTCTATTTATCTCTTTATATTTGTTTTGTTTTTGTCTTTGTTTATTGTTTGTTTCTTTTCCCTTTCTTCTCCCCCCAGTTTCAGGTCTCTTCTTATTAGGTTAGTGTATATTTTTCTGGGATCATTGCTACCCTTTAGTATTTTGTTCTTTCATCCACCTATTCTTTTCTGCATAAAGTGACAAGGCAGAAAAAATTACCACAAAAAAAAAGAACAAGAGGCAGTTATGATGTCTAAGGACCTAATCAATGTGGATATTAGTAATATGACAGAACTAGAGTTCAGAATGACGATTATCAAGGTGCTGGCTGGGCTCAAAAAAAGCATGGAAGATAATAGAGAGTCAGTGTCTAGAGAAATAAAAACCCTTTCTGAAGAAATAAAAGAACTAAAATATAACCAACTTGAAATCAAAAAAGCGATTAATGAGGTGCAATCAAAAATAGAGGCTCTTACTGTTAGGATAAATGAGGCAGAGGAGAGAATTAGTGATTTAGAAGACCAAATGACAGAAAATAAAGAAGCAGAGGAAAAGAGAGACAAGCAACTACTGGACCATGAGGGGAGAATTCAAGAGATAAGTGATACCATAAAACAAAACAATATTAGAATAATTGGGAGCCCAGAAGAAGAAGAAAAAGAAGAAGAGAGAGAGAGGTGCAGAAGGTATATTGGAGCAAATTATAATACAGAATTTCCCTAATTTGGCGAAGGGAACAAGCATCAAAATCCAAGAGGAACAGAGAATCTCACTCAAAATCAATAAACATAGGGCCACACCCCATCATCTAATAGTAAAACTTACGAGTCTTAGTGACAAAGAGAAAATCCTGAAAGCAACTCAGGACAAGAGGTCTATAGCATAGAAGGGTAGAAATATTAGACTGACAGCAGACTTATCCACAGAGACCTGGCAGGCCAGAAAGAACTGGCATGATATATTCAGAGCACTAAGCAAGAAAAATATGCAGCCAATAATATTATATCCAACTAGGCTGTCACTGAAAATAGAAGGAGAGATTAAAAGCTTCTAGGACAAACAAAAACTAAAGGAATTTGCCAACATCAAGCCAGCCCTACAGGAAATATTGAAAGGGGTCCTCTAAGCAAAGACAGCCTAAAAGAAACAGACCAGAAAGGAAGAGACATGATATACAGTAACAGGCACCTTACAGGCAACACAATGGCTGTAAATTCATATCTCTCAATAGGTACCCTGAATGTAAATGGACTAAGCTCCAAATACAAGACACAGGGTATCAGAATGGATAAAAAAAAAAGACCCTTTGATATGCTGTCTACAAGAAACTCATTTTACACCCAAAGAGGCCTCCAGATTTAAAGTGAGGGGGTGGAAAAAATTTTACCATGCCAACGAACATCAAAAGAATGCTGGAGTGTCAATCCTTATATCAGATAAATCAGATTTTAAGCCAAAGAATATCATAAGAGATGAGGAAAGACACTATATCATACTTAAAGAATCTGTCCAACAAGAAGATCTAACAATTGTAAATATCTATGCCCCTAACATGGGAGCAGCCAATTATATAAACAAATTAATAAAATAAATCAAAGAAACACATTGACAATAATACAATAATAGTAGGGGACTTTAATGCCCCCTTACTGAAACGGACAGATCATCAAAGTAAAAGATCAACAAGGAAATAAAAGCTTTAAATGACACACTGGACCATTTGGACATCACAGATATATTCAGAACATTCCATCCCAAAACAACAGAATACACAGTCTTCTTTAGTGCACAAGGAACATTCTCCAGCATAGACCATATTTTGGATCACAAATCAGATCTCAACCGGTATAAAAAGATTGGGATCATTCCCTGCATATTCAGACCATAATTCTCTGAAACTAGAACTCAACCACAAGGGGAATGTTGGAAAGAATTCAAGTACATGGAGGCTAAAGAACATCCTACTAAAGAATGAATGGGTCAAGTGAATGGGTAAACCAGAAAATTAAAGAAGAATTTAAAAATTTCATGGAAACAAATGAAAATGAAAACACAACTGTTCAAAATCCTTGGGACACAGCAAAAGTAGTCCTAAGAGGGAAGTATATAGCAATACAAGCCTTTCTCAAGAAACAAGAAAGGCCTCAAGTTAACAACCTAATCCTACACCTAAAGGAGCAAGAGAAAAAATAGAAAAAAGACGCCTACACCCAGGAGGAGAAGAGAATTCATAAAGATCAGAGCAGAAATCAATGAAATAGAAACCAAAAGAACAGTAGAACAAATCAGTAAAACTAGGATCTGGTTCTTTGAAAGAATTGATAAATCCCTGGCCAGACTTGTCCAAAAGAAAAGAGAAAGGACTCAAATTAATAAAATCATGAATGAAAGAGGAGAGATCAAAACCAACACCAAAGGAACACAATTATAAGAACATATTATAAGCAACTCTACACCAGCAAATTTGACAATCTGGAAGAAATGCATGCATTCTTAGAGAAATATAAACTACCAAAACTGAACCAGGAAGAAATTGAAGACCTGAATAGACCCATCATCAGTAAGGAGATTGAAGCAGCCATCAAAAATCTCCCAATAAACAAGAGCCCAGGGCCAGACGGCTTCCCAGGGGAATTCTACCAAACACTTAAAGAAGAATGAATACCTATTCTCCTGAAACTCTTCTAAAAAATAGAAATGGAAAGAAAACTTCCAAACTCATTTTATGAGGCCAGCATTACCTTGATTCCAAAACCAGGCAAAGAACCCATCAAAAAGGAGAATTACAGACCAATATCCTTGATGAACACGGATGCAAAAATCCTCAACAAAATACTAGCCAATAGGATCCAACAACACATTAAAAGGATTATTCACCACGACCAAGTGGGATTTATTCCTGGGATGCAAGGTTGGTTTAACATTCTCAAATCAATCAATATGATACAAGACTTTAGTAAAAGAAAGAACAAGAACCATATGATCCTTTCAATAGATGCTGAAAAAGCATTTGACAAAGTACAGCACCCTTTCTTGTTCAAAACTCCTCACGGTGTAGGCATAGAGGGTACATACGTCAATCAAAGTCATCTATGAAAAACCCACAGAAAATATCATTCTCAATGGAGAAAACCTGAGAGCTTTTCCCCTAATGTCAGGAACACGGCAGGCTGTCCACTATCACCACTGCTATTCAACATAGTACTAGAAGTCCTAGCCTCAGCAATCAGACAACAAAAAGAAATAAAAGGCATCCAAATTGGCAAGGAAGAAGTCAAACTCTCACTCTTTGCAGATGATATGATACTTTATGTGGAAAACCCAAAGGACTCCACTCCAAAACTGCTAGAACTCATACAGGAATTCAGTAAATTGTCAGGATATAAAATCAATGCACAGAAATCAGTTGCATTTCTATATACCCACAACAAAATAGAAGAGACAGAAATTAAAGAGTCAATCCCATTTACAATTGCAACCAAAACCATAAGACACCTAGGAATAAACCTAACCAAAAGGCAAAGAATCTATATTTAAAAAACGATAAAATACTCATGAAAGAAATTGAGGAAGACACAAAGAAGTGNTCCAACTAAGGCACCCAGTCCCCCCAGTTGCATTTCTATCTACCAACAACAAAACAGAAGAAAGAAATTAAGGCGTCAATCCCACTTACAGTTGCACTGAAAACCATAAGATACCTAGGATTAACCCAACCGAAGTGGCAAAGAATCTGTACTCAGAAAATTATAAAGTACTCATGAAAGAAATTGAGGAACACACAAAGAAGTGGAAAAACATTCCATGCTCATGTATTTGAAGAACAAATATTGTGAAAATATCTATGCTACCTAGAGCAATCTACACATTTAATTGAATCCCCACCAAAATATGAAATGGAACAAATAATCCAAAAAATTTTATGGAACGAGAAAAGACCCCGAATAGCCAAAGGAATGTTGAAAAAGAAAACCAGAGTTGGTGGCATCATATTTCCAGATTCCAAGCTCTATTACAAAGCTGTCATCATCAAGACATTATGGTACCGTCACAGAAACAGACACATAGACCAGTGCAATAGATTAGAAAGCCCAGAAATGGATCCTCAACTCTATGGTCAACTAATCTTCAACAAAGCAGGAAAGAATATCCANGTCCAGTGGGAAAAAGACCATCTCTTCAACAAATGGTCTTGGGAAAACTGGACAGCCATATGTAGAAAAATGAAACTGGATCATTTCCTTACATCACACACAAAAATAGACTCAAAATGGATGAAAGACCTCAATGTGAGAAAGGAATCCATCAAAATCCTCGAGGAGAACACAGGCAGCAACCTCTTCGACCTCAACCGCAGCAACTTCTTCCAAGGAACCTCACCAAAAGCAAGGGAAGCAAGGGCAAAAATGAACTATTCTTGGGGCTTCAAGATTAAAAGCTTTTGCACAGCAAAGGAAACAGTCAACAAAACCAAAAGACAACTGACAGAATGGGAGAAGATATTTGCAAATGACATATCAGATAAAGGGCTAGTATCCAAAATCTATAAAGAGCTTCTCAAACTCAACACCCACAAAACAAATAACCCAGTCAAGAAATGGGCAGAAGACATGAACAGACATTCCTCCAAAGAAGACATCCAACAGACCATGTGGATGGCCAACAGACACATGAGAAAATTCTCGACATCACTCGGCATCAAGGAAATACAAATCAAAACCACAGTGAGATACCACCTCAGACCAATCAGAATGGCTAAAATCAGCAATCAGGAAATGACAGATGTTGGCGAGGATGCTGAGAAAGGGTCACCCTCCTACACTGTTGGTGGGAATGCAAGCTGGTGCAACCACTCTGGAAAACAGTATGGAGGTTTCTCAAAAAGTTCAAAATAGAGCTACCCTATGACCCAGCACTTACACTACTGTGTATTGACCCTAAAGATACAAAGGTAGTGATTCTCAGGGTCGCATGCACCCGAATGTTTATAGCAGCAATGTTCACAATAGCCAAACGTATAAAGAACCTAGATGTCCATGAACAGATGAATGGATAAAGAATTTTGGTATATATATACAATGGAATACTGTGCAGCCATCAAAAGTAATGAAATCTTGCCATTTGTAATGACATGGATGGAACTAGATGGTATTATGCTAAGCGAAATAAGTCAATCAGAGGAAGACAATTATCATATGATCTCTCTGATATGAGGAACTTGAGGGGCTGGGCAGGGGGTCATAGGGGTAGGGAGGGAAAAATAATGAAATAAGATGGGATTGAGAAGGAGACAAACCATAAGAGACTCTTAATCTCACAAAACAAACTGAAGGTTACTGGGGGTGGGAGGGTAGGGATAGGGTGGATGGGTTATGGACATTGGGGAAGGTTTATGCTATGGTGAATGCTGTGAAAAGTGTAAGCCTGGTGATTCACAGACCTGTACCCCTGGGTTAAATAATAAAATAAAATAAAAAAACCTTGAATATGATAATTTCTACCAAGTATTTGACACATCGGTGCCCACCAAACCCAATGTCATTACTATGAGTCTTATTTTTTTTTTCAGGACACAGCTATTTATTTTATTCATACATAGAATTTCATATAGGAAATCTTGTCATCTATAAATATTAAGACTATCAAAAGACTCCTTACATAGGAATAAATCAAGTACACCTAATGTCAGAAGTACTAGTTTTATTTTCCTATTTCCTTCTCAGGAAAAAAAAATATTTAAAAAATCAATATTAATGAAAAGATATGAGATAATCTCCCAAAGAATTGGGGACTTTCAGAGACAGATAATTGCAATGTCCCATGGTAGTAATCTCTAACAGTATATGTTAGGATGATATTGGGTGAAAAATGTATTACAAAGTTGACAATATCAGTTTAAGTAGGTGGACATTTTAAATGTTTGTTGGGGGCACCTGGTGGCTCAGTGGATTAAGTCCATGCCTTTGGCTCAGGTCATGATCTCAGGGTCCTGCGACTGAGCCCTTAGAGAGCTTCCTCCTCTCTCTCTGCCTGCCTCTCTGCCTACTTATAATCTCTCTCGCTCTCAATTAAATAAATAAAATCTTTTAAAAAATGTGTGTTGGTTCTGGTGATGATTTCATTAAAATGATGTCACAATTCTTATTAAGGTGAAACATTATCATTACCATTTTTAAGGATTTATTTGTTTATTTGAGAAAGAGAGAGAGAGAGAGGGAGAGAGAGTGCATGGGGGGAGAGGCAGAAGGGGCAGAGGGAGAGTGAGAGAATTTCAAGCAGACTCCATGCTAAGTGCAGAGTCCATTGCAGAGCTTGATCCAATGACCCTGAGATTATGACCCTAGCCAAAATCAAGAGTTGGATGCTTAACCAACTGAGCCACCCAGACACCTCAAGTTGAAAAATTATTTTAGAAATCAATTGTCAATATATATCAAGACCTAAACATTTCATAATTTTTAAGTTTAAAATTTGACCTTTATAAATCTCTTTTTAGATAATTTAAATTTAGGGGAACCATTCTTTGTTTTTTCTTTATTTGTAAACCTGTCTATCACAATGTTAGCCATAATAGAGAAAAATCATATTCAATACAAATTCCAAATATAGTAGAGTGACTACTTCAAACATGGCATACTAATATTAATAAGTGCTATGCAAACATTACAATCTATGTTTATAAGGACTTAATATTATATCCTACTTTTAAGAGGATAAACTTTATTTTAGCATAAATTAAAATGTATTAAACTTGTGCAGAAAATGGATTTATAAAGACATGCCCTAAAATTAATAGTAGATCCTTCTGTATTATAAGATCATTGAAGATTACTTTTCCTCTTTATACCAATTTAACAATTAACACGTCTGTCCCACAATCAGCTTTTCATTGAATTAACTTAATTGATAATAAGTAAATAATTCCTAGTGATAATGCAAAAATTAAACTGAGTTTTAAAACAGCAAACTCCCAAGAATCTGAATATGTGGCCAAATATAAGGAAAAATAAGACCAAAATTTTATTAGGAATCTTCTTCTTCTTCTTCTTCTTCTTCTTCTTCTTCTTCTTCTTCTTCTTCTCCTTCTCCTTCTCCTTCTCCTTCTCCTTTTAAGATTTTTTATTCATTTGACACAGAGAGACACACAGCAAGAGAAGGAACACAAGCAGAGGGAGTAGAAGAGGGAGAAGCAAGCTTCCCACTGAGCAGGGAGCCCGATGTGGGGCTTAATTCCAGGACCTCGGGATCACAACCTTAGCTGAAGGCAGATGCCCAACAACCGAGCCATCCAAGCACCCCTATAATTCTTCTTCTTAAGAGGGTGTATATTATTCAAGAAGAGTGGGAATGGGAGAAGCAGACTCCCTGCTTAATAGGCATCCTGATGTAGGACTCAATCTCAGGACCCTAGAATCATGACCTGAGTTGTAGGCAGTTGCTTAACTGATTGAGCCATCCAGGAGCCCCAGCTTTCTTTGGTTTTTAGACACTACACTTTTTCCTAACTCCCAATGCAGGCAATGACAGCATATCCAGGAACCCTAAATAATGGAGGTCTATGCCCCACAATCCATGCTCCTCATATTCTCTCCTCAGCTCTAGAGAAAAGCAAATTGTGGATGTTAAAGTTAGAGGCCTGTGATAATAAATAGGCGATATATTTGGTAAAATATTTTCCCACTATAACTTGGAAGGCCAGATTAGATTAAGGGTATTGCCTCCTCATTATAGCCTATTTCTTTTCGACGATCCTATGATAGCACCTCTTAACTTATTTCAGTTGCATAAGTAAGGCAAAAAACACAAAAACATCTGAGAGCTTTGTGTAGGTCTAAGTGATAACTTTTAATGTGGTTCCAGAGATTTTGAACAGAGAGGATGCAAATAGATCAGAAGCTTACATTGTTCCTGAAAGAACTAGATTACCAAAAAGAACAGGAGCCTGGTAGAAAATCCTGTGATTTAATAAGATCATTCTACCATCTTCTAAGAATGGCCATTCCAAGTACATATTCAGTAAGTGGGGAAATAACCACAGGAGGGATATGTAGACCTGTGACATGTATGGCACACTTTCATTTTGAACTTGGTCAAAACTCCACCATAACCACCATTTTAAACCACAGTGACTAGGATTCAGTACCCAGAGATTAGTGACATAGGCTCAGTGTCTAGTAGTCTCTGAAAAGTCTACATATCCCTTTTCCCCAGGATACAGTTATTTAAGTAATTAGTTATAATTTATCAGAAAAAGGCTTGTAAATTTATTTACAGTGACAGAACTGCAGAGGTTTTACACAAGGGAAATCAGCCTCTTTCAATTACAAAAACTACAAACTGGGTTAGGTTTGAAAATAGGGTGAAAAGGTGTGACTCTTCATTGTGGTTCATGTTTCTGGCCACTGGACAGAATTTTTTCCTGTTACAGAAGGAAACATCCATCTATTTCATTCATAAGTGAGCTACTGATGAAGATTATGCAGTTAAACATTCAGATAACTACTTGATACCTGCTGATTATTCAGATAAATTCACCTGCCTCATCTTTAATAATAAACATTATCATTTGGCCTCTGCTACTCTGGGATTTTATAATTTCTATCGAATTCAGGCAACTTAATGGTGGTCTTTGCCATTATTATTCCTGGCCAAGATGGGAGAGCACCATAGAACTTTCCCCCCACTGGCAGAATTTTCAATGCCTTACTGAGAATGGTCTCTGGGATCTCTTGGCAAGTGAGGTAAGGGAATGTATATGATAAGTCCTCTCAACATTTCTATCTCCATAAGCTGTTAGCTATCTTCCTTCATATTTGCAAAGGAAATTTTGATACAAAAACCTAAAACTAAATCCAAAACAAATAAACAACAAAAACAAAACAAAACATTTGATCCAGTGTTATATTCTATAATCCTTGTTCTCACATTTTTGAGTGACAATACATATTCTTCAAGTTTCTGCTTAATTAAATCAATAAAATCTTGCAATACTTTGGATGAGTAAATTACTTCTTACTGGATCAGATTTTGTAATTGACTCCTGGAACATGCCAATATGTTACCATAGTTGTGGGGTCAATAGCAGCAAAGAATGGTTGGGGTGGGTTCTTGGGGATAATTGGCATCTCTATATAAAGAATCTGCCCTAGATAAATTTACTATAAGGTTTTTTAAAAAGATTTTTATTTAATTGACAGAGAGATATATATATATATAGAGAGAGGTCACAAGTAGGCAGAGAGTGAGGGAAAAGCAGACTCCCTGCCAAGCAGAGAGCCCAATGCGGGACTCAATCCCAGGATCCAGAGATCATGACCTGAGCTGAAGGCAGAGGTTTAACCCACTGAGCCACCCAGGTGCCCTTACTATAAGGTTTTAAAGAAAAAGATTAATTTTCTCAGACTTGGTAGGGAATGGTGCTTCTGTATCAATGGAAACTTACAGTGATTTGGACTTCTGAGCTTCTTAACTTCATCTGAATCAAACCAGAAGTCCCTGTTCTAAGTTCCAGACATGCTCTAAATTCTACGTTAAAGATTGTTGAGGCTGTGAATTCAGATTACACTGTAATTCTATAACCCACACAATTAAATTTTGGTTTTATTCTCAGAAATTCTATTTCTGTGACTATAAGAAAAAAAGAGAATTTAAGGTTTCCTTAGAAGCCCTCTCATTCTCTGTGACTTGAGAGTCTAATGACCTTAGCTTATAATCTCTCTATGCTCCACCTAATCATAAAAATCTGTCCCATACCATAGTCTTGTAATCAACATAAATGACATGGTGAATAACAGAAACCCCTTGTTCACCCAAGGCAATTTCTTTAGTTCTCATTTATCAAAATAACTATGGGTGAAATTTTGGTTAATCCTGTCCCATGATATTCCATGGATTAGGGAAAATTCTATTACCCATTGGGAAAGAGACAATGCTGTGTTCAAACCTAAAGATACAACATAACTAATACACCCAAACCCTATCTTCAGGTTTCAACTTCTTAGTACCTGTTCTGGTACCCATGTCAACAACAGCTATTGTCCAGTCAGCAGGCTGCAATCATGAGGGCCATCTTAACAAAGATAATGTAATAGAAAAAGTTGCTCATCAGATATAAAATTGTTAACTGGATAACTAAAAAGGTTAAAAAGAGACAAGACAAAGATATTTTTAGAGGCAGTCACTTCAGGAGGCAGCTATTATCCCTAGAGCTAGAGGAACAAAGTAAAGAATTTGAAATCATCAAATCTTAGATATTTCGAGGAGGGGCTCCATACCTGAGGTTGAGGAACTGCTGGGGTGATGTTTATGTCTCTGAGGGATGTGCAACCTACCTACATCTGCAAGTGTTGGACAAATGCCAAACTCTAGGGATTCAGCTAGAAGAAGGAACTATTACAGCTGTTGTGAAAAAAACACTCCTGGGGTACAGACAGGAAAGAACATCTTTCTTCATGCTAATTCTCCCTCACAGCTTTCCTACAGTGCCCCTATTGGCAGAAATGAACAGGGAGCCAGCTGGCAAAGCATAACTCTGGCTTGAGTGTTGCCAGAATCGGTATCGCAAAGCAGAAGGTGGAAGGATGTGTTTGGAGCTGAAAACAGTTGCGTAATAACTGACACAAGGAGGGGGCTGTATGTCCTCCAAAAAATGCATACTCCCCAGTGACCACCTTGGAAAGCACTAGAGGAAAGACAAGGAATTTCAACCCAGAAGGCAGTGCCAAGGGCATTTGGAGAAACCTGGACAAAATAGTTATTCCCAGGGAGAGAAGCAACATCCAAACAAGGAACTTCCCCCATTGCCAGGGCAGGGGTCTTCATAACACCTGCCCAGCAGGTATTTATCTCACCATGGACACATTCTTCCCTTCTTTGAATGGGGGGGGGTTATTGTATATCATCTTGTCTCTTTCTTACCTCGATAGTGAGGGATAAAATGACATGTCAAGCCACATCCAGAACTGAATGAGAGGACTGCACATCACCCAGAGAGCCTGAACTCTGAGCTGGCTCTTGTGACTAGACAAGGGTTTGGCTTGTCTTCCTTGGAGAGGTATGAATATGTACCACATGTAAGAAGGATATTCACTGATAATGGTCAGAGGGATGGAATATGCAGAAGTAGAAGCTGTCCACCAACATAAGTACTCCTCTGTCTGCCTTTCCATTATATTGGTATGTAGTCATATAAAGAAAGTGCCTAGGAGGATACCACATTTGCCAGCCCCTCTCCTCCATTTCTAAGTATGAATAAGGGGGTAGGTTAGCCAATTAAATGCTAGCAAATGCAAAAAGTTACCCTCCACCAGGGCATTTTCTTCATATCCTCTTCTGCTGCTGCTAGCTGGTTGAAAACAAAAAACCTAGACTGTAGAGAATCCAATGGCTACAAGATAGAAGAGGTCAAGATTCCTTAATTACCTCAGAGTAGGAACACCAACACTGGATTGTTCTGTAGTCAGGAAACAAACTTCTGTTATGGCAAGCTACAGAAATTCTGGGCTTCTGACAGTACAGGTGATAGAGTTGCCCTATATAACAGAAATCTGAGGCACTTGTTTGTTACCTTTATTCCCACTTGGGTGACTGAAGTGATATGATGGTAAACAAAGTTGCCAAGAAAAATCTTTTCAAAGGAAAAGTAAACTTGGTTAGATATGTTTCTACTCAGAGATGAACAAACAATATAAATAATCCACAGGGGCTGTAAAAATCACTTCAAATAAGCAAATTTTTTAAAAATGTGTATTTTTCAGAGAACCATACAGAGTTTGGGACAATTCAGTTCTAGAAAAGTATATACCTTTAGGCAGAATGTATGTTACTGTCTAAGGGAAAATAACAAAAGTGTTAACACTGTGAAAAAATAGAGAAAAGTTATGATGTTAAGAATGTAGACTGAAAATGTATCTATTTGAGGATCACCTGGGTGTTTCAGTTGGTTAAATGTCTGATTCTTGGTTTCAGCTCAGGTCATGATCTCAGATTCATGGGAATGAACCCATCTGGCTCAGTGTTCACCCAGGAGTCTGCTTGAAGATTTTCTCCCTCTGCTCCTCCCCCACTTTGTGTGTGCTCTCGCTCTCTCTAAAATAAATAAATAGGGGCAGCTGGGTGGCTCAGTGGGTTAAAGCCTCTGCCTTTGGCTCAGGTTATGATCTCAGGGTCCTGGGATCAAGCCCTGCATCGGGCTGCCTGCTCAGCAGGGAGCCTGCTTCCTCCTCTCTCTCTGTCTTCCTCTCTGCCTATTTGTAATCTCTCTCTCTCTCTGTCAAATAAATAAATAAAATCCATAAAAAATAAAATAAAATAAATAAATAAATCTTAAAAAATATCTATGTGAGCAAATAGAGCAATTCACATACTCAGATAATATGATCACAGATTTTAATATGGCATCGGCTCTAGTGATCTCAAGGAAAGTATCTCAAAGAAAACAGACAATAGAAAGTTAGATTTATGAAGTTTATTTGTCTCCAACAATGTACATAATAATTAACAGAGCAATTTTCCCAAATAAAATAGGAGAATTCATGTGCTAACAGAATTTGTTCATAAATACTGTTATTAATTCTCCAGGATAAGTAGGAGTAGCATGTATGAAGTCATATTTTTGAGAAAGTATTTAATTTTATCCATAATGAAAAATATCCTACAAATATTGAGACCAAACTAAAGTACAAAAGGAAAAAAAATAAGCTGTTCCCAGACTTTTATTCGATTATATACTATTCATATTCCAGAATGAAATAGGATAGAATGTACAGTTTGAAGAGATACCTGTGTTGAACTGAGAGTCCCATAGACATTTAAATTGTTGCACACATATGAATCCTAAGCAGAGACATTCTCAAATATGAAAAGATCTAATAGCTTTATTACCATTATTTTTTAAATTTAAATTCAATTATTGAATATATATAGTACCTCATTAGTTTCAGATGTAGAGTTCAATAATTCATCAGTTGCATATCACACCCAGTACTCATCACATCATGTGACCTCCTTAATGCCCATTGCCCAGTTACCGCATCTCCCCACTCAAGACCCCTGCAGCAACCCTCAGTTTGTTTCCTATAGTTAAGAGTGTTTCATGCTTTTTCTCCCTCTCTGATGACTTCCTATTCAGTTTTCCCTCCCTTCCCCTATGATCTTCTGCCCTGTTTCTTATATTTCCCATATGAGTGAAGCCATATGATAATTGTCTTTCTCAGATTGACTTATTTTGCTCAGCATTATACCCTCCAGTTCCACCCACATCGAGATATAGGTATAGATATAGATAGATATAGATAGATATATAGATATAGATATAGATATATATGATCTCAGATCTTTTTTATCCATTCATCTGTTCATCTGTTGATGGTCTTCTCAGCTCTTTCCACAGTTTGGCTATTGTGGATTTTTCTACCATAAACATTGGGGTGAAGGTGCCCCTTCACATTACTACATTTGTATCTTTGGGGTAAATACTTAGTAGTGCAATTGCTGGGTCATAGGGTAGCTCAATTTTTAGCTTCTTGAGGAACCTCCACACTGTTTCCCAGAGTGGCTTCACCAGCTTGCATTCCCACCAAAAGTGTAAGAGGATTTTAAAATCCATTGTTCAATTTCTTAATTTTCTTTTTTTCTTGTTGGGCTAAGAGGATTTTAAAATAATAGCTGTATGTCATAAAAATAATTTAAAAAATATTCCTTTGGGGAAAAACAATCCTATTGGATGCCCGTGAAACCAACAGGTGTGGGGGGTGGACAGGGTGCAAGGAATGTATTTATCTTTCATGATGGCAAGTAAACCACTCCTGTTCCAGTTCCAAGACTGATAGATGTAGAAAGATAAATGCAAAACCTCTTCAACACAAAAACATATCTATTTTAAATTTAAAAAAATTAATACTTAGGCTATATACTTGGCAGAAATGTTGAATTATCTTCTTTTAGAATTTGATTCTGAAAAATGACATGACAAAAATTCTTATTTTGGGGCATCTGGGTGGCTCAGTGGGTTAAAGCCTCTGCCTTCAGCTCAGGTCCTGATCTCAGGGTCCTGGGATCAAACCCGGAATCAGGCTCCCTGCTCAGCGGGGAGCCTGCTTCCTTCTCTCTCTCTGCCTGCCTCTCTGCCTATTTGTGATCTCTCTCTCTGTGTCAAATAAATAAATAAAATCTTTAAAAAATTATTTTATTTTATTGGTATATTTAATTTAATTTAAATGAGGTCAGTTGATTACCATAAAATGCATTATAGTCTGAATTTTCTCTTTGTCACAGATTTTGTAGAACTTGCTTAAGGCCATTTTCATCTCCTTGAACCATTCTGCTATAGCAAAGATAATATCACCGGCAAGTATTTAGGTAATTACACTTTTATAGTGGCACTTTTCCATATTTTGATGAATTGCATTAATTTCACAAGTTTTTTGCACCTGGCCTCACTGAGGTACAATCTCATAATATAGCAACTGTAAAGAAAAGTATGAATATTAAAGGCATGACTTGCCTGCACCATTAAACTTGGCTTTTGGACTTTTAAGCCATTTAGCACACTCTAAGATCACATTCTTTTCATTTCTTCAAAGTCTTAGAAAGTTCTTGTGCTTTGAATTTCCAGTTTCTTTTTTTTTTTTTTGGCTTTAATATACAACCCACTATCATCTTTCTTTACATTTGTCCAAACTGCTGTCATTCTATCTTGGTAACTTCTGTATATTTTGCATGAGTTTAGGCTCTGTGTTACTTTGTAGTGCTGCGGAGTACACTTTCATCAGCCTAGACTAGAGCAGTTCTTCTGGAGAACTCCTCCCTCACTGAAAACAAAGGAAGAGAGAGAGAGAGAGAGAGAGAGAGAGAGAGAGAGAGAGAGAGAAATAAAAATAATAACAGAGTGAGAGAAAGAGAGAGAGAGAGAGAAAGGAGGGAATAGAGAAGGGAAGAAATGAGTGGATGGAAGGAAAGGAAGGTGGGAGAGATGGAGGGAGGGAAGAAGGAGGGAAGGAAGGAAGGAAGGAACAAAGGAACAAAAGGAAGGAGGAATTTGATGACTAACCACCAGTAATGTGAATTCTTTTTTCTGTAGGGCTCCAAATGTTTATTTTCTCTTAAAACTACCTAGGTACACAGGAGTGAATATCCATTTTTCAGTCCTCTTTAATTATTTCTAGCTAGAGGTTAGATTAGTAATTATATCCTATGATTTGGTTTCAGAAAGATAAGGATATAAATACTGGTTCTGACACAGTATAGATTTATAAACTTTATGTAATATTTTTAAATCCCAATTTTGTAAGTTATAATGTAGGAAAAATGTTAACTATCACATGGCCAAAAATTAACAGCTATCAGATTTAGAATTAAATCTTTCCAATAGATATGTTTTGATGGACTGTAAGTTTTATCTTCTTCTTTCAATAATTAATGTAAATAAAATTGTTGCATAAAACATGGCCATCCCAATGAATCTGGCCTTTTAATAATATATATTATTTCTTATAATAATTTTCAGCTGGTTTACTTAGATTTTTCTGTATTATCACATTGCCACAAAAGACATAGATTGTTGTTCCTGTTTTCCTGTTCTGTAAATAAACTTTCATTTTATTTTCTTATATTATTATGTCAATGGAGAAAATATGTTTTCATTCTGAATTGTTAATACAATTATTTTTTATTTCCCATGATTAAGTATATTGTTATATTTTGGTGTGTGTTTTTAAGAGTCTTCCTATATTTTCAGAAATTTCTCAAACTAATCTCCTTTGGTCATAGACTAATATGTTTTTAATATACAGCTGGACTCGTAGGGTAGTTCTGGATATATTTTTATTGTATTGGTATTCAAAAGTTAGATTAGTTTGAAGTTTTTTTTTTTTTTTTTTTTTTACAATCTATTCAGAGGGTCTCTCTCCTCAAACAACTAAACTGTACTAGAAATATCTTTTCTTGGTAGGTACCATATAAATCTTTTAAAAAGTTATTAATTTGAAGTATATGCAACATAAAATTAAGATTTTAAAGTGAACAATTCAGTGGTCTTTAGTACCTTTACAATGTTGTGTAACCATAAGCTATATTTATTACCAGACTTTTTATCACACTGAAAGGCAACAGTGCAGTCAGCAAGCATGTGCTCACCATTATGCCCTCTCCCCAGAATCTGGCAACCAACAATGTGTATTTTATCTCTACAGATTTACTTATTCTAAATATCTCATAAAATTGAAATTATGCTATATGTGACCTTTTGTGTCTGACTTCGTTTAATTAGTGTGTTTTCAAGATTCATTCATGCTGTTGCATGCATCAGTACTTTATTACTTTCCATGGCTGAATATCTCATTGTGTGAGTACAGTTCGATTTTCTGATACATTCATAAAATTTATCTCCATTTGGGCCAATTCCACTTTTTAGCTATTGTGAATAGTACTGCTATTAACACATGTACATGTATTTACTTGCATAAATGTTTTGAATTCCTTTGGTTACATACCTAGGGATGAAATTGGTAGGCCATATTAATTCTGTGCCTAGCTTTCTGAAGAACCACCAAACTATTTACCATAGTAGCTGCATTAATTCACAATGCTATCAGCAGTGCACAGGGTTCCAATCTAAATTCTCCAGGTTCTAACGAAAAATTTTTATTTGCTGTTTTTATTTTTTTAATATTATTATAACTACCCTGGTGTGTGTGTAGTGTTAACATATTGTGACTTTGACTTGAATTTCTGTACTGATTAATAATGCTGAATATCTTTTCATAGGTTTGTTTGCCATTTTTATAGCTTCTTTGGAGAAATGTCTTATTTAACTCCTGTGATAATTGTTCAATTTCTTAATTTTCTTTTTTTCTTGTTGGGCTATAAAATTTCTCTCTGTATTCTAGGTACTAGACTGTCTTAGTCAGTTTGAGCTACAATAATAAAATGCTACAGACTGGGTGACTTAAACAAAATGCATTTATTTCTCACAATTCTAGAGGCCAAGATGTCCAAATCCAAGATACCACCAGGTTCTGTGTCTGGTAAGTGTGCTTTTCTTGGTTTGCAGATGGCTGCCATCTTTTTGTATTTTCACATGAAGAATAGAGGTGGTTCTGGTCTCTTCCTCTTGATAAGGACACTAATCCTATCACAGTATTCCACCCATCTTCATGGCCTCATTTAAACCTAAACATCTCCTAAAAGCTGAATCTGCAAATACCATGTAATGGGCACAGGAACACAAAACTCAGTTCAGAGTAAGATATTTGTCAAATGCATGATTTGCAAATTATCTTCTCCAATTTTTTAAGCTGTCTTTTCACTTTCTTGAAATGTCCTTTGATGCATATAAGTTTTTACATTTTATGAAGTCTAATTTAACTTTTATTTTTTCTTTTATCATTCATGCTTTTAGTCAAATCCAAGATTTCATTGTCAAATGTGAGGTCATGAAGATGCATTCCCATATTTTCTTCTAACAGTTTCCTAGATCTAGCTCTTATATTCAGGTTGTTGATTTACATTGAGTTGTTTGTTTTTATATGGTATGAGAAAAGGTCTGACTTCATTTTTGTGCATATGGATATTCAATTGTTCCAGCACCATTTGTTGAATAGACCGGCTTTATTTACTGAATGGTCTTAGCTTTTTATGAACACTTAATTATATAGCATTGATCTATATGTGTATATGCCTTTAGAAGAGAATCCATTACTTGCCTCTTCTACATTCTGGTGGCTACCAGCACTCCTGACATATAGCTCTGTCACTCTATTCTCTGTTTCTGTAGTTACACTGCCCCAGAATTGCACTGTGTCTACTCTGTCTGTGCCTGTCTCAAAAAGACATTTGTGGTGGCGTTTATCAAACGACCCAAATAAAATAATGCAAGATAATCTTTTCTTCCTACAGTCCATTTCTTTATCACATCTGGAAAGACCCTTTTTCCAGTTAAGGTAAGATTGACAGATTGCAAGGATTAGGGCATATCTATGTTGGGGAGGAAGGCTTTTTCACCTTACAACAGTTTTTTTAGAAGTCTTGACACTTGAGGGTATTTTCACTGAATATGTAATTGGGTACTGACAGTTCCTTTCTTTCATCAGTTGAAAAATGTTCCACTTCACCCCAATCTGCACAGTTTTTGTTTAAAAATCTGCTGTCATTCAAATAGATTCTCCTATACTGTTGTGTTATTTATCTAGGCTGTTTTCAAACTTTATTCATCTTTAGATTTTGTACATTTGAATAGGAAATGTCCTGGTATATACTTCTTTTAGCTTATTATGTTTTAGGGTTTCAACAACTCTTTGTATCCAAAAGTTTCTGCCTTTTGCCATACTGGGGAAGTTTTCAGCCATTATTTCGTTAAGTTCTTATACAGACTTGCCCCATTTCCTTTTTACTTCTGGAACTCTGAGGACTGAAACTCTTCTCTTGTAGTTTCATAGGTCCCTGAGGCTTTGTTAATTTGTTCCAGTCTATTTTCTCCATCTATTTCAGAATGTGTAATTTCAATTGTTCTATCTTCAAGTTCACTGAGTCTTTCCTCTGTGCTTTCCAATTTGTTGTTAATACAATTTGATGTTTTTTTTTTATTTTGGTTATTTCAACTTTTAATCCTAAAACTTCCACTTGTTATATATTTTATATGAATTTCCTGAACATTTCTATTTGTTTGCTGGCACTTAAATGTTTTCATTTGTTTCAAACATGTTTGAAATGTCTCATTACAGCATTTGATGATGGCTACTTAAAATATGGTCAGAGAGCGCCTGGGTGGCTCAGTGGGTTAAAGCCTCTGCTTTCAGCTCAGGTCATGATCTCAGGGTCCTGGGATTGAGGCCTGCATCGGGCTCTCTGCTCAGCAGGGAGCCTGCTTCCTCCTCTCTCTCTGCCTGCCTCTCTGCCTCCTTGTGATCTCTCTCCCTCTGTGAAATAAATAAAATCTTAAAAAAAAAAAAATATGGTCAGATAATCCTAGTGTATATGTCATCTCAGTGACAGCATTTTAAATTTCTCTTTTCTCCTTCAGTTTAAGAACTTCTGGCTTCTTGGTATAATATGTGATATTTTACTGACGCTTAGACATTAGGAGGATTATTGTTTAAGGCTGAATTTTTTAGGGCGCCTGGTTTGCTCAGTGGGTTAAAGCCTCTGCTTTCAGCTCAGGTCATGATCTCAGGGTCCTGGGTCGAGGCCTGCATTGGGCTCCCTGCTCAGCAGGGAGCCTGCTTCCTCCTCTCTCTCTCTCTGCCTTCCTCTCTGCCTACTTATGATCTCTCTCTCTCTCTCTCTCTCTCTCTCTCTCTCTGTCAAATAAATAAATAAAACAAAATCTTTAAAAAAAAAGACTGAATCTTTTAAAATATTATGTTTTAGGAAGAGTCCTCTGCCAGCATTCAAATATGTTTAGGGAAGTTTCCATCTCATTATTTCCAGATGAGTGGTGAATTTCCAGATTCTATAATTAGCTTCCACTGACATCAGGAAGTGGGCTCCTTACTACTCCTTATGAAGATCAGGGGTTCAGACATCTCACTGTGCCTGCATCCTGGCTTGGAAGGCCAGGGGCTCATTGTTACTGCCCACCAAGTTATTTTCCCTGCTACCACTAAGGTGTGGCCTTGTTACCACTGACAGGTGTTATAAATCCTTATTTTTCTCAGGCCTCCTTTCACACCACCACAGTGGGGAAGATGAAGGTGATCTCACTAGTTTTGTATGAAGGTGGACATACATCATCCCCACATGATCGCTAGTGATAATGCAGAGTGGTTGATCTCATTTCTGAGTGGTGGTGAAAGTCCTGGGTCTCCAGTCTGTTTCCTTTGGAACCACCCCTACAAGGACATGGAAAAGCACCTTAGTATTGCCATTTGGATGAGAAGTAAGTCTCCCCACCTGGTTTTCCATAGGCACTGGTGGGAAAGGTGTTTTGTTACAACTTAGCAAGAGTGGGAATCTAGGCTCTCCACTTGACTTAGCTAATATGAGTGGGGGTGGAGGCCACATTTGTATGTGTGAATGTATGTGTATAGAACTTGAGTGCAGTAGAATGCTCATCATCTAAAAGTTTTCTTCCCCTTCCTGGTCGTTTGGCTATTTTGGCTATAGAGAATGGATTTTGAGGGGGAGGCTTCCCTTTAATTTTTAATTTTTTATTTTTTTTGTCTTCTGTTCCATTGGGTTTCTGGGTTGTCAGCTTCTCCAGTATCCAGTTTGTGATATATAAGATGAACAAGAAAGCTCATTGTTGTGTGGTTACTTGGCTCCCAAGATCTCTAGACAATCAGCCTTCTCTATAGTTATTTGTTTTATATATAATGTCATGGGTTTTCATTGTACTTAAAGTGGGGAATAGGGAAAGTACATCTAGTGCATGTACCCAGAAGTGGAAGTCCCCTAATTATAAAAAAATAAATTAATGGTAATTTTTTGAAGGGGGTTTCCTGTTATTATGAACATTTCTATAATTTGTAATATACAATGCTCTAATTTAGGTTCTATATATTCTGCAGCTGTGGTTTTGATTTCCTATTTACTTAAAATAAACTCCTTAGGATTTTTTGTTTGTTTATTTTTTTTTCCAAATAGTTGGGTGCATTGGGCCATTGACACTCCACCAATTAAACAAACACTGATAACACAAATCACATACTATTATACTATTATGCCCTTTAAGTTGAAAAAAAAGAAAAAAAATACAATCTAGCAATTCTAATCTGAAATTAGCTTGTGATATTAATCTATGGATAAGCTATGTCACAAAACTTTCCTTAAAATGATTTCTTAAACTAATATAGGCCAGGTTATTTGCACTAAATCTCAGTCAAAACCAACGAATTTTTTGAATATATATATTATATACACTTATGTGTATATATATGCATATACATATGTATATATATATGTTTTACTTAAAGAATCAAAGAATTAAAAGATAGTTTAGTTAATTTATTCAGAGTTAAAGGCAAAATTGGAATCCAGAGTGAGAAGTTACAAGTAGATTTTGGTCTGAGGACATTTGCTGATCTTACAGACATGAACTTTGTTTATAATATCACAAACCTTATAAGATCAGAAATTAAACATCTCAGGCCAAGAAAGTTAGCCAACTGGAGACGCATCCACAGGAGGCTGAAGACACAAAGAGTTAGTAATATAAAGGTAAAGATGAATGCACATAATCTTTTTTCCACCACATCATAAGGATTAGAGAGCATATGTGCTGTGTCCCAGAATCCAATAGAAGGGAAGTAGCCATTCTGAGATGTTATAACTGCAATCTGACCCTACGTGCTCCAAAAATAAAAACAACAGAAATCCAAACAAAAGCAAGCCCAAAAACTCAATCCATGTATTTAGTTCAAAATAAAATTGTCAACTTTTTTTCAGGGGCCTCAGATATTTTGTGGATTTTGGATAACCTTTTGGTAATGAAGACACATGGGGAAGAAAGAATCTAGGCAGACATAGGAAAGAAACTATGAGAGAGAAAAAGAACAAATTAACACAGACAGGCAGACAGCCATATAGTATAATGACAGTAGAATAAGCATTGCAGACACATGGGTTACACAACAACCATGCTTATTATGTTTAGAATGATGAAAGAAAGAAGTCTATCTTGAAAATTTCCCCAGGGACCAGGAAAATATAAAATGTGACCAGGTAAATTTGAAAAAAAAATCCAATTGATCTTTTGGAAAATACAATTACTAATATTTAAAACTCAGTGGATAGGTTGAACAGCAGAATAGATAATGCTCAAGAAGAATGCTCAAAGAGTCTTCCAGAATGAGGCACAGAGATAAAAAGTTGGAATGAAGATTAAAAAACATGGAGGAGGAAGTGTACGATGATTGGAGTGGAGAAGGAACCAGATTGAGGCAATATCTGAAGATACAATAGGAAAATTTTTCTATAAGGAATATAAGGAATAAATCTAAAGTTTCAATTAGCACAACATGCTCCAACCAGGAGAGATATAGAGAAAATTACAATGAGGCACATCTAGGGGAGAAAAACAAACAAACAGACAAACAGTAAAGACAGAGAAAATTGTAAAAGGGGTTAGAAATTTAAAAAAAAATCATTTTAATGTTATAATAGAATACCAGCATTGATGAGAGTTAGAAAATAATATAAAAATACCTTTACTATTTTACAAAGAACTGCCAACGTAGGATTTTATGTCCAGGGGGAAACTGTCTTTATGATAAGTGCCAAATTGAAGACATTTTTCAACCAACAAAATTAAAGGGTTTGAGAACATCGAATCATTAAAGTAGATTCTCAATAAGATACTTTAGGCAGAACGGTTGTGATTCCCAATGCAAAATGCACGAGGTAAAAATAAATAATAATTTGGGGGAAAGCTAAACTTATGATTAAATCTTAATAAATTTTGAGTGGATAAAACAGTAAATATAATGTCATGTGGACTGTTTCAAAAGAGTTAAATAAAATAATCAAAATACTATGGTTTTAATAACATAATACTGGGAGTGAGAAAAATAAAATTGTTTAAAATCCCTGATCTGTCTGAAAGATGTTTAAAGTATTGGTCAAACCTGACACAGATAATTTAAGTATGTGTGTTGAATACTCTAGGACAACCACTGAAAATACACAGTAAACAATCTTCAAATTAGTAGAGGGAGAAAAAGAGTGGTAAAACATTTAATGCAAAAAGAAGTCAACAAAGAAAACAGGAAACATGGAAAATTTGAAACAAATAGAACAAATGTTAAAAAATTATGCTTAGTTTGTATTACTCAATAGTGACATTAAAGTTGACCTTGAATAATGCAGGGGTTAGGGACAATAACACCCTGCACAGTTAAAAATCTGTGAATAATTTTTGAATCCTCCAAAACTTTACTACTCATAGTCTACTATTGATTGGAAGCATTACCAAAACATAATCAGTTGACACGTATGTATTTTTATGTTTTATATGCTGCAGTCTTAAAATAAACTAATCTAGAAAAAAAAGACTCTATTAAGAAAATCATAGGGAAGAGATAATATATTTATAGTATTGTACTGTAAAAAATCCACATATAAGTGGATCTGTGCCTTTCAAACCCATGTTGCTCTGGGGTCAACGGTAAATGCAAATTATGTAGTAAACAAAAAAGATTAGATATTTGAAATGCCATCTATGTGCTCTCTAGAAGAGACCCATCTAAAAAAATATACAAAGGGTTTGAAAGAAAAATGTTGAGAAAAGATAAATTGTGCAAATACAATCCAGGAGAAACCTATATAGCTTTATTACTCAAACAGAATAGACTTTAAGGTAAAAAAGTTACACTAAACATAAAGTGCCCCTTTTTAATAAACATTTAGTTAACAAAACAATAAAATTTTAATTTCTATGTACTTAATCATACAGTCAGAAAATTTTAGTCCAATGCTTAACAAAACTGCAAGAGAAAATAGACAAATCTACTACCATAGAGGAGAAGTTCATTTAATTTCTTTCAGGGACTCCTGGGTGGCTCAGTTGGATAAGATCTGACTTTGGCTCTGGTCATGATCTAAGGGTCCTGTGATCAAGCTTCATGTCAGACTCCACTCTCAGCAGGGAATCTATCTCTCCCTCTGTCCCTCCCCTAGCTCATGCTTGCACTCTCTCTCTCTTTTCTTTCTCTCTCAATAAATAAATAAATAAAATCTTAAATTTTTAAAGAAAACTCCTTTTAATAACATAGAATGGGCCAAAAATAATTACCCAGTATAAAAAATTAACATAGAAGGCAAATTTAAGCTTGACATACCATATGTGGATCCATGTGGGTCAATAAAAACTGAATTCTTTAGGCTGACCTAAAGACAATTGATCTTCTGCAGAACTCCATGCAAATAAATTTTAGCTGAAGTGCTGAAGCAACTGATCCTTGTAGAATTCTAAGGGTGGAGGCTCAAGCCATTGGTTAAACATATCACAGATTTATAAAAGCAAGTCTTGAACTCTAGCTTCCTGATCATGTCAGGGATCATGTAACCATGAATGGTTAAGTGCTAACAGAACTGGGAGCCAAGGTTAGCTGTCTTATAATGAAGGTCTAACAACTTGGGTCCCATCTCTCTCTCTCTCTCATTTATTTTATTTTATTATTTTATTTTATTTATTTTGTTTTTTCAGTGTTCCAAGATTCATTGTTTATGTATCACATCCAGTGCTCCATGCAATACGTGCCCTCCTTCATACCCACCACCAGGCTTACCCATACCCCCACCCCTCTCCCCTTCATAACCCTCAGTTTGTTTCTCAGAGTCCACAGTCTCTCATCTATCATCTTCCCCTCTGATTTACCCCAATTCACTTTTCCTTCCCTTCCCCTAAAGTCCTCCATTTTATTCCTTATGTTCCACAAGTAAGTGAAACCATATAATTGACTTTCTCTGCTTGACTTATTTCATTCAGCATAATCTCCTCCAGACCTCTCCATGTTGATATAAAAGTTGGGTATTCATCCTTTCTGATGGCTGAGTAATATTCCATTGTATATATGGACCACATCTTCTTTATCCATTTGTCTTTTGAAGGGCATCTCAGCTTTTTCCACAGTTTGGTGATTGTGGACATTGCTGCTATGAACATTGGGGTACAGACAGCCCTTCTTTTCACTACATCTGTATCTTTGGGGTAAATACCCAGTAGTGCAATTGCAGGGTCATAGGGTAGCTCTATTTTTAATTTTTTGAGGAATCTCCACACTGTTTTCCAAAGTGGCTGCACCAGGGCCTCATCTATTGATTATTTAGCAGTGATGCAGCCTAAAACCCCTACATACTTAAATATAATAATAAATATAAATATAAATTTCCTTTCCTGTAATCTGACATATGGCCTTGGTAGATCTCTGTGAACTGCCTCTTGAATCTGGTGATCAGTATGCATATTTGCTATCTCTTGTTTCTTTATCTAAATACTTATTGCCCAGAAGAGGTATAGTGGGTGCCATCTTCCTATTTGCTCTTGTTTCTCAAAAATGTGTAGAAAACACATTATTCTCAAGCACATACTAAACGTTTACAAAAACTGACTATTACACTGGTCATAGGCAAATCTCAGTAAATTTCAACTACTTTAAATCATACAGAACATATCTGACCATAATGCAATTAACATAGAAATAAAAAGCTAAAAAATAACAAGGAAAATTCATATATTTGGAAATTTTAAAATAAAACTCTAAATAAATAATGTGTCAAAGATAAATTTTGGAAATATGTTTAAGTGAATGATAAAAATATTGTGAACAAAATCTTCTGTGATAAAACTAAAAGTAATTAGAGAAAATAATTAGGCTTATATGTACTTATCTGAAAAATAGCATTGCGATTAGTGAGCTAAATATCCATTTCTAAAAGTTTTACAAAGAAGTGCAGTAGAAACACAAATTATACATAAGAGATTGATAAAGTTAAAAATACAAATTAATGACATGGAAAACAAATACAATGGAGTGGATCAACAAAGCCAAAAGTAGATTTATTTAAAAAGCATATTAAATTTCAAGGTTGTTCTATAAAGAACTAAAGCAGAAATAAACAATGCCAGGAATGTAAAAAACATGATATTGACAAAACGATTTGTAAATTAAAACAACTGTACTATAAATATTTTGAACTTGATTTGAAAATATAGATGAAATTCAAAATAATAAAGAATGTATAAAACTCAACATCCAAAAAACAAACGATCCAATTAAAAAATGGGCAGAAGACATGAACAGATAGTTCTCCAAGGAAGACATCCAGAAGTCCAATAGACACATGAAAAGATGCTCAACATCACTCATCATCAGGGAAATACAAACCAAAACTACAATGAGATACAACCTTACACCTGTAAGAATGGCTAAAATGAACAACACAAGGAACAACAGGTGTTTGCAAGGATATGGAGAATGGAAAACCCTCATGCACTGCTGGTGGGATTGCAAACTGGTGTAGTCACTCTGGAAAACATATGGAGGTTCCTCAAAACGTTAAAATAGAACTACGCTATGATCCAGCAATTGCACTGCTAGGTATTTACCCAAAGAATACAAAAAATACTAATTCAAAGGGATACATGCATCCTGATGTTTATAGCAGCATTACCTACAAGAGCCAAATTGTGGAAACAGCTGGTGTCCATGAATGGATAAATGGATAAAGAAGTAGTGTATGTATAGAATGGAATATTATTCAACCATAAAAAAGAATGAGATCTTATAATTTACAATGAGATGGATGAAACTAGATTGTATTTTGTTAAGCAAAGCAAGTTGGTCAGAGAAAGACATACCATATGGTTTCACTCATATGTAGAATTTAAGACACAAAACAAACAAGCAAAGGGAAAACAAGAGAGAGAGAAACCAAGAAAGAGACTCTTCAACAATTTCTATATATAAGACCATGTTATTTAAAAAAAGAGATAATTTTATTTTGTCTTTTCCCATTTGGATGCCTTCTATCACCTAAATGTCTTGGCTAGACTAATACTGAGCAAAAGAAACACAATTAAATTGCATACATACGGTATAATTCCATTCATGGAAATTTCAAAAACAAAATTAACTGATGTTGTTTAGGAGTGCCTTGATATTTCAGGAATTTGGTTTCTTCTGGTTGGGTGAGAGAGAGGTTAAGTTAGGTAAGGGCATCAAGAGTGGGGTAATTCTAGGGTTCTGATAATGCTCCATTTCTTTATCTGAAGGGTGGCAAATGGGTATTTGCTTTACTGATATCTGTTTAAGTTTACATATTGTTTTTATGTCCTTTTCTGTAAGTATATTTCACAATAAAAACAATGTAAAAATATGCTCTGTGTATATGCTGATGCCACCAACTGCTTTCTTGACCTTTTGCACCCATTTACTTTTCAACAACTTCCTGCAAATAGGCACCTAAAAGTCCATATGCTCAAATCTTTATTACTATCCCCCTCTCTATATTGTCATTCTCTCAGCATTTCTAATCTCAGTCAATAGCAGTATTAATTCAGAGGGTTGAACTCAAATATATGGGATCACCTAGGATTCCTCTTCCATTCATAGGAAACTTTCAATGCAGTGGAAAATCCTTCTGACTCTGGCTTAAAATTCTATCTCGATGCTACCACCACTTATCATTTCACTGCTACCTTCCCTAAATCACACTCACGTGTTCTTATGTGATTGCATTCTACCCAGTGAGTTATCAGCACACTGCACCTCTTCATTCACTTCTCTGAACATTTCCTGAACCTTGACATTGCTTTCCCTTGAAGAAACCACATCTCCTTTAGCCTTCTCAAAGCCTTTATTTTTTTTCAGCTTCATTGAGATAGAGCTAACACATAACATTGTGTAAATTTAAAGTGCACCACTGTCCAATGTGATGATTTTATATATATACATATATTGCAAAACAATTGCCATAGTAAGGATAGTTAAGCCGCCTGATACCTCACATACTTAACCTTTCCTATGAGCATGTATGTGTTGAGAACTTTTAAGATCCACACTCCTGGCATCTTTCAAGGATACAATACAGTATTGTTAACTATAGTCATCATGCTGTGTCTTAGATTTCCAGAAATTATTCCTTTTATAACTGGAATTTTAAACTCTTTGACCGCATTAAAACATTTCTTCCTCACTCTCATTCCTGGCAACCACCAATCTACTCTTTATTTCTATGACTCGTTTTCTTTTACTTTCCACATATAAGTGAGATCATGTAGTAATTGTTTTTCTCTGATTCTTTCACTTAGAACAATGCCCCAAAAGTTCATTTGTCACATAAAGCAGATATTCGTTCTTTTTTTATGGCTGAATGATATCCCGTGTGTGTGTTTGTGTGTGTGTGTGTGTGTGTGTGCGTGAGCACATATCTCTTCAAGACAGTGATTTCAACTCCTCAGATATAAACCTAGAAATAGGAATTCTAGATCATATGGTAGTTCTTCTTTTAGCTTTTTAGGAAACTTTGTACTGATTTCTATAATGGCTGAACCAATTTACGTTGCTAGGAATAGCGCACAAGGGATTTTATTTCTCCACATTCTCGTTAGCACTTGTTGTCTCTTGTATTTTGATCATAGCAATTCTAAACAGATAGGTGATACTGGCATTGAGTTTTGGTTTGCCTCTCCCTAATGATGAGTGATATCAAGCACCTTTTCATGTACCTGTTAGTCATTTGGATATCTTTTTTGAGAAGTATCTACCCAGATATTTTGCTCATTTTTAGTTAGATTATTTGGGTTTTGCCATTAAATTGTATGAAGCTTTTACATTTTACATTTACATATGAGGATTTTACATTTTAGATATTGACCTCTTTTCAGAAATATGATTTACAAGTGTTTTTCTCACTCTATAGGTTGTCTTTTTATTTAGCTGATCATTTCTTCTGCTGTGCAGAAGGTTTTTGTTTGATGTAGTCCTTATTTATTTTTGTTTTTGTTGATTGTGCTTTTAGTGACACATCCAAAATTTATTGCCAAAAACCCATTCCAAGGAGTTTTTCCTTATGTTTTCTTCTAGGAGTTTTATGGTTTCAGGTCTTCCATTTAAGCATTTAACCTGTTTAGAGTGAATTTTTATAAGTGGTGCACAATAGGGGTCCAGTTTCACTCTTTTTCATATGGATATTTAGTTTTCCAAACACTATTTATTGAAGAGATTAACTTTTCACATTGTATATTCTTAACAACTTTATTGAGCATTAGTTTATTGTATATTCATGGGTTTATTTCTGGGCTTTATATTCTGCTCTATTGGTCTTTGTCTATATTAATGTCAGTACCAAACTATTTTGATTTCTACAGGCATCATGATGCTTCCAGTTTTATTTGTTTTTCTTATTGTTTTTGTTACTTGGCATATTTTATGGTTCTGTACAAATTTTAGGATTTTTTTTTCTATTTCTGAAAAAAAAACACCATTGAATCATGATAGAGATCACATTGACTCTGTAGATGGCTTTGTGTATTATGGACATTTTATTGTATTTTATTTTATTAAAGATTATTTATTTATTTGACACAGAGAGAGAGATCACAGGTAGGCAGAGAGTCAGGCAGAGAGAGAAGAGGAAGCAGGCTCCCTGCTCAGCAGGGAGCCTGATGAGAGCCTCAATCCCAGGACCCTGAGTTCATGACCTGAGTTGAAGGCAGAGGCTTTAACCCACTGAGCCACCCAGGCGCCCATAGTATGGACACTTTAGCAGCATTCATTCTTCCCACCTATGAACATGGAATAGCTTTCCATTTATTTTTGTTCTTTTTTTTATTCATATCTTTTTTTCAATTTCTTTCAATGATATCCTCTAGGTTTCAATGTACAGATCTTTCACATCCTTGGATAAGTTTATTTCTATGTACATTATTGTTTTTGATGCTATAGTGAGTGCGATTATTTTTATTATTTATTTTTCAAATAGTTTGTTGTTACTGTATATAACTATAAGTGATTTATATGCTCTGTATCCTGCAACTTCTCTGAATTTACCTATTAATTCTAACAGTTTTGTGGTATAGTTTTTAAGGCTTCCTATATATAAGATCATGTCATCTGAAGACAGAGACAATTTTGCATCTTTCTGATTCAGATTCCTTTTACTTCTTTAAATGTTTACTTCTTTAAATGTTAAAAACCAGGATCTGGTTCTGGGCTTTTCTTGGTTTGGAAGTTTCTGTTACTGATTCCATCACCTTACTTGTTATTTGTCTATTCAGATTTTCTCTCTCTTCCACATTCAGTCTTGATAGGTTGTTTATTTCCAGGAAATTATTCATATATTTTGGTTGTTCAGGACTTCCTCTCACTATCCTTACTCTTAGCCATTAACTTTGATTCTCATTTCAATGAGTAAAAAGAAGTAATTGCAAGAAAACTATGAAACTCCTCTCATACATATAACCTCCAACATGTATCTTGATCCTTAAAATTTCCATTCCCTCCTGTTCCTGTAGGTAAATGATCCTTGAGTATTTTTTTCATACACTGGTTGGCCAATTGAACAAGCAATTTTATAAAGTATATTTTAGGTACATTGGCTGCTTTACAATTAGACTGTCTATTTCTCATTGAAATATAGATATTCTTTATACAATCTGGATATTAATATTTTTTCAGTTTTTCCAGTTTTTCTTGCACTATGCATTGAATGAAATATTCATTTTCCACATACTCTATCCAGTGTTCACAATACCATTTATTGAAAATATTATCCTCTTTTTACTGCTCTAGGAAGCTACCGATGAATGAATCTGTTTCTAATCTCTTAATTCTGTTTCATTGCTTTAATTACTTAATTTATGCCAGTGCCATTCTGTCTTAATTACTGTAGCTTTATAAGAAATCATTACATTTGATAGGATAAATTCTTCCAACTAGAAATTCTTGAGTGTCTTGTTTTATCTTCTAACTTTGCATTTCCATATTGTACTGGATCCACATTCCACCCTTGATCATGCTGTTCTCTATCTTGGTGGGCTGATCTCTATGGACTATAGCAGAAGCTTTTAGGTCATCCAACTTCTAGTAGGTTTAACCTCTTGGTGACACAGCCAGTTAGAGTGCAGGTGGTGAGTGAAATTAAGTTCTTCATTTTCCAGGTGTCCTCACATTCAGGTTTTCATTATTTGGCTGCATCACCCTACCTACAGCCTCTGTTCTAATGAGCATCTCTCTCATATAGTTACCTATTTTGGTGTTGGTGCAATGAGAGTTTCCACTCCTTGGCCTTTCAAGAAACTGTACTGGAGTTATAAAAACAACAGCATTTAAAAAAGGGCAAGCTTCAGCCCACTATTTCATAGTAGAAATACATATATAAATTATCAATATGTCATCTTCCTTCTCTTTGGTTCTTGTTTAAGAAGATGAATTTTGAGAATTATAAATATTGTTGTATTGCAGGTGTTTGGTACAAACTAACAAAAAATGTTGAAGTAGAGAAGATTGTGAGGGATTTAATTTACAGGTTCTGACTGAGTTATCTACTTTTCCTATGGAACAATATAACACATTGGGTTTCTTTTTTGACATGGCAAATAACTAAAAATGTATGTATGTGATTTAATTATATATATATATGTGTGTGTATATATATATATATATATATATACACACACACACATACACACACATTCTCCTACTTCTTTATTTTTATTCTGTTTTATTCTTACATGCATTAACTTCTTTTTTGACTTACCTGAAATCTTATTGTAAAATATCTGGTCCTTTCTTAGACAGATTATATAGGTCAATCAATAATGTAAAAGAAAAAAGAAATATTCAAACATTGTCCAAAAGTTAGTAGATTTTTAAAATGTTTTTTACACTGAAAGAAATGCAGTTTGTAGAAAAGAAATGAACATTTCAACCAGTGAGAATTAGTTTCAAGGTAAAATAACTTAGCAATGTAATCATCTGTCTACCCAGTGTTTACAATGTGAGGGGCTGGCTGATTTGTTTGTGCAGTTATTTTTGAGATGCTAAATATGATTAGAATGAATTCTCCCTCTGGGTGCCTTTGCATGCCATAAAACAGAGATGCACTGACTACTATTAGAAAGTCAAAATCTATAAATAAATTTAGAGTTACAAAAATACTGGGCACTGTGAACATTTTATTATTCAATATTTTTTTTTGCTAGTGGCATAACTACTTATTCCTAAAGATCCATGTTTCTCTAAACCAGGCAAACATTTAATATCTAATACTTTAAGGCTCCCTTTATATAAGCAAATGTTCTTAGACACTTAACAAATAAAGAATATAGATCTTTGCAGAAAGCATAAAATCATAAGATTTTGGAGAAAAATGCTTCTGAGCTCTGGAGGAAACCAGAGTGGATACATTCCCTCCTTCCTTCCTTCCTTCCTTCCTTCCTTCCTTCCTTCCTTCCTTCCTTCCTTCCCTCCCTCCCACCCTTCTTTTCTATCTTCCTCTCTTCTTTCTTTCTTTGTTTCTTTCTTTGCTTCTTTCTTTGTTTCTTTGTTTGTTTGTTTGTTTGTTTCTTTCTTTCTTTCCTTCTTTCTCCTCCTATTTTTGGTGCAAAACTTGATAAAACTTAAAATATAGCTGTTGAGTCTATAAACGCATTGCCATATGCAAGTGTATAAAAGAGAATTACAGAGATTACTTACCAAAGTTACATATGGAATTTTTTTTTGAATGATCTTGCTTGACCTTCCAAGTTCTGTGCTGTCAGTGACAAGATGAAGAATCAGGTGGGAGAGATTAGTAAATCTTCATTTATACTTTTAGTTGCTTCTGTTTAACATTAGTTTTTCCAAGCTTCCAGAACTCCTAATCTACAATTAGCCTTTCCCTGGGAAAAAAGAATGGCATTTTGACAAGAGCATAACTTTGAATGAGAAAGGTACAATTTCTGCTTATTGTAAACTTGCATGTAACCTTAGAAAAATCACTTAATATTTCTTTTCTTTTAATGTACATTAAATTAATTGACATATAGTGTATTATTAGTTCCAGATGTAGAGTTCAGTGATTCATTGGTTGTATATAACACCCTGTGTTCATTACATCACTTAATATTTCTGAGTCTGTTTCCTCATGTGTAAAGTGGAAGTTACTGGATCTCTAGTATTTCAATACTGTATTCATTATACATATTTTAAAATATTAATATTTAATATATAATAAAGGATTATGAGTATATAATATTTTGTGAAGATTATGTGAAATAACATATACAAAAGTCCTGTTCCATAAGAATTTTTCCTTTTCTGTTTCTCTATTGTTTTAACTTTATCTCTTTAATTTTTCTTTCCCTCCAACAAGGATCAATTAAAAATGTTTAGAACACAGTTATATGCATAATTGACAAGTGTCAACTGTAGTAGATAATGCCCCAGAGTCTAGGGGATAGGTTGCTATGGGCAGGGCATAACTTGTTCAGGAAGGGAATAAAAAAAGGTGAGCAAACTCAGGTCTGACTTATAAAGCAACTCCCATCCAAGTTCTATGCAGGAGGGGATTGGGTTTGCAACTGTACCCATTCCAAATGGAGGTCTGTAATTTACCCTCCACATTAACTCATTTTTTACACATTCAACAAATACATAAGTGCCTCTCAAGATTAAGGCCTTGGATGACAGTGAATAAGACAGACTTTGGGTTAATCCTCATCTCAGAGGAAACAGGCAGAAAACTATATCCACCTGATTGCTATGAAAAGACATATATCATGCAATGGTGGATCTAGTTAATTAAATTTGCTAATATAATTTTGAAACAATATTCATTTTAGGTCATCCTTATTTGTTCTCAATTTTATTATGTTACAATTTTATTTTATTATGTTCTCAATTTTATTGTGATTTTAAATCTTAAAGATTTAACTCTTAATTATTTGACTTAAAATTTTTTTTTTATTTTTTTTTTCAAAGATTTTTTATTTATTCATTTGACACAGACAGAGAGATCACAAGTAGGCAGAGAGGCAGGCAGAGAGAGAGGAGAGAGGAGGAAGCAGGCTCCCCTCTGAGCAGAGAGCCCGATGTGGGCCTCGATCCCAGGACCCTGGGATCATGACCTGAGCCGAAGGCAGCGGCTTTAACCCACTGAGCCACCCAGGCGCCCTTAAATTTTTTTTTTTTGTTTTTGCTTTTACAAAGTCAGTAATAGCCACATAGGTTACTAGAAGAGAGCTAGAAAACTCATTCTCAGTGGCAAATCAGTGCCCAAGATACTGAGCACATGAACACATATGCCTTGTAAAAGTCAGATACTGAGAGACAAGTATGTGCTTTTTTTTTCTAACTAAAGAAAAAATAATGAGAGACTTAGTTAGTCATTTTATAAGAACATTGTAAGGTCTGGAAACTTGAAGGGAACCAAGGGCTAAGATGAATGTTCTGCTTGTCTCTTAAACAGTGTATTTACCCACTCACATATTCACCCTCCCCAGATATTGATGTCAGAGAATTAACGTGCATAAGTTTATGACATTGAAGATTCATTAGTACATTTTGAAGAAATATCTTGCCCATTTGTTACTGAGTAGTTGACACAGACATTGTTCTTTGATAACATTATCAAATACGTTAGCTAAGACATTTCACAAAACTCAGAATAGTAATCATAGCTATGAGTTAATGATTTACCCAAGGTATTTCTTTTTCTTATATTGTCCATTCAATTTAGGTATTATTAGACTTATTTAAAGTTGTAGTAATTTGCTTTTTTTCCCTAAGACTGCCACCTTGATCCTCTTGTTATTCTGAAAATGGAGTAATTATATGTTCTACTTTGCTCAGGAGAGTTTCATTTTACATTAGTTGTCCTGGCATTCCACCTGACTTAGTATCAATGTCACCATCTTTCACTATCAAAAGTGTCCTGTTTCGGACCATAATTATATGTGGCTAGCCTATGACAATGACATGTAATCCAAATCACAAATTCAGACACCTGAGATAATTAAATCTTATAAATGTACTATGTTAAATAACTAAGCAATTTTAAAATAATGATTCTTTAGGTCAGAATATAAATAAATTTGAATTGGCCACACAAAAGAGATTGGCTCTCACATGAAGAAAAGCTACAGGTTTACATAAATTGAACCACAAGATGTAATCTTAATAAAGGAGGTTAGATATTATGTCTCCAGACTTTGTAATTAACAAGCTGTGTGACCTTAACCAAATCATTTTACCTAAGCATTGTCCTTCATCAGTAAAACACAAAATCCACATTACTGATTGGCACTTTGCATGTTAGGCATGTTAGAAAATCATGCTTTAATCCTCACAATAGACTGTTGAGTTTAAGACTAGTATTTTACATTTTACAGATCAGTAAATTGAGTTGTCCACAGCTTTCTTCACAGACACACATCTAATATGTGACAGAACTCAGAATAAAACCTGATTGATTATGATTACAAAGTCCTTTTAATCAGGACTTTATAAGGACTAACATATATGAATCCCATCCAAAGATAAAATTAAGTTATATTGAAGCATATGTTTATCATGTAGGTTATGTCAACTACTGTGCTTTATTCTTTAGAGGATGCAAATGGTGACTACATTCCCACTCTTGCTTATTCCTTCCCTAGTTAGGGAAATAAGGTACAGTCAAATGAACAGGCAAGAGAAATACACGAGAACTTTGCAACCACAGAGGATAGAGTACAACAGAGCCTTGCATTCAGAAGTTCAATGTATAAATTCAAGTTCATGTATAAGAAAGGTATTAAATAGATACGACTGGTAGGATTAAAAGTTCAGATAAGAGTTTAGCACGAAATGAAAGAAGGAGAGCAGAATGCTATGGCTGAATTTGTGTAAAACTCTTAATGCCAGGATTATTCTAAGAAGGCCTACTAGTGTTTTGTATTGTTTTTGCTTTTGTCAGGAAATTTGAATTTAGCAATAAACTGAGAAAAGACAAATTTATTTATTTGTCACGTAAGTTTAATATGACCCTTGGAAAGGATTTTTCCTTGTTATTTTATGAAAGGAGCAACATTTGATTTACATAAATTGGAAGAAGAAACTATGTGGCTATCTGAGACAAGTAGAAATTCAATGATCAAGCTATATGGGGAAAAAAAAATAAAACGTGTGTGTGTGTGTGCGTGTGTGTGTGTGTGTGTGTGTGTGTAAAGGGAAAGTGGCTAATGCTGTCTGCCATTTTACACATATTACTCAATGTATTCACTACAAACAGCAGGATACTTCTATCATTAGTTTACAGGGGAGGAAATGAAACTTTCAGTGCGACTGTTCTTTCATCTTAATTATAGCCATCATTGCTCAAGTGCATGTGTGAGTGTAAATTTTGTGCCAGGCAATATTCCAGGTATATTACAAGATGAACTCCTTTAATTTGCACAAAAAACTTGCAAAGGAGGTAAACTACTCTGCAGATGAATTAAAAACAAACAAAAAGGACCCAAAATGAGTAAGCCAAATTCTCAACTCACGTTCTTTCCCTGTTTCACACTTCTTTTTAACAGAGATAATGGGGTTAAGGCAAAGGCTCCCAAGTCGCTGTCCACATCTGTTCCACCCCTAAATGAATACCTTAAGTAGTGGTTTTAAATTTGTGCTCATTCTCTATCTTCATATATCTCTGCATGCAAATATGTGTCTAAGAAACCACATGCACATGTGTGCATACAACATGTGTATGCATGCATGCATGCACAGAATATTTTCCTCTTTTCCCACATAGCTCAGTAATTGAATTTGTATGTGTCTCCCAGACAGCCTCATAGCTTCTTATTTCAATTTTGTAAAACAAAAAAGCAAAACCAACCAAACAACACAAATCCTGCAATCTATTTCTTGATATAGTAGAATCTTGTGACACAGGTAACAGAATTTTCTCTCATAATATATATTATTTCATCAAATACAAGCCATAACTGTATAAATGTTAGAGATCCTGCACTTGTTTTTTTTGTGGGAAAGACTTTGCCTTAGTGCTTTAAGTGTGCTTGATTTCCAGTTCTCTCTCTGGTTTGCTTCCTATATGCAACAGGAGTTCAAGTGTAATTCCTTATTCAGGCCACTCTGACTTTTACATTTCTATGGATTTTTATTTGTCTACAAATGAAATCTTCAGCTAAATAGGCTTCTTGACTTCCTGTGTTTTTAATTGAAATCTAATATGTTTTTCATTAAAAGAGACTGCAAAGTGCAGCTTTCATTTCATTTAGCTGTTTTTTTGTTTGTTTTCTAGATAGGGGATCATAACTCTAGTATATGAAATCCAATTTTATAAATATCTAGATCCAAATTAATTAAGGAATCTGTAGCAGAGGTGTTATTTTAAGAAATGGAAGTAGACAAAACAAAACCTACTAATAGCACTTCAATTTCCAGTCTTGGTGATTCTAGATGTTGTTTTTTTCCACAACTACTCATGGGCCCAGAAAGCAGTTTTGTGGAATGTGAGCTTTAAATTCAGACAACTTTGAGGCTTAAGGGAATTTACTAAAATGCCCAAGGCACTATACCTGTAAAAAGTCAGTTTTCTTATTTGCAAAATGGAGATAAAATACCGAATTAATAGTAAGAAAATATATCATCCATGGCCATGGGAGATGTGTGCTTAATATATTTTGCAATGGCCAAGTCAGGAAGCTAGGTGATGTGGCAGAAATGAACAACTACAATTTCAGTTTCTTGAAACAACAAAGGATTATTTCTTACTCATGTGTCATGTCCATTGAAAGTGAACTGGGGGCTCTGCTCCATGTCATCTTCAGTCTAGAACACAGTCTGTGAGGACAATGTATCTCTGGAATATTGCCTGCATGGCAAAAGGAAAAATAAATGACAATCACCATTGATAAACAGTCGAAATATTGGCACTTCTGTTCACATGACACGGGCAGAGCTTTAGAAGGATGAAGGAGTGTAATCTTAATATGTGCCTGGAAAGGAGAGAACTAGAATATTGGAAGGGCTGTAAATATTTCTACACCTCCTTTCTCCACCATCCCCTGATTTTAGGAGTCTCAGTAAGATGGACACACAGTTACAAAGGTGAAAATTACAGCTGCCAGAAAGCTGGACTAAAACCTCTTCAGCATGTCTGTACCAATAGCAGCTCATTACTGCTCACACACTACCTTTTAGTTCAGCACAAAATTCATATTAAAGAATAGACATTTTTGTCACAATTCAGTCTAATATTAAATTACAAAGAATACTAGAATTTACATGACCCTCATAATGTGCATTTTCTGCAAACACCTTAAGTTTCTTGATCATCAAAATCTAAAACTTTCGCATTCCAAAGTCCAGCAGGAGATAGTGAAAAGTCAATCCACAGACAGGGAGAAAATATTTGGAAACCATTTCTCTAAGAAGGGAATTATATCCTGAATATGAAGCATGCTTACAACTTAATATGAGAGCATATAACACAATTTAAAAAAATGGCCATATAAGTGGCCAATTAGCAAATGAAATGAGAATCCAATATGATCAGTTATTAGAGAACTGAAAATCAAATCCAAAATGAGATATCACTTCACAGCCACCAAAATGACTATAAATTTAAATATAATAATAATAATAATGTGTTGACAAGATGTGGAGAAATTATAATATTTACATATGTACCAGCAAATTCTTAGAATCCTTAGAATTTGCTGGTACATATGTAAAATGATACCATTTTTAATGGTACATTGGAAAACAGTTTGATCTTGTCCCATTATGTTAAGCACAGAGTTACAATAAGACCCAGAAATTACACTCTTAAGTATCTACACAAGAGGGCAAAAACATATATTCACACAAAACACATGTTCATGCATTGTACTATTCCATTTCTATGAAATGTCTGCAGTAGGCAAATCTATAGAGATGAAAAGGAAATTAATTATTTCCTTGGGGTAAGGGGCATGAAAACTTACTGCAAATAGACACAACATTACTTTTTTGGAGCATTAAAAATGTTCTAAAATTAGATTTTAATGATGTAGGCTCAAGTCTGCAAATATGCTATAATACACTGTATACTAAAATAGATAAATCATATGGCATGTAAATTATATTTTAATAAAACTGTTAAGTCCACAGAAGTTTGTTTTTTTTTTTTGATGGGATACGGGATACTCCTTTCTATCATTCTACTCATTAAATATCTATCCTATTGAATTCCTGATATTATTATGTGGATTTTGTTCACCTCAATTATTTGTGCATTTAAAAACTATAATTTAAAAACCACAAGTGAAGCAACTTCTCTCTGAATTTGTTGACCCAAAAGAATCTGATAGAAAGGAAACCGTTTAAATGAAATCTGAATTCATCCACAAAATATTATCATCGTGCTTTCTGAATGTTAACATATTACTATTGAATTAGATCACTCTTCATTAGCATGTTAATCAGAAATAATATAGAAATGTGAATGGAAGCCCTGGAGGAATTCATGAATCTGTCTTCAATACTGATGGGCACCTGCTGCAAATTTCAGAATCCTAGAGGGGAGAGCAGAGGATAATTCTTCTTTAATCAGTCCATAATCTTTTAGGGCATTTCTACTATTTTTTTAAAAGATTTTATATACTTATTTGAGAGAGAGAGAGAGATAGTGAGAAAGAGCATGAGCAGGGAGGAGAAGGAGAAGCAGACTCCCACCAAGCAGGGAGTCTGAAGTGGGACTGGATCCCAGGACCCTGGGATCATGACCTAACCTGAAAGAAGATGCTTAACCAACTGAGCCACCCAGGCATCCCAATTTCTATTATTTTGAACCAGCTTATTTCTAGGTTCTCCTCCAGCAACAGTGACAAATAAATTCTCTTAAAACTGTTCAGCTATGGATTTTTATTTTATTATTTTATTATTTTTTTAATTAATTAATTTATTTATTTGACACAGAGAGAAAGAACAAAAGCAGGCAGAGTAGCAGGCAGAGGGAGAGGGAGAAGCAGGCCCCCCGCTGAGCAGGGAGCCCGATACTGGGCTCCATCCTAGGACCCCAGGATCACGACCCAAGCTGAAGGCACTTGCTTAACCAACTGAGCCACCCAGGCGCCCCTTAGCTATGGATTTTTAAAAAGTAAAGAACATAGTCCCTCCAAATGTGGGTTATTTTGAATGCTTAAGACCTACATTGACAGTCATCTATCTGGGTTAAAAAGACACATTTGGAGTCTAATAAGATATAAAGTAAATATTGGTTTTAATTAGAAACGACACTTCACTGAGGATATCATTTAGGTAATTTTCCTTTAGCTGTTTTTTTAAAAAAATATTTCCAATTTGACCAAAAAAACTGTGATTTTGTTATTTATTCTGTAGCTACATTTACTCTGGCAAAGTATACTAGAAAATAAATTAAATTTGCTTGAACTACATAACCCACACAATTTTTTAAAAAATGTAATTATTTTTTCATGTAGTATTTATTTCAGGGGTACAGGTCTGTGATTCATCAGTCTTATGTAATACACAGTGCTCTTCACAACATATACCCTCATCAATATCCATCACCCAGTTATCCCATCTCTCCACAGCCCTCCCCTCCAGCAAACCTTAGTTTGTTTCCTATGATAAGAGTCTCTTATGGTTTGCCTCATTCTTGGATTTCTTCCTGTTAAATTTTTCCTGCCTTCCCCTATGACGACTGCCTTGTTTCATAAATTACTCATATCAGTGAGATCATGTGATAATTGTCTTTTGCTGATTGACTTACTTAGCTTAGCATAATACCCTCTAGTTCTATCCATGTTACTGCAAATGGCAATATTTCATTTTTTGATGGCTGTGTAATATTCCATTATATATGTGTATATATATACACACACACACATATACCACGTCTTCTTTACCCATTCATCTGTTGATGGACATCTAGGCTCTGTCCATACTTTGGCTGTTGTGGACATGGCTGCTATAAACATTCGGGTGCACATGCCCCTTCAGATCACTACATTTATACCTTTGGGGAAATACCCAGTAGTGAAATTGCTGGGTCACAGGGTAGCTCTATTTTCAACTTTTTGAGAAACTTCCATACTGGTTTCCAGAGTGGCTATACCAGCTTAAATTCCCACCAACAGTGTAGGAGAGTTCCCCTTTCTCTGCATCCCCACCAACATCTGTTATTTCCTGAATGGTTACATTTTGCCATTCTGACTGGTGTGAGGTGGTATCTCATTGTGGTTTTCATTTGTATTTCCCTGATGCCAAATGACGTTGAGCACTTTTTCATGTGTCTGTTGGCCATTTGGATGTCTTCTTTGCAGAAATGGCTGTTCATGTCTTCTGCCCATTTCTTGATTGTATTATTTGTTCTTTGGGTGTTGAGTTTGGTGAGTTCCTTATAGATTTTGAATACTAGCCCTTTATCTGATATAACATATGCAGGTATTTTCTACCATTCTGTCAATCGTCCTTTGGTTTTGTTGACTGTTTCCTTTGCTGTACAAAAGCTTTTTATCTTGATGAAGTC
>LNAC01000473.1:72201-189274 GCA_002007465.1 Ailurus styani | reverse complement strand
AAAAAAAAAAAACCAAAGGACAATTGACAGAATGGTAGAAGATACCTGCATATGTTATATCAGATAAATGGCTAGTATTCAAAATCTGTAAAGAACTCACCAAACTCAACACCCAAAGAACAAATAATACAATCAAGAAATGGGCAGAAGACATGAACAGCCATTTCTGCAAAGAAGACATCCAAATGGCCAACAGACACATGAAAAAGTGCTCAACGTCATTTGGCATCAGGGAAATACAAATGAAAACCACAATGAGATACCACCTCACACCAGTCAGAATGGCAAAATGTAACCATTCAGGAAATAGCAGATGTTGGTGTGGATGCAGAGAAAGGGGAACTCTCCTACACTGTTGGTGGGAATTTAAGCTGGTATAGCCACTCTGGAAACCAGTATGGAAGTTTCTCAAAAAGTTGAAAATAGAGCTACCCTGTGACCCAGCAATTTCACTACTGGGTATTTCCCCAAAGGTATAAATGTAGTGATCTGAAGGGGCATGTGCACCCGAATGTTTATAGCAGCCATGTCCACAATAGCCAAAGTATGGACAGAGTCTAGATGTCCATCAACAGATGAATGGGTAAAGAAGAAGTGGTGTATATATGTAATAAAATACTATGCAGCCATCAAAAAACCACAGTATCTTGCCATTTGCAATGATATGGATTGAACTAGAGGGTATTATGCTAAGCTAAGTAAGTCAATTAGAGAAAGAAAATTGTCACATGATCTCACTGATATGAGTAATTTAAGAAACAGACAGGATCACAGGGGAAAGCAGGGAAAAATGACACAAGATGAAACCAGAGAGGGAGACAAGCCATGAGACTCTTAATCATAGGAAACAAACTGAGGGTTGCTGCAGGGGAGGGCGGTGGAGGGATGTAATAACTGGGTGATAGACATTGGGGAGGGTATGTGTTATGGTGAGTGCTATGAATTGTTTAAGACTGATGAAACACAGACCTGTACCCCTGAAACAAATAATACATTATATGTTAATAATAAAAAGAAAAAAAAAGAAAAGTCCTGCAGCAGAAACTTCACTGGTAAAGCTACAAACATTAATTAAAAAAACAAAACAAAACAAAAAACTAATACCAATGTTACTGAAACTGTCCTCAAATTTGAAGATGAAGAAATATTCCTTCACTCATTCATTAAAGCCAACATTACCCTCATACCAAGTTAGGCAAATATGCTAAAGGAAAATGATAGACCAATACCTCTCATGGCTATTGATGCAAAAATCATCAATGAAAAAAGAGCAAACCAAATTTAGAGCATAGCAATAAGAGTATTATAAACCTTAAGCAAGAAGGATTTATTCCTTTATTCCAAGGAAATTTCAACATATAGAAATATATTGATCTAATACATTACATTAATAGAATGAAAGGGAAAAAATGTTCATTTCCACAAAAGAAAGGAAAATCATTTGATGAAATTCAACACTCTTTCATGATAAAAACACTAAATAAACTAGAAATAAAAGGAAAGTATCTTAAGATGAAGTCCATATATGAAAAGCCCATGGCTAACATCCTTCTTAATGATAAAAGCTTTCCTCTATTACCAGGAATATGAAAAAGGATGTTTTCTTTCCTCACTTCTATTTTACATAGTACTAGAAGGGCTAACTAGAGTAATTAGGCAAGAGAAAGAAGTAAAGTCACCCAAATGAGAAAGGAAGAATTAAAATTACACCTGTTTACAGATAGCATGATCTTATATGGAGAAAACTGTCAAGATCATACACCAAAACAACCAACCAAACAAAAAAAAAACCTATTAGCACTACGAATTTAGCAAATTTTCGACATACAAAATCAACACGAAAATTAATTGGATTTCTATAAACTAATAATAAGCAAACCAAACAGTAATTTTTAAATGATTTTATTTATTTATTTGACACAGAGAGAGAGATCACAAGTAGGCAGAAAGGCAGGCAGAGAGAGAGGAGGAAGCAGGCTCCCCACTGAGCAGGGACCCCAATGCGGTCCTTGATCCCAGTACCCTGAGACCATGACCTGAGCTGAAGGCAGAGGCTTAACCCACTGAGCCACCCAGGAGCCCCCAAACAGGAATTTAAGAAAACAATTCATTTATAGTAGAAAAATAGAAAATGAAACACAGAAATAAACTTAACAAAGCATGTTACAGACTTGTACTCTGAAAATTCAATATCTTGTTGAAAGTATCAATAAATAAGTTGTGAAAGACATAAATAAATAAATTGACAGATATCTCATGTTTATTTGGAAAACATTATTGCTAAGATGTCAATACTATTCAAAATCTTCTGTAGATTTAGTGCAATTCCTACCCAAATTGCAAAGACTTCTGTAGCAGATATTTTTTTGGGAGGGGGATTAAAATCTTTCTATTTGGTCTACCTATTTATTCTGATAATAGACAAATATTTTTGTAACACAGAAATAATAGGATCATTTTAACAATTGGCTTTTTATTCCATAAAATACATCTCTTTTTTGGAAGCTATCATTCACAAACAAGCAACCTTAAAGTAATTTCACAAGACTAATCTCTAAGCAGCAGAACTACATATGTAGGTTACTTAGTCCAAGAGTCATTCTCAGGAGGCTATACAAGGGGTTTCCTCTCTATTTAAGGGTTATTTCAAATTCTGTTATTTTAGCTTTTCCCTCAATATCTTCCTTATTGTGTAACGCTTCCTTTTAAATGCCAACATTTGGTTTGACATATCTCTAATCTTAGGTTGTAGTCTTTGGAAGCTTCCTTCAGTATTATTTTTTTTTTCTGCCCTGATCCTATGTTTATTTTTCAAATGCTTTTCACTGAAGGGTTGTCAACATTGCATGTTTCCCTTCCTCCATCCTTATCTAAAAACAAGTTACCACTTTCAACCAAGCCTGTTGGGTTGCCAATGGAATAAATGATTAATCACCAACCAGTTATCTAAACTGAATCTGACCCACGGACCTGTTTTGTTTCATTTGAGCTTTTTAGTTCACAGAATAATTTTGCATTTAAATTAATTACCAACATAAAATTCAGCAAAATTCACATTAAATATATATTTCCAGTTTCTCTTGAAACTGAGAATGGTAACAGGTAAACCTTAGGGCACCAATTGGCCAGAGCTGAGTGGAGGTTGTCCCTTATAACTGGGACACATATTTTACAGCTCATTTGATTCCATCACATTTACCTTACTTCAACCAACCTGCTACAATTAATTGGATTATCTGCCTCTCTGTGAGCCTTTAAGTTTGGTGCATTGCTTACCCACTGTCTCTGAAGGGTGTTTAAGGATGCACTCTGAGAATTACTGAAGCACTTCTGGCAGCATTAGAATACTCATGGTTTCTTCAAAAAGAAAAGCAAAGCCCTTGTTTCAAGTTGTAAGTTCTGTTAAATATTAAAAAAATACACTGAAACATAAAAACATATACACCTTAACAGTGTCATTATTTTATATTCCGCTGAGTTTACTATTATGGTGTTTATTCTGTGGCACATGTATGATTATTGCATTTTCTCATGTTTCCTGGAAACATGTAAGATTATTACATTTCTCATGTTTCCTTACACAAAGCATGAACTTTGGTCTTTGGCAGCAACCTATGCAATCTGTTCAAATAAGATGTATTTTTAAAATTTATTTCCTAAAAAAAATAAAATTTATTTCTTTAATGTACTTACTGTCTTGGCTTTAGCAATTTCATTGCCTTTGCCTTTTGGTAAGAAAATCTCTTTGCTGTGTTGCTATTGCTGTGCAGTTAGAAACGTCTCACTTCTTAACCTTGCCTGTGCTTCATGCTCTGAGAAGCCATGAGTGAGTTTGAACCTCTTGAAGTATTTGGCTCAATAACTATATTTTATATGGTTTCAAGTTCCATTTCTCAGCTCTAAATCAATTTAGTATTTTGAGTTAGAGATACAAATCAGACAGGATTATTAAACATGTCTTTAATACGTACCATGTTGGGGAAGTTTCCCTGACACTTTACCTTCTTTTTATATTGTTTGACTAGTTTCCCTTGTTCCTTTTGTTATTTTTATTTCTTCTCAGAGATGCCAAGTTGATGGTTCTCGAATCTCCTTAACTGAAGATACTGAATGTTATCCCTGGGCATTTTGAAAGGAAAAACAAAATATTGTCACTGCCTGTAGGTGAATGAATAACAATAAATCTCATTAGATTGCTCCAGAATAAACTGTATCATCCCTGAAATGTTGTTATTAAAAAATACTATGATTTTGTATTGTACAATCTTCAAAACATAATTCATTTCCCAGTGCCTGAGATTAGCCAAACTTTGAACAGAATCCCAATCTAGATTTGAGATCAGATATTAAATGGGGTTACAATTACCTGGTTAAATACAAATTGATGTTTTTAAAAAAGTATTTGTCTCATTTTCAGGAGTTTTCTCTCTGGTGAAAATTAGAATTTTTTATTTGCCTTCTAATGCTTGTGGGACTTGAAGGTTATTTTATATCCAGGTGGGTTTTTTTTTCAATTTCTAAGAGTAACTCATTTTCACAACTTAGGACATATCTTATTTCAGCAATATGTATGTAGATTTGATTAGGTCTGTCCAAATCATGAAAAATAATGAAATTGCTAAACTGGGTGTTGGTTTGTGCACCTGTTCAAAACAAACTCAATAAAGCTTAAACTCTCAAAGCATGATGTATTTATTAGTCATTTATCTCTATCCACATGATTGCCCAAAATGTAGTGGCTTGAAACAACGTAGTGTATTATTTCATTGTTTCTGAATACCAGGTGTACAGACGGTATGGTTGAGCTGTGACCTTCTGCCTCAGAATCTTTCTTAGGCTATGATCAAGATGACAATAGGGACGGACTGTGGTCTCATCTGAAGGCTTCCCTGGGAAAAGATCTGCTTTTCAGCTTATTCATGTGGTCATTGGCAGGATGAAGTTTCTTCTAAGCTATTGGACTAAAGATCTTATTTCTTTTACTACTGACCAAAGCAGCCTTCAGATCCTTGCTGCATAAGCCTCTCCATACAGCAGCTAGCTTCTAACTGGCAAGCTAGAGGGAGTAACACAGAAGATTCACAATTTTTACAAACTGATCTAAAAGTGACATCCTATTACTTTTGTCTTATTCTATTGGTCAGTGAAAGAAGTCATGTAGTGTGGTTCATACACACTGGTCCAGGATGGCACAAGGGTGTGAAGACCAGGAGGGAGGGATCACTGGGAGCCATGTCAAAACATGTCAACTACAACTAATATTTTTTTATTTTTGTTTTCCAAATAGAAGTGCTGGAAGATGTTCTAGCCTTTAAAAACTTAATAATTTGAGGGCGCCTGGGTGGCTCAGTGGGTTAAAGCCGCTTCCTTCGGCTCAGGTCATGATCCCAGGGTCCTGGGATCGAGGCCCACATCGGGCTCTCTGCTCAGCAGGGAGCCTGCTTCCTCCTCTCTCCTCTCTCTCTGCCTGCCTCTCTGCCTACTTGTAATCTCTCTCTCTGTGTCAAATGAATAAATAAAATCTTTAAAAAATAATAAAAAAAAATAAAAACTTAATAATTTGAGAAAAATTCATTTTTGATTAATTAATTCAAAGGCTTTTCTCAAACAGGCTCCTGGCATGTACGGGGATCACAATACTGAGTAGGACACACAATTCTTACCTTAAAGAATTCCACAGCTTAGATGAGAAACAATAAAGTAATAGATCATTATAAATCCCAGGAAAATTGCTAGGACAGAAACAAACATCAAAGAGCAAATAGGAAAGCATTCAAACTAACCTGGGGGTGGTTTGGTGGAGGCTATAGTGGTCAGGGACACTTCAGAAGCGAGGGCACTGGATTGGAAGCTTTAGAAAGAGCAGAATTCATTTTTAAATTCCTCCTATATATGTTATAACATCTCCATTTATATACAGAAAGAGAGAGAGAAGAGGAAGGGAATAGGCAAAGACATGGATGGGAAAACACCAAAGCGTGGTATAGAGAATTCCAAGTTGAAAAATGCTCCAAGCTATACAGAGTTGTTGGGGGATCAAATATATAGCAGGAATTGAAATTGATGAGGTAATGGAGGGCCAGAGAACAAGAGGGTAGGAAGGTCAGTGAGTGTGTGATAGTGTGCATGTGTGTTGGGGAGTGAGGTGCTGGAAAGTGACCATTTTCTAAAGCCACTTAAAGTTTGGGACCATGTCTTTCACACAACGGTGAATCACAGAAGCAGTTTTACCAGGATAAATACCAGGATGATCATATTTGTATTTTGGCAAATCATTTTTGTAGAAAATGTTTCAAAATGATGAATTTTGGGGGCACCTGGGTGGCTCAATCGGTTAAGCATGAGTCTTCAGCTCAAGTCATGATCTTCAAGTCCTGGGATCAAGCCCTGATTCGGGCTTCTTGCATAGTGGGGAGTCTGCTTCTCTCTCTTTCCCCCTGCCCCTCACCAATGCTTGTTCTCTCTCTCTCTCTCAAATACATAAAATCTTTTTTTTAAAAAAATGCTGAATTTTGCTACATTTTACAGTGATTTTACTGTTTCTTGGCTTCTTTTATTGTGAAGTAAACATTAAAATTCTAAACAGCTTTTAGCTTCCTTTTACTTTCATAAAATGTTTTTTCTCCCTCCTTTCCTGCATGCCACACATCTTTGGGTTTGCCATCTTCTCCACCTAAAATAACCTAGGATTCTTTTCTTCTTTGAAGGGGCAGCCTTTCATGAAGATTAAAGGAGTATGAATCCAAAAAACCTGCTCTACTTCATGCTAGCTCTGTGACCTTCATCTTAGATCCCTCATCTGCACAATGATGACAAATAATATCCAGCTTACCGTGTTATGAAAATTAAATGAAAGAAGTCATGCAAAATACTTGCCACCCATCTTTTTTTGCCGGGAAAACAGCAGTAATCTCCCTTACTCATCTTTCATACTCCATATCCCAAATGCTTCTCTGATTTCCCCAGCCTGCAAATTCTTCTTTTCTAAGCATAGAATATGTTCCAACCACGTCACAAATTTGGTATATATATATATTTATTTTTTCTGGAGTATTCATCAAAACTTTTGTGTATATAGTTTTTAATTATAAGTTTCTAGAGGGCTTATTTTACTTGTCTTCATAAATCCCTGTATGCTCTTTCCTTGATGAGTCACTCACCCATCATAGAATAGATTTGCTCATTTTATCTTTCTGTATAGATAAAAGTATAAATAAAGAAATAGAAAATAGACTAATGAATAGATCACCAGTAAATAATTAGATATTTGTATAGGTAGTTAATTTATTTAAAAATATGTATATATACACAAAATGGTTGCTATGTGCAAAGCACTGTTAAAACACTTAATGAGTGAATATACATCTGGTAATTTATTAATTGTCTTTCATGCATTTCATTATTTGAGGGATTAGATATTGTCTAATCCTATGGGATGATGGGAGCCAATTTTTAATACTAAAATGGAATTTGTACTCTAACAGTGATACAATGCCTTCACTTAATAAATATTACCCTGAGCATGAAGAAAAATATTTTCTATGTAATCCTGACAATACTCCAAAGTGTCATGGAATCTTGGTTTGAAGAATGGAAAAGGTCAACTCTTCTCCCATGACTTTGTACCTCTGCTCCCCCATCTGAATGGTAAGGCCTGGGCCAGGTGAGTCTGATTGTAAAGGGAAGGGTTATGTCTCTTCAATTTAGACAGGACCAACAAAGATATGTGGATGAAGGACATTGCTCCATTATCAGCTGCTTGGCAGTTCCTGGCATGAGCACAGGTGCAACAGGCTCCTGTATGCTCTGTGTTGTGTATTCCTATTTACCAGGCTTGGTATTGAAAATTAAGATTATGCATTTGGTTCAGGTGGTTCACCTTTAATACCTTTCATTTAGCTGATTCAAGTTGATCAATAGAACAAGATACAAACACAGTCAAAGCAAGGTGAATGGTTCTGAAGAATAAAACCCCTACTACTCCAGTATTTCAGATAGAAGGAATTTCAGAGACTGGCAAAGAAATACAATGGGGTATTGTTGGATAAGAGCTATTGACAAAGCTCTTCTGTCATAGCGCATGAGCAATATTCACTGAATTTATGTATAAGGCAACGATAAACACAATCTCAAGTTCTATTTGACTGTATATGTCTGGGGGAGAGCAGGGTGGTAGGTGGGACCTGAAACAAGCAAATAAAACAAAAGAAATCATATTACCTTAAGGAATGTGGATTCAGAAAAGCCTAGATTCAAATTTGAATTATCTTATTTTTAGTTATTTGGCTTTGGGCTGTTTTTTTTTCTCAATGTGATACTAATATTTCTCACTTGGAAATGAGTACAATGATGCCAAGTTTGCCTGACTTTGCAGGGTTTTGAGTATTTAATGACATGGAATATGCAAAATGTCTTGCACAGTGTGCAGCACAGACCACATGTTCAGTAGGAATTTGTCCTCATTTTCTCTCCCCTGTGCCTTTGTGTGTCCCCTACATTGGTACCAGCCTGAAAACTGACTTTACTGAGAACTGTTCAGCTAACATAGAAACCGGACAGGCTCAGTGGTGTCAGTAAGTGGAGGCCTCATCAATCTTGCTTGGTGGTGAGGGCATGTTAAAGATTGTGCTATTAGCATCGCAGATTTGGATGCAGGGTGCCTTGGCTTCCACGGAAGTGTGAACCCAAGTGCTTCTGGCTCGTTTGAGAGAGTGAGGAGGGTGGATAGAAGTATTGAGGCTTTCTATGGTCATTTGTTAAAATGACTTTTTAATGATGGTACAAACTGTTTTCACATCTTAGGTACACAGCAGAAATGGAAACATAAATAAACCACATTCTTGAGCTCTTGGCATAAAACCAGTGAAAGAACTAGAACTACTTTAAAAAAATGAGAGAAAAGATGTGAAATTAACATTTAAATATGCTCACTGATTTTTCATTTGCATACAATTTGTTAACTAAAGAACAAAAGTTTCCAAAGGTCAGAAGATACCTTTTTACACATGCAAAATTCCATTTTTCTAATAATTGCAATTTTAAAGAAATCCCAAATTAGTGATTAAAATACAATTGACTTAATGTATGCTAAAATGAGATTTGGAAACTTCTACAAAGTTTGGAGAGAAAAAAAATTCCTTGCCCTTATTTTAGGGTGTTATATTGGACTATCTATTCATATCTCACAAATAAAAATCATTTCAGTTATGTAGATATTGCTCAAGTCTGGCTCTATTTCCACCACATTAAAATCAGAGCACTGACCTTGCCTGCCTTTATGAACAGTTTGACTGACATTGCATTCAAGTTTCACACGGTGTCTTATCAGTAATTCTTCTGTGTACCTCAATACTGTGGTCTCAGTTTGAGAAACCAATGTATGACACTAAGCTCATCTTCTCTCCCTTTTGTTTATTCTCATCACTGCTTGACATTAACTTAGGACTCTTCTTTTGCAATTTCAATGCTTCTTAGATATTAATTCATTTGGAAAGGGAATGGATTGCTATGATTATGATTTTTTTTTCCTTCTGGGTTTTTCTTTCAGGATCCCGATTCTGATGCACAACCCATACGAAGAAATATCTGGGATTATCAAGGTAATTTATTTCCTGTTTTAGGAAACCAGGCATACTTGTACCTTCCAAGTCAGAACAGTACCAGTTATCTTCCCACAGCTACTTACAATTGCCATTTATTAATGGATAACTGGGAAGAAGAGGGCAATCATTGCAGAGCAAGTATTTTGCCTCTTTGATCTTCCTTTTCTTCTCCTGTGATATGGTAATATTCTACCTTAAAATGTCTTGGTGAGTATTGATAAGTAGCCTTGAATGCCAGAGGCACAATGCTTGGCTGACACAGCAAATGTATTTTGGTTTAATTCTCTTTCCATGATAACCTAAGAAACACTGACCTTCATGTCCAGAAAAGAGTTCACCCTGGGGAAAAGGGCACAAACATTACCTTAACCTGGATGGAAATTACTAGGACAATTATAAAGCAGAAATAGTAAAGTTATACACATTTTCCAATCAGAGATACAGTTAAAAATGTGTTACAAGCATAAAATGTTAGCTGGCATTTAAGATTATGTTTTCTGGTAGTTGGCCCTTGCTTTTTCAGCAGTTTAGTGGGGAACTATGCTAAATAAACCACATACCTTTTTAACCAATCTCAAGACATGAAATCAATATTTTTCACTAATCCAAGGAAGCGTATATTTGAAAGCCAGTGAATTAAGGAGTGTGGCCAGTTTTTAAAATATTCAGATGCTGGAAGCTATTCTGGATAACTTATCTTTCATAGGATCAGACAGATTCTTTGCTCTGGTAAATTTCTTCATTCCAGCCTCTGCCTCAGGGAACAAGTTGAGAGATATGGTAGATAATCAGCTGAGTCATATCATTTAGGGTAAAAAATGAGGTTTTGACTAAAATAAAGAGGACAATGTATGTATGCATGGGTTTACCTGACCGAAGTTATTTAAGGAGTTGGAGAATATTTTGAACCATAACAAAAATATTTCCTCAAGAGCTCAGTCTTTTCCTGGCCATTTGGAGAACACTACATGACACACAGTAGGGTCTGTCAGTAAACATGAACTATTCTGAATTGCTGGAGTCACTGTCAGAGTTTAAGCGGCAGGATGAATTGGTGGGGATGCAGCAGGCTGCCTACACAGACTTCCTTCGACACTTGCAACCTTAAGAAAGGTGGCCTTTCTATCTCAAAATCCAGAAATGGGGAATCTGCTTCTTTAGGAGAACTCCAGTCCTCTTTGAGGGCTTGTTTAATCAGGTCATGTCAACCCAGGGTGATTTCCCTTCCTTGATGTCAGCTGTGTCATTTAACATAACCTCCTCATGGGAATGAGTATCAATCATACTGACAAGCCTTAGGGATTATATAGGGTGTGTAACCCACAGGGCAGGAATCTTAGATGCCACCTTAGCATTCTGCCTCCCACAAGTGGGACGCCTAGGATTGCCTTCAGTGGACACTGTCATTTTCCTCTCCATGAGGTGGTCATTGCGAAGACCAAGAATAGAAACTGGAGTTGGGAACTGTCTCTGTGCTAGTTACACAAAAATGATTGATTTATTGTTTAAAGGAAAAGCACTTTTCATTAGATCTTTGGAATATGAGCTTTAGAAATACTTGAAGCATCACAAAATTTTTGAGAATTGCCAGGCTATATTACAACAAACAAACAAATGAAAAAGCAGTTCTTGAGGGCGTCATGGATTCTTGTGAACAAAGGAAACTGGAAAGAAGAAGCAAACTCAAACTAGCTGCTGAGGCTACAGAAACAGAGACCAAAAGCAAACAATGCCCTTTCACGAAGGTGAGGGTTACCTGTGAATTTATAGAAGAGCCTTACATGCACAGAGACAGGAAGAGATGGGAACATTCAAACACACAAACGCACCCGCCTGAGAAGTCTGACCCTATATTTTGAAGTTGTGTCTGTTGTCAGCTTTTCCTGTCACCCCCTCCTCATCTCCTTGTGCCCCACTTCTGGGCAAGTCGGTAAGAAAGCCTGGCTGCTCTCTCCTTTGGTGTCAGTGGACGATTTTAGCCACATGAGTCCCTGGCTACACATGAGAACCCAGCCCCTGCAACCACATTAAGCACCCAGGCCACTCTCTTTCTGGTCCCCTCTCCAGCCATTCTGGAACCTTTCGAGAGGCTTGCCCTTTGCTCCCCAAAGATCTCACTGATGTAAGTAATAAACTTTCCATAGTCTCTTGGTACGTGTGCAGTGTCATCAGTCTTGTTACATTTTGAGAACAAGTCCCCCTGCTTTTGCAGGATGACCGTAACACATACATATATACCTGAAATTTATTTGGTTAACTATTAAATGATAGAAAGAAACACTCTTTAATTTTAATTGAATGCAGCATATGTCTATCTTTTTGTTCTGTGTGAAAGCCCTCCTTTCACCTCTCTTCTCCCCTGAATCTTACAATATGCCAATTGTCCAATCCTTTTTTCCCCCACTTTTTAAAACATTTTACTTAAATTCCTGTAACTTAATAAACAGTGTGATATTAGTTTCTGGTGTACAATATAGTGGTTCAACACTTTCGTATAACACCGGGTGTTCATCACAAGTGCCCTCCTTAAACCCCAGTACTTGTATCACCCATTCCCCAGCCTCCCTACTGATGCAGCCACTCCGGAAAAGAGTATGAAGGTTCCTCAAAGAGCTAAAAATAGAACTACCATACAATACAGCAATTGTACTATTAAGTATTTACCTTAAGAATACAAAAATACTTAATTGAAAGGGATACATGCACCCCAATGTTTATAGCAGCATTATTTACGATACCCAAATTATGGAAGAAGTTCAATGTCCCTTCACTAATGAATGGATAAAGAAGATATGGCATATATACACACAATAGAATATTACCCAGTCATAAAAAGAATGAAATCTTGCCATTTTCAACAACTTGGATGGAGCTAGAGAGTATTATGTCCAATCTTTTTTTTTTAAGTTTTATTTATTTAAGTAATCTCTACATCCAATGTGGGGAGCTTAAATTCATGACACCAAGATCAAGAGTCACATGCTTTTCCAATTGAACCAGCCAGGCTCACCTGTCTAGTCTTTTTCTTTCTCTTCCCCTCTCTTTTTCGTTTAAGATCTGCTCAAGGAAATTAAACCAATGATACAAAATAACGTTACAGAACAGCAGGTTTTAATCACATTGATAAGGAAAACTTTACAAAGATAGATACAGTCCCATTGATATACAGTGTGAACATATACACATGATACTAGTGGAGGTTTAAAAAATTTCAGGTGTTTTGGGATATAGTTTAGCAATATGCATTAATAATACCAAATAATGCATAGCACTTTAACCCAGAAATTTAAAATCTATGGATTTAAAGTGAAGCAATGCTAAGAGAAACATACAGAAAAATTTTGAAGACTTTATAATATTGATTAAATAATTTATATATATAGCTATGTTTGTATTAATCAGAAAGTTGATAAGGTCACAGGTAGTGGTAGTGATCTCAGAATAGGGAAACCCTACATGACCTTAGGCTCCTACTCAGAATGGGGATCAGTGTTTTAATACTTTCTCTAAACACATATTTGTAGTGGAAAATTGAAATAAAAGTACTCTGTGGAAAATCCTCTAATAGTTAAATATAAATAAAGTTTATATATCAAACATTTCTTAGTTTAATAAATTGGAAATAAAAAAATTGGAATTATCTTGGCCTCTTCTTTCCTCTGAGAAGTTTGCTTTACCAAAATTATGTTGATAATATATTTTATTATGAAGTTAAAAAGAAAAAATAATTTAGGCTTCAATTTTAATTTAGTCACATGTGGCTACCCACTACCATTTTGTACAGTGTCAATCCAAGTTATACACTCTATGTGTGTTCATTATACAGTTAGTCAACAGATACATACTTATTACCTATTGTATACCTGTCACTATTCAAGGCACATAGTCCTTCCAGAAAAAAAGAAAAGTCTGAAAAATTATGCACCATTATCACAACATTGGATGATTTGAGGTTGTTATTTATGTTTATTTTATTCTTGTTCTGCTGAATTTTATTCTATATTTTATAAATTATTGTCTCTCAATATGTGTTTCATGGACTTTTGCAGCCCCAAGATGCTTCTAGGGGTCTATATGGTCAAAATTATTTTCATAAAACCAAGATGCTAGACATTTGCATTAATGGTACAAAAGTAATGATGAACAAAGGGCCTTAGCACAAATCAAGCAGAGGCACAAAACTCAGTGCTAGCTGCTATTGTAACTTTTCCCCACTGTGTACTTTCAGAGAAAAAAAATATGCCACTTTCATTTAAGAATATTTTTATTAATAAGTAAAATTTATTTTAAATTAATTATGACTCAATAGCACACATTATTTTACTATTTTGGGTAAGAAAATTCAGAAGGACAGAGGAAGCATTTGTGCTGCATATTAAAATATGATTGATTCAAGGAAAAACACTTGTGTGACTTGAAAGCTAAACATTTTTTTTCATGAAACCCAATTTTTACCCAAAAGAATGACATAATGGTTATTCAAATTTGGGTATTTGGCAGACATTTGGAAGAAAATAAACTGAGTTTGTCACCTCAAGGACAATAACTGAAAATATTTTTGCCAATGATAAGATTCAAGTTTTCAAATGAAAATTAGATTTTGGAAAAACATTATTGGGAATATGAATATGATAGCCTCACAATATTCAAAATTTTCCTGGTGAGATTGGCAATATAATTAAGGATTGGGATTTTTGACATCCTATGAGAAAATGTGGCAGTTTAGAGGTTATACATGAATTAGGGCATTGATATATTCTAAGTGACCAAATTACAATGTAACAAATTAATACATGGCTGAAAGATTTATTCAAAATTCAAGATACACCAATTAATTTTAACATGGCAGAGTTCAAAAGTTCTTTGTAATGTCTCCTAATGGTACATTGTAACTAATCTTAAGAAAATATCAGTTATTGAGTTTTGATGTAGTAGCAAAGATAGTTATCCACATGAACTGAAATGCCTATTCAAATAAATTTTCTTTTCTAAAGACATATCTATGTGGATTAAAGGAACATATTGCAATTCACTGAATGTAGGTATGAGAATATGGGTGTCTTATTTCAGACCAGATTTTAAAGAGATATAAAAATGTAAGCCAATGACACTCTTTAATAAATTGGTTATTTTAAATATATAGCTATTTTTCATAAAATAGTAATAAAATATGTTTGCTATAACTTTTAAATGAATCAAATTAATATTTAACTTAAAAGTTATTTAATAATAATAATATTGATAGCCATAAGTCATTTAAACACTCTTTATGGTCCTCAAAATTTATTGGATGATAAATGAGGACTTGAAACAAAAAAATTAGAGAAACACTTCTACATGACAAAGAAATAAAGGATATGATAAAGTTATCTATAAGCCTCCTCCCTTATGAAAGTTTTATTACAACACCCTGGATATAGTTTCTCTTCTTTGTTCTCTTTGTATATCATAGATATATCAACGTATCACACGTGATTTTATGTCACTCTGTCAACTAAATTACTATCTAGAGAACAGAGCCCAAACCCAGCTCCTCATTTAACAGTATGTCTAACTGCACCTAGCCAGGTGCCTGGCTTGAAAGGCTTGCTTACTGCAGATTTGTTGAACTCAGTTAAACTTGGTCACTTTTTTTTCCGACTTATTTCAATTATTTAATGTCCTATCGACATAGTCTCAGAAAATAAGTTCACAGCGGGGAAAAACTCACTTTATCATCAGTAGTTAACTCCCTTTTGCGCTACCCTTAAGGAGAAAGATTGCATAGCGAGGCCATCTATTCAACAAGTATTTATTTGAGGTAATGACTGTAGCTGCAGGGTCTGGTGCTTTTTGTGTCGCGTTGGCACAGCTTTATAACTCAAACAGGGCCCTCTCCCTTTCTATCAGGCCTTGCCTGTGAGGCTCCATTGCAAAAAGCAACTAGCTGTCGATGCCTTGTAAACATGACTCAAGTGAATTACCTACATGCACACACAGTGATGGGAATATAAGGACACAAGTGTGGCTGTTACACATTCGTTGGAACTGCAAGGTAGGGCATGGTGGGAGAATATCCTCCTCTGGGTTCAACTCTATGAGAAATTAGGTTGGCAGACTGGAGCCTGTATTTTCCATCTATGCTCAAGATAGGAGTGATGAGCATAATGTAATAAACTGTTTGCTTAATGCTTTGTCTATGACTTTATCAGTGCAATAGGATCATCTTAATGCTTTGTTAGAGGCTTGAACACCCATGGTGGCCACTTTCTAAAGTTTCAGGAGTTCAAAAACCATCTAGAACAAAAAGAGAGAAAATGCTCATTTTATTTAGCAGTAGGTATTTCCCAAATATCTCTTCTGTACATAGCCCTGTTTTAGACATTGCGGGAAATGTGGAAGGCATGAGGTAGGACATAAATATTTTATACACACACACACACACACGTGTGTGTATATATATGTATAGGACATAAAGATTTTATATATAAATATTTATACATATATATACATATATAAATATATGTATATATTTATACATTGGTTTAACACTGGTTGATAAAAAAAGACAAGCAAACAAAAAATTACAGCACACATAAAATGCTATCTATGGTAAGTCCACAAAGATGACCACATCCTAACCCTGGGAATTTGTGAATATGTCACTTTACATGGCAAAAGGCATCTGGCAAATGTAATTAAAGTTAACATCTTGAGGTGAGATTATGATAGATTATCAATGTGGGGACAATTTAATCACTCCATCCTTAAAAATGGAGAACTTTTCTCGCCTGTGGTCAGAGAAAACTGTAAGGACAGGAAACGATAAAATATTTGGTGGTTTCGAAGGTGGAGGAGGGAAGCATGATGAACCAAGAAATCCAGGTGACCTCTAGAAGCTGGAATTGGTGAGGAAATGAATTCTCTGCTACATCCTCTGGAAACGAATATAACCCTATCCATTTCTTGATTTTAGTCCAGTGAGATCTGTGTTGTACTTTTCCAGGAAAGTAAGAAAGTAAATTATGGTTGTGTTAAGCCACTAAATTTGTGGTAATTTATTACAGTGCCATAGGAAACTAATATACCTTCATTCTTGGCATTTTACACAAACCCTAGTATAACTTGGTCCTACCAACATCACATGGTCCTGGCAAATGCATCCATCAGCACACATTTCTATCACTCAAATACCACAAACAAATCTTAATTAATCTCTCATGCTGATCACTTCATATGTGGGTAATGCCTTTGTTACTTTAGCTTTCCCCCCTCCCCAAGTTTGGCAGTATTTGTTTGTAAGTCAATTACTCTTGGCTATCATTTTATTATCATCACATAGCACAGTGCTAAGAGCATGGATGGTTTTCTGGTAATTAATTTTGGCAATATTCACTACCTTTTAATTTAAGTTTAATGTAAGTCAGATCTTCTGCATAAAATAATCTCATTATATGCTTTTATTATCTATAGATTTTAGTTCATTCCTGTCCATATGACAATCTTTCCTTAAACTAAACATCCAATGGCATTTATTGTTTATGTTGCTTAATAATAGTATTATTTGTATTTTTTTCTAATTGGCTTAAATATTTTGATTCTCTAGCTAAAAAGCTTAAGATCTTGAAGATAATGGCAAATGTTTTACTCTTCTTTTAATTCTGCCACTGTAATGTTCACATATGAATTAAATAGCTTTGCTTAAAAATTTCTAGAGGAGGGTAGGAATAATTCAAAGGTATTTTGCTCCTTATCAAATTCAATTTAACAGTAGAAAGTAGAATTTTTCAAAAGATTCCTTATGCCTTTGAATCAAGGTATTTGATAAATGTCTAATTTAGTGTATGCCTAGTAATATAATGGCAACTCCTTAAGGAGGGATATTTGAAATATTATCTGATATTCAAAGAGGGAACCACACAACAGATTAGGAAGATTACAATTGTAGGGAAAGGAATAGCATTTAAAAATAGAGAAAGTATGACCTTTCTTGAAAGTGCTGTAAGTGCCGCACTAGTCATAAGTAGGAGACACAGAAATCTATTAACATTTCAAGAGGAAAAATGTCATATAGATGGCTGCTTCCTATTATAACTGCCAAGGAAATTGAAGAAACATATTTAAGCGGCTGCCTCACTCACTTAAGGGGTGTGATCATTAGTCTCCTAATGAGCACTTGTAAATTATGCAAATGTTCTACATTATTGATATAGCACAGTCACTTTATTGGATTTTGATAACATGTCAAAACATCTTGAGTCTCATCTATCCATGGAACTCAATTCACCACTCTTGTTCAGTTTCTGTGCAGCTCACTGGCAACCAAAAAATGACAAGGGTCAGTTTTACACAGTTGTCATATCCTATTTAAACCCATCTGGAGTCAGTCAATCTATACTCCTTGGACTGGTCTCTCCTATGGGAAAGGGATATTTTGAGAAGGAAAGATGTTCTGGAGTGACATTTAGGAAGGGGAAGCTATCATGTGCTAGAATAAACCAGGCACACTGTGTAGGGTGGTCTCTGAATGCACGGTATTGTGGAGGATGTACTTTTCAAACAGGATGTTCATGTTTTGTGGACAATTGGGTTTATTTGATGTCTTCTCCCATACCCAGTAAATACATTATTTTCACATAGATACTATGCATTTGTCTAATATTTTTGAATTCTGAGATCACTGGGCACCTGGGTGGCTCAAATGTTTAAGCGTCTGCCTTCAGCTCAGGTCATGTTCCCAGGTCTTGAGATCTAGTCCTGAATAGGGCTCCCTGCTCAGTGGGGAGTCTGCTTCTCTCTCTCCCTCCCTCTTCCCCACTGTTTGTATGCTCTCTCTCTCTCTCTCTCTCTCTCTCTCTCGCTTGCTCTCTTTCAAATAAATAAATAAAATAAAAAAATAAACTCTGAGATCACCTAAACAGTACCTTAGTTGTGGTAAACAATCAATGAACACTTGTCACATATGTAATTCATTTAACCTATATAAAACTAGTCTTCACAATTTAAAGACTTTTTTTGTAGTGAGAATGTAGTTTTTCCCTCCATATCTTCCAATATGTATTTCATCTAGAGAGAGTGCCTGGAAGATACATTTAGTGAATTGAAATCAAGGTTTATCCAGGAGAAAAGCATCTTTGATGACATTTAATATGGCCTAATTAAGAGCAGAGAATAAACTGCTTTGTTGAGTAACACAGTAACACCTCATGTGTTAACATGGTGGGTGAACTTGAGTGATTGGTTTAACCTCAATGACTCTCACATTTATAAATGAACTCATTAAAAACCTGAAGAACGATTTGGTGGCATGAGCAAAGGGAAGCGCCCGTCGTGCCAACTGCCTGAAGAAGGGACATGCAATGGTCTGCATGTTCAGGTGAACATCACTTTTGTGCTGTGTGCATGTATAACCCCAGGGAGAAGAAAGTGCTTATTATCTTGAAGTAGCATAAAAAGGACAACACAGTTTAAAAGAAACAGCTGGAGTGTGATCTAATATCCCTGTTCCAATTTACTTATGTATAAAACATGCATAAAAAATTAAACCTCACTGAACACTTTGTCTGCTCTCTGTTTCTGGCATGCCTTAGCCCTCCAGAGCAGCAGTCCTGGCTTGAGAGAGCCCAGGGATGCCTTTAAATAATACATAGATTATTTAGAGAACATAGATTTTATAAATTCAATATTAATTTGACTGCACCATGGTAATTGTATCTGAATCATAAATATATCTTGGTGCTCAGTTCTCCCCAGCTGATACCATTTGACCCCCCCTTAACTACGACAGAAAAAAATGGTCTGCACCAGCTTTGGGGAGTGACATCAGATTAAATTAAGCACTCATGCATTTATAGATCAGCATACAAAAGTAAAACTACATCCATAAGGGATGAATAATGCATCAGAAATTTGTTCCATAGTTCCTTGGTCATATGTAGGTAATGTGAACTAGTGGTCCTGCATGAAATTCCCAATATGTTTATAATAACAAGACTCTGTCCTTTGAAATTTTGCATTGTATGTTTCAATATTTTTGTAGAAATTATCAGCAAAGGGATATTTTCCCAACAGTATAATTTTCTATCACTGAGTTATTATAAATTGAATACTTATTATTTGCCCAAAATTGTGTCAAGCAAAAAACAAATAAGAAACATTCCCAATACTTAAGAAACCTAAAGCATATATGTCACTTCAAAAAGCATTAGGATGGTTATTCTAAAAACAAACAAACAAAACAAACAAACAAACAAACAAAATAGAAAATAACAGGTGTCGGTGAGGATGTGGAGAAATTGGAATCCTGCACTGGGGTTGGGAATTTAAAATGGTGCAGCTGCTGAAGAAAATGATATGGAAGTCACTCAAAAAATTAAAAATAGAATTACAACATAATGCAGCAATTTTACTTCTTAATATACATTCAAAATAAATGAGACAGGATCTCAAAGAGATATTTGTACAACCATGTTCATAGCAGCATTATTCACAATAGCCAAGAGGTAGAATCAACCAGGTTGCCCATATAGAGTTGAATGGATAACAAAATATGCTACATATACACAATGGGATATTATCTGGTATTAAAAGGAAGGAAATTGTGATACATGCTACAACATAGATGAAAAGTGACACTATTATGATAAGTTAAATAAGTTAGTAACAAATTATATGATGCTTTTTATATGAGCTATCTAGCGCAGTAAAACTGATAGCAATAGAAAGGTGAATAATAGTGGCCAAAAGTTGGGGGTAGAGGGAATTGGGAGCTGTTGTTCATACGTATAGAGTTTCAGTTTTGTAAGACAAAAAATTCTGGAGATTGATTGCACAACAATGTGAATATGTTTAACATTATTGAACTGTACCCTTAGAAATTGTTAAGATGGTAAACTTTATGTTATGCATTTTTATCACAATAAAATATTTTTCAAAGTCTTTATTAATAACAAAGTCATGAATACATGATACAATTAGAGGATATAAATAAGTATATGGTTAGAAACTGAATATACATAAGTATTTTCAGAGAGCAGATACTTAGCTGTTCTGATTGATCAACCATTTATTCTAGGCCATTAAGTCTGACTGGTTCCTGCTCACTCTTTATTAGTACATAAACACACACAAATATTGAACATGCACATTCACAGTATCTCATCCTTACAGCGGTAGAGAGAAGAGGGAAGGAGGGGTGGCACAGGAACAGAGAAGCCTGATCTTCTCACAGAAATCAACAAGTCCTGGAAAAAAAAGGGGGGGGGATGAGTGAGTGCATATCCTCCCTGCTCATGAAGTACGAGAAATACAAAGAACTTGAAATAATGTGTAATTATGTTTGGCCACTGAAAACTTATTCCTGCATAATTCACACTCCCACAAATATTTAAAGTGTGAATCACAGGGAGGTCTCTGTATCAGCTTCAGAGTCTGCTATACCTAGCCTGTCCGAGAGGGGTCCTGGTTATATAATCAAACAGGCCAGGTTTGAACCCTCACTCCATTTCTAACTACACAGTGATCTTTTATATTACCGATGCAAGAGCCAAAGTCTATGTCTTAATCTATGAGGTCCCACGTGATCAGATCATGAACCCCTGACGAAGTTCCCTTCTGTTTCAATTTGCTGAGAGTTGTTATTGGGAAAGTATGCTGGGTAGTGTCAAATTGTTTTTCTGTGTATTGGGATAGGTATAGGGTTTTATCTTTTTCATATTTATTAATATTGTGATATGTGGATTGATTTTCAAGTGGCAAATCAATCTTATGTTCCTAAAATAAATAGCACATGGTCATTATATCTTAGCTCTTTAATATATTGTTGGATTTGATTTGCTGAAAGTTTACTTAGGATTTGTGCATGTTCATGAGGAATATTGATTTGTTTTTCTTTATACAGTATTGGTTTAGGGTAATTCTGATCTCAGAGAATGGGATAGAAAATATTACTTCTCATTTTTTAGAAGAATTTGTATAGAATTGATATTTTTTGCTTAATTATTTGATATGTTTCACCAGTATTTTTTTAGCAAAGTTTTAAATTATAAATTTAGTGTCTTTAATAGATACAGGGCAATCTGATTTATCAGTTTCTTCTTGAGTGAGCTTGGTAGTTTGTTTTTAAAAGGTAGCTTGTACATTTTACCTAACTATCTTCTTTACTGGCATGAATTTGTTAATAACATTGATTCATTATCTTTTAATAACTTTAAAACCTAAAGTTTTATCACTTCTTTCATTCCTGATATTTGTAAATTGTGTCATCTCTTTTTTCTGATCATCCTGCCTAGGGATTTATCAATTTTATCTCCTCAAAGACCTAGCTTTTTTTTCATTGATGTTATTATATTTTTACATTTTTGTTTCAATAATTTCCTGTGACTTTTCCTGTGATTTCTTCTGCTTTCCCTCAGTTTAATTAGGTGATGTTCTAATTTTGTGACCTTTTTCTTTTCTAATATTTCCATTCAGTGATGTAAAATTCTCCTATGAATTACTTCAGCAGTGACCCATTAAATTTCAATATCATGCAAAGCATTTTCATTTTGATTCAATTTAAAATATATTTTAATTTCCTTTTTGATTTATTCTTTGTCCTGTGGGTAATTTAGAAATGTTTTATTTAGTTTTCAAAATTGGGGTTTTTTTAGAAATCTTTCAAAGGAGCAAAAGAGGGCGCCTGGGTGGCTCAGTGGGTTAAAGCCTCTGCTTTCGGCCCAGGTCATGATCTCAGGGTCCTGGGATCGAGGCCCGCATCGGGCTCTCTGCTTGGCAGGGAGCCTGCTTCCCCCCCTCTCTCTCTGCCTGCCTCTCTGCCTCCTTGTGATCTCTCTCCCGCTGTGAAATAAATAAATAATATTTTTAAAAAAAAAAAAGCAGCAAAAGAGATGCAGCTCATCATGCACATGAGAGTCTCAAGATTAATAGCAGCTGATTTCTCATCAGAAAACCTGAATGATAGAGGTTAATGGAATGAAATATATAAAGTGCTGGGAGGAAAAAAACAAACAAACAAACTAAGAAATCTATAACCTGAAAAACTATCCTTTAAAAATGAATGACAAATTAAATCATTCACAGATGAACAAAAGATAAGGGAGTTAGTTATCACAATACTTGCCCTACAAAAATGTGAAAAAAAACAGTCCTTCAGATTGAAATGCAATGATTCTAGCCACATGAAGATACTCAAAGCCACATGAAGAAATAAAGACCTCCAGTAAAGATAAATACATAGGAAGTATAAAAGTCAGTATTGTATTTTTGGATTACAGCTACACTTTTTATTTCATATAGGATTTAAAAGATTAATACATAAAAATTTTCATAATATGTTATTGGGCACACCATATTTAAAGATGTGATTTTTGACAAAAATATTTGTTGGGGATGGTAAAAATGTATAGGAGTAGAGTTTTTGTATGCTGCTGAAATTAAGTTGGTATCAATTTGAACTAGACTGGTATGAATCTAAGATGCTAAGTGTAACTCCCATGGTAACCATAAAGGAAATACCCCAAAAAGTATACATGAACTAAATAAGAAGGGAAATAAAAGGATTCAAAAAAATTAAATAAATACAAAAGAAGTCAATAATAGAGAAAATAAGAAACACAAGAATGGTATAATACACACAGAAAAATATTTTAAAAATATAAATGAAGAGGTAAGTCCTTTTTTTATCAGTAATTTCTTTAACTGTAAATGGATTACTTCTCCATTCAAAGGCAGAGATTGACAGTTTCCAGTCCAGCATGTATAGATCATGGAATTTGCTACTCTAACCTAACAAGTAAAAAACGGAATGAACTGAAAAATCAACAATACTTCTTAGATTCATCAGAAAAATGAGGTCACAGGGCAAAAAGCTGCCACAAAAAAGTAGAGACATATAGGGGAATAAAGAGAATGATGACTTCCTGGAGCAAAAATGTATGAGAAGAAACTTCATGGGATCCTATAAGATGGAAGGAAATCCTGAACTAAAATTGGGGAACTGTGGAGGCTTGACATGAGCAAATATAGTAAAAAAATTGGGGTGAGCCAATAATAGGGAGCCTTGACACTTTTGTGAGTTTAACATCTAGTTATTCCAACAGGTTCTCACATTGGAGATCCGGAAAAAAAAAATTCCCTATGCTTCTGGCAAAGTAAGGGAGAAGTAGCCATTCTGAAATCAATAACAGAGAGTTGGAAAGTCTCAAAATACTTGGGTTAACCAATTTGTTATAAATAAAGCATGAGTCCAAAATGAACTCTGAAAAGAAATTTTAAAAATATTTTGAACTAATTGAAAATAAAAACATTACTTATCAAAATTTGTAGGATGCAGCAAAAGCAGTGGTTAGAGGGAAATTTATAGTACTGAATGCATATGTTAGAAAGAAAGATCTAAAATCTCCAACTTAAACTTCTATCCTTGGAAACTGGACAAAGAAAAATGAGTTAAATCCAAAGTAGGCTAAATAAATGGCTAAAATCAGAACAGAAAATAATGAAATTTAAAACAGAAAGTCAATAGAGAAGGTCAATAAAACCGAAAGTTAGTTTCTTGAAAAGATCAATAAAATTGAAAAATCTCCAGTGGGACAAAGAAGAGAGAAGACACATATTACTAATATCAGAAATGAAAGAGTTGCACTACTGAAGAGCCAATGGGCATATAATGATAGTAAAGGAAATATGCAACCCTATGCCCACAGTGTTGATAACTCAGATGAAATTAATCAATTCTTTGAGAGAAACAATCTGCCAAAACTCACATAAGAAGAAATACACCAATTAAGGAGGCTTATATCTACTAAAGAAATTCAATAAATAACCTTTCAAAACCAGAAAACATCAGACTCAACTTGGTTTATTGATGAAATCAATCAAATATTTAAGGAAGAAATTAGGCAAATTTTCTATAATCTCTTTAGGAAAGATGGAAGCTGAGAGAATACTCCTTAACTTATTCTATGAAGCCAACAAAACCCTAGCTCTAAAATTGGACAAAGATGTTACAAACAAAACCAAACCAAAAATAACAAACCGGTATCTTTCAGGGACATACATGAAACATCCTATACAAAATATTAGCAAATTGAATCCAATGATGAGAATTATTTACCACAACCAAGTGAGATTTATTTAAGGTATGCAAAGCTGGTTAAATATTTGAAAATCATAAATATTTTCTTTCAAATCAATAGAAGAAAAAAATTAAAATATCATCTCAATGAATGCAGAAAAACATGTGACAAAATCCAACACCTATTCATGATAAAAACTCTAAATTAAGACTAAAAGGGAACTTCCTCAATTTGATAAAGAACATCTACAAAAATCTTTTGGTAATGTCATAAATGATGGTAAGAGACTAGAGGTTCTCCCATCAAAATCAGGAACAAAGCAAAAATGTGACCTGTCACTTGCAGTATGGTGCTGGAAGTCCTAGCTAATGCACAAAGGAATGGAATGGGAAGTGAAGGGGAGGGAAGAGGAGGGGAGGGGAGGGGAGGGAGGCACAATCCATGAAAGAAGTAATTGATTAAGTTGCACTTCATTAAAATTTTTGTTCTCCTGAAAGTGCAATTGTCAAATACAAACTAACCAATCCAGAGACCACACTTGCCACCGTCTTGACAGGCTTTCACACTCTGGGCCTCTATTCACTTGCCCTAATCACCAAGGGTTCCAAACAACTAGGGACAACCTCTGTGCCCCAGAGCCCACTGAAATGACTTGAACCAGCCAATCCTAAACCTCTTTATCCTGTCCTTCCCTTTATTTCCTGAAGAAATCACAATAAATTATCTTACCCATGGATCTTGCCCCTCTCTGCCTCCTAACAGAACTCAGTGCTTTACCAGTGTTTTGGAGCGCTGACAACATTGACTCCATCTTTGGTCCTCCATCTTGTTGTCTTCTCTGACCTACAGGTGGCGCCACTTTATATAACTAGAAGGGAACCTCTGGAGCACATGTGACCCCACTTTAGAAAACTACCCTGTGACCTCACCATGTTGAATTTTTGATATTAGACAGGTCATTTAAACTTTCTTAGTTTATCCATTTAAAAACGAAATAACAGCATGTTCCTACATGCTATTATAAGACATAGAGTAAGTAAATTACATTGAATATGCAAGGTGCTAGAAGAGTACCTTGCACATATCGAATGTTCCAAATATACACATTTTCCTTCTTTTCTTTCCTTACTTTCCCACTTTTATCTTTTTGTGTGAACTAGTAAATTTGTTTTTACAAAATCACTCAGTCAAATTTCTTGTTGTATTTTTAGATAAACTCCTTGTTGTTTTAGAATAGTTTTTGATTTTTAAGAAAGATGTGGAGAGTTCCTATATATAAACCACATCCAGTTTCCACTATTATTAACATCTTATATTAGGATAGTATATTTGTTACAGAGATTAATGCTGACTTATTATTTTAACTGAAGTCTATACTTTATTTTGGTTTATTTAGTTTTTACCTACTATCCTTTTCTGTTGCAGAAACCCATTCAGTATACCAGAAGACATCATTCACACATGATATCTGCTTAGACTCCCCTCGGGTGTGACAGTTTCTTAGAACCCCATCTTCTTGATGATATTGATAATTTTGAGGAGTAATAGTCAGATATTTCATAGGTTGCTAATCTATTGGAATTCATCAGACTTTTTTTTTCATGATTATATTAGAGTTTTGGTTTCAGGAGAGGAACACCACAGAAGTGTCATTTTCATATCAATGGTGCGTACTATCAACATGACCCATATAACTGATGTTAAGCTTGATCACTTGGCAGAGGTAATGTTAGTTAGATATATCCACTGTAAAATATTTTTGAACCATTTACATACTGTACTCTTTATTTTTTAGCTGAAATATAATTGACATATAACATTATATTTGTTATAGTTGTACAACATATTGATTCAATATTTGTATACCTTATAAACAATGCAATAAGTCTAGTTATCATCTGTCACCACACAGTGTTACAATTTTTTCTTCTGGTGACAAGACCTTTTAAGATTTACTATGTTAACAACTTTCAAATTTGCAATACAATATTATTGACTATAGTAACCTGGAAGTTTGTACTTTTTGATTCCCTTCACCTGTTTCACCTACCCCCTAACCTCCTCCCTTCTGGCAACCACCAATATGTTCTCAGTATCTATGAGTTTTGTTTTGTTTGTTTTGTTTTGTTTTGTTTTTTAGATTCCACATATAAGTGAAATCATATAGTATATGTAATACTTTTTTTTCAGTATATGTAATTCTTGTCTGACTTATTTCACTTAGCATAATACCTCAAGGTCCATCCATGTTGCTGCAAATGGCAAGAGGTCATTAGTTTTTATGGTTGAATAGTATCTATATATGCCACATCTTTATTTATTGATATCATTTATCCACTGATAGATAGGTTTCTCTCCTTGGCTACTTTAAATAATGTTTCAATGAACGTAGAGGGGCGTATATCTTTGTTAATTAGCATGCAGAGTTTATGTTTGGAAGGATGGAATGTTTGGAATTAGTGGTGAGTGATGAATCTAATTAAGGTGAATTCATCCAATTAGTGATGAATTCATTTTATTTGGATAAATACCCAGAAGTGGAATTTCTGGATCATATGTAGATTTCTATTTTTTTAAACTTTTTGAGGAAGCTTCATACTGGTTATGTTCATAGTGGCTGCACCCATTTATATTCCCACCAATAATGCACAAGTGTTTTATTTTTTCCACATATTTCCTAACACTTATTTCTTGTCTTTTTGATTCTAGCCATTCTGACAAGTGTGAGACGATATCTCATTATGGCTTTGATTTGCATTTTTCTGCTGATAAGTAGCATTGGCCATTTGTATGTCTCCTTTGGAAAAATGTGCATTCACATTTTCCACCCATTTTAAGTGGATTTTTTCATGTATTTTGGATATTAATCCTTGATCAAATGTATAATTTGCAAATAACTTCTCCCATTCATTAGGTTGCCTTTTCATTTGATTGATGGTTATATTCACTATGGAGGTATTAGTTTGATATAATTCCATATATATTTTTTCTATATAATTATATATATATATATATATATTTTTTAATTTACTTTTTTGCTTTTGTTGTCCTTGCTTTTGCAGTCAGGTTGAAACCTTCATTGTCAAGACTGATGTCAATTAGTTTACTCCTTAATTTTTCTTCCAGGAGTTTTATGGTTTCAGGTCTTTCATTCAATGTTTGGTCCATTTTTTGGGGGGGGCTGTCCATTTTGTGTTAAGTTTTATGTGTAGTATGATAATGGTCTAGTTTCATTATTTTGCATAAGACTCTGCTTTTCCCATCACTCTTTATTGAAGAGACTATTTTAACCCATTGCATAGTCTTGCCTCCTTTGTCATAAATTAATTAACCATATACATGTGGGTTTATTTCTGGGCTCTTTACTCTGTTCCATTGATTTATGTGTCTATTTTTATGAAAAAGCCTTAGTATTTTTGATTATTATAGTTTTATAGTGTAGTTTACAATCATAGAGTGTAATGTGTTCAGCTGTGTTCTTTTTTCTCAAGATTGGTTTGGCTCTTCAGGATCTTTTGTGGTTCCATACAAATTTTAGATTATTTGTTTTATTTCTGTGAAAGATTCCATTGGAATTTTGATAAGGATTACATTGAATCTGCAGATTGCTTTGGGTAGTATGGACATTTTAACAATATTCTGCTACTCCATGAGCACGAAATATTTTTCCATTTATGAGGGTCTTCCTCAGCTTCTTTTATCAATGTCATAGTTTTCAGTCTACAGATCTTTCATCTACCTTGTTAAATTCATTCCTAGGATTCATGTTTTTCATTTTTTTAAAGATTTTATTTATTTTAGAGAGAGAGAGAGAGAGAGAAGAAAAGGAGGGCTCAGAGGGATAAGGATACTCTCCACTGAGCAGAGAGCCTGATGCGGGGCTTGATCCCAGGAGCCTGAGATCATGACCTGAGCTAAAGTCAGCCTCTTAACTGATTGAACCACTCAGGTGTCCCTTGGGTTTTTGGTTTGTTTGTTTGTTTGTTTGTTGTTTGTTTGTTTGTTGTTTGTTTGTTTTTGATGCAGTTGTAAATGTGTTATTTTCTCAATTTTTCTTTCTGATAGCTCATATCAGTGTATAAGAATATAACTGAGTTTTATATATTGATTTTGTGCCCTGCAACTTTACTGAATTAGTTTATTTACTAGGTCTTAACAGTTTTGGGGTGGGGTCTTCAGGGTATTCTATAAATAAAATCATGTGGTTTTCAAATAGCTTTACTTCTTCTTTTCCAATTTGTATGCTTTTAATTTATTTATTATGCCTAATTGCTCTGCTAGGCCTTCCAATACTATGTTGAATAAAAGTGCAGAGAAAGCATTCTTGTCTTATTTCTGATCCCAAAGGAAAAGTACTATCTTTTCACCATTAAGTATTGTGTTACCTGTCATACATAGCTTTTATCATGTTGAAATATATTCTGTCTATACCCACTTTGTTAGGAGTTTTTATCATAAGTGCATGTTGAGTTTTTTCAAATGCTTTTTCTGTATATATTTAGATGATCATAAGTTTTTTAGCTTTATTTTGTTAATGTGGTGTATCACATTAGTTGATTTATAGGTATTGAACCATCCTTGAATCCTGGAATAATTCCCACTTCATCATAGAATATGATCTTTTTTAATGTATTGTTGAATTTGGTTTGCTAATAGTTTGTTGAAAATTTTTGGATCTATATATCACAAATAATAATTTTACCATCTTAAAAATTTCTCTATGCTTCCCTATTTAAGCCTCATCATTGTCAAAAATATGTTAAATGTTGATCTGTATAATAATCTCTTTTAATTTTGGTATTTACAGAATCTCATATTAATGGTATCATATATTATGTAGACTTCAGACTTGATTCTTTAGAATTTCCCAAATATTGGGTCAACAATTCATTTATGCTGGAAATGGAAAGTTATGCAATAAATGACAAATGGTATAAACCTGGTTTCATGTTGTCGAAGTAGAAGATTACATGTTCTACATTGATATTTAGCAATATGCATTTAAAAATCATCTACATATTTGCATGACTTAATGAAATATTCCTTTTTATCATTAGTGGTATTCCCTTGTACAGACATACTGGTTTGGTTTTCTATTCAACCTTTTTTTTTAAGATTTTATTTATTTATTTGACAGAGAGAGACACAACGAGAGTGGGAACACAACCAGGGGGAGTGGGAGAGGGGGAAGGAGGCTTCCCTCAGAGCAGGGAGCCCAATGCAGGGCTTGATCCCGGGACCCTGGTATCATGACCTGAGCCGAAGGCAGATGCCTAAGGAATGAGCCACCCAGGCGCCCTTCTATTCAACTGTTGAATGACCTCTTCATTGCTTTCACTTTCTGGCTTTTATGAATAAAAATTTGGATGCGGGTTTTTATGTAAACAGATGTTTTCAAATCATTTGGGTATATAACTAGGAGGATGATTGCTTGTTCTTAAGGCAGTACTTATTCATCTTTCTTCATTTCTTCCAAATATTCTTAATCTTTTTTCCAAAGTGGTACAGGAAACTTTGATAGTTTCTTCCAAAGTGGCTGTATCATTTTAAACATTCATGAGCAAAGAGTAGAGTTACTTTTGTCCTCCTTGAGATGAGTAGTTATTTTCACTGTCCTGGAGATTGCACAGAATCTATAGATTAAGTTGAGAGGAAATGATATCTTAATAATATTGAATCTTCCCATCAATGGGAACAAAATCTTTCCCTTTCTTTAAATCTGTGATCTTCCTTCAATGTTTCGTAGCTTTCATCATGCAGAGTTTATATATATATATATATATCCATGAACTTTAATTTTTGGTATGATTGTAAATATTATTATTTTTTAAAATTCCAATTTAAAATATTCATTTCTGGTTTATAGGAATTTGAATTTTGTATAGTAAAATTGTATCTAGTGACCTTGCTATACTTGCTTCTTAGTTCTTAGAGTATTTGTACAAATTTTTATAGAAAGATAATCATGCTATATTGTTATTTTTATTTATTTATTTGCTTGTTTATTTTAAGTAATCTCTATAGTCAATGTGGGGCTTGAACTCATAACCTTGAAATGAAGAGCTGCATGCTTTATTGACTGAGCCAGCCAGGCACCCAATTATCTTATATTGGAATATGCACTCCAAGTGAACTTTGATAGTTTTAACTTTAAATTGTTGATATTTCACATTTCTATTTTATTTGAAGTTATGGTATTAATAATAGTATTAGTAGCAGTAATAATAATAATAATTAAAGCATAAGACACTTATTACATGCCACACATTATTCTAAATGCTCTTCAAATATTACTTTTTATGTAATTTCTTTCATTCTAAGTTCCTTCCAGTTTTTATTGTGATGTATATTCAAGTATTAGGCTGGAAGAGGACAATATGTGTGTTGGCACTTGTCAGTAAAAAATTATTTGCATTTGCCTAACTATGATTCTGAGGAAAGTCCATTTATTAAATCACTGTAATATTTCAATTCTTAAATATGTTTCCTAATATTAACTCATTTTTAGTAATACCTGTTCATTTCTTTATTCAATAGGCATTTTTCATGCCTACTATTTTCAAGGCTTATTAAAATAGGTATTATTTTCAGACTGTTTTCAAACACAGATGGTTATCAGCTATAAGAATGGGAATTCATACTTAACATTTTATTGCAGCCTGGTTTAACCAAAGGACTCTGACTTTTTATTTAAATGTTTTGAAACTTTAGTACTTTTAAAACCTCTGTTTTTACTAAAAAATAAGCTAAAATGTACCTATGATTTCTTAAATGGAAAAAAAATATTTCAAGAACACTTATTGATTGTTTTGTATGCATGTGCTGCTGAACCTACAAATGGTGTGTGGGAAATGCCATTTAAAACTATGGTGTTAAAAAAATGTTAATTAAAAGTAAATTCGGACCCAAGAAGGACTTTTTCCAGAATATCCTTGAAAAGTTACAACTGAAGAATCATACTTCTAAGTTTTTTCATTAGCATGTAGACTGCCTTCCTAAATAGATTTCCAGGTTTAAGGGAAACATGACATTTCATTTTGCAGTTACTAATGCCATTCTCATTAAAAACAAGGACTCCATAAATGCTGACGATCTGGGTGTCAAGGGAAGATGCAAGAAAGTCACCAGAAGCTATTTCTAACTGGTATGAATCTCATTCCTCTAACAGATATACAAGGATATAGTTTTCTTTACTTATCTATTTTTTTTTAAAGATTTTATTTATTTATTTGATACACAGAGAGAGAGATCACAAGTAGGCAGAGAGGCAGGCAGAGAGAACTGAGCCACCCAGGCGCCCTTTACTTATCTATTTAAATCATCTTTACCTCGATCCCAGGACCCTAAGATCATGACCTGAGCCGAAAGCAGAGGCTTTAACCCACTGAGCCACCCAGGCGCCCTTTACTTATCTATTTAAATCATCTTTATTTCTATTGTCTGCTCCTATTTGTTCTGGGGAGATAGGCACTCTTAGAGCCAGAATATGGCTGCATCTTAGAATTCATTCTGAGTTCAGTAAGTCAGCTTCTTTTTCCTGGGGTTAAGAGAGTGCTTTTTTTTTGTTGGAAGGAGAACATCAGTTCAAGGGCAGGAAGTGGATGGTAATGGACTTCTAACCTGGATAATAAGAAGTCTGCCAACACTGGTAATGTATCAGGGGGGATCTTTCCAAGCTTGGCAGAATCAGCTCCACTTGTCTGTACTTTTCTGACTTGTTTTCCTTCATTCAGTCTACATAATTTCTGAATGGGGCCCATGTTTTTTTAACCAGTGCTTTTAGATTTTTTTTTCTTTGTAAGTCCCTTTTATTTTCCCCTCCACATGCAGTGATTAAAGTATTCACAAAAATGAAATGAAATTGTCTTTTTCTTCCAGGGAGGGTCATAGCTAAGGTATGACCCCAAAGATGTGATGGGTTTCTTTTTTTATTTTTTTAAAGATTTTATTTATTTATTTCACAGAGGGAGAGAGATCACAAGGAGGCAGAGAGGCAGGCAGAGAGAGAGAGGGGGAAGCAGGGGAGCCCAAAGCGGGCCTCGATCCCAGGACCCTGAGATCATGACCTGAGCTGAAAGCAGAGGCTTTAACCCACTGAGCCACCCAGGTGCCCTGTGATGGGTTTCTTGAATTCATCATCCATATCTTCAACTTCAACACCCACTGACTTTTTATCCAAATTAGAAGTTTTTAGTTTCCCTTCTTAAGTCTTTAGATTATTAGAAACCTCTTTTCCCTGGGCCCCTTTCCTGTGTTTTTACTCTGGATTTTGCTTGTTTAGTTTGATTTGGTTTTCTCTGATACTGTAATTTGCCTTTTTAACATGGTTTTCTAAAGCAATCTATAAGGGGAGTAAAAACTTCTTGATCCTGCTGCCTTTTCTTTCCTTCCCTTTCTAGATACCACTAGGGAGTGGTTTCTCCTTTGTCCTATCCCTGAGAGTTGCCTTTGGCTTTCCTCTTTGGAGACCACCTTGTGTGATTTCTTGATGATCAAAGCAGGGGAATTATCATCATCCTTGGTATCCTCCAAAAATTTTTCCCTGTGGGTACATTTTTGGTCCTTGTTTTGACTCAGAGCTCCTTTTCTCTGGGGTTCACCCTGGGGCCATTATTATTTTTTTAAAGATTTTATTTATTTATTTGACAGAGAGAGAGAGAGAGAGAGAGAGATCACAAGTAGGCAGAGAGGCAGAGGGAGAGGAGGAAGCAGGCTCCCTGCCGAGCAGGGAGCCCGATGTGGGCCTCGATCCCAGGACCCTGAGATCATGACCTGAGCCGAAGGCAGAGGCTTTAACCCACTGAGCCATCCAGGCGCCCCCTGGGGCCATTATTGACTGAGTTCCAGTCTGTCCTGGGAGCCATTATGTGGCCAGGTTTCTAGTGTGGAAGAGTAGGCTGGTAGTCCTTCACTGGAGATCTGTAACGGTCCAGATATCTGATGAAGACAGACAGATGATAGAAGTGTCTGAACATGGCAATCATCAGAAGATTCCTGGTCTGAGGAATAAAAATAAGAATAAGCTGGTGAAACTCTGGGGCAGGTCTTTCTCTCATCTCTCGTCTCACAACTGTGAGACACTGTGTGAGGTCCCTCCAGCTCTGAGTTTTCTAAAAACTCTTCTTCTCTTGTCTGTGGTCAAGGATGTGGATCAGCTTCTGGAGGTTTTCCAATTTTCTTCATAATCCTTCTCCATTTTCTCCTTCTGAAGCTCTCCCTTGGAGCACTCCCAATAATCACTCCTTTTCAAGTCCTTTTCATCAGTCTCAATGTTCTGTCTTGCAGAAACCAACTTTTTTTCGATTGGTCAACTTATCCCTGGCAAAGCTTCCAATGTGCTCCCATTTTCACAAGCTATTTACTATTCTCATGACTGCCCTCCACAATGAGGGCTACTGTAAGAGGCACGTTAAAGAGTTTCTTTAAATACTCCCATTGTTTCTTAGGGTTCAAGTTCACAGCCAGGCTGTAGATGCTGCAATTTGGAGCACCAAACCTGTCGGTAGCACCACAACTGTTCCAGGAGTGCCTCCTCAATGGAAGTGGGCTCCTGTATTGCAGCTCTGCTCTCCATGCATTCTTGGTGGAAACTGAGGTGCTACTGGGCTCATGTGGGCTGCACACCTGGACCTGGTTGTACATGCCACTGGGAACCACTCTGTTTGGGCCTGCTGTCTCCTTTCTGACCTTTGGACAGCCACACTTCTCTGCGGAAAACTTTCCAGTGTGTCATCCAAGACTGAAGGAAACCCCAGCACCAGACTCTGGAGTTACAAATCCTTTTTTTTTTTTTAAAGATTTTATTTATGTATTTGACAGAGAGAGACACAGTGAGAGAGGGAGCACCAGCAGGGGCAGTGGGAGAGGGAGAAGCAGGCTTTCCTATAGAGCAGAAAACCCTACGTAGGGCTTGATCCCAGGACCCTGGAATCATGACCTGAGCCGAAGGTAGATGCCCAATGACCAACCCACCCAAGTGCTCCTGGACTTACAAATCCTAACCACATATTTCCTCCACTTCAAAAAGCACTGTGAGTCATGCCCTAATTGATACTTGGCAGTTGTCCCTGGGATGACTGGCCCACTCTCAGTCCAGAGAGCCAGCAAAATCAATCAATCAGTCATGAATACCCTAATGAATCTGTGTGTCAATGATTATCTTCATTTTAGCCTCAACACAACCCAAAGAAATGTGTTATAGTATCTCCATTTTACAGATGAGGCAACTGAGGCTCAGGGAGATCAAATTAACTTTCACACAATCACATAACAGACAGAAGCAAAACTAGAATTTGAATCTAAGCAGTGTAGGTCCTGTGTCAGCACCCAGAGAGAGAAAGGGATGTGCCTAAAGTTGAACAGCTTAGCCCTAGAAGACAGTAATAACCCATGTGTCTTGGTTTCTTACAAAGCAGAGTCTGATACACAGGCACCAAATAAATTTGCATGAAGGAATGAAAGAATGAGTCAATGGCCAATTTTTCTAAGGAACCTGCCCATCAGCTGTGGGATTTAAGTCAGGCCAGCCCAGGCACCCAATCTTAACCTGAAAGATTAATCTTTATTCTTATTATTCTTATAACTAAAAGGAACAACTAAATAATCTTCAAACACCATCATTGGTTGAAGCTCCAACGATTGGATCAGAAAAGATCAGATTAGATCCCAGCCAGAGCTTGAGCAGCAGTAGTAAGCACCTGGCCTGACATCTTATCCAAAGTGAAAAGCCCCATCATTGTTCTTCATTTGTCTTTTCCTTTTTATACAGAGTTTATTTTTTTAGGGCAGTTTTAGCACAAAAGCAGAAAAATTGAGCAAAACTGCAGAGTTCCCATATGTCCCATGGCCCCATTCATGCAAAGCCTCCTTTATCACCAGAGCAGCACAGTTGTTATAATTGATGAACCTACCTGGCACATCATTATCACTGAAATTCCAGTTTATATTAGGATTTACTCCTGCTGTTATGCATTCTCTGTGTTTTGACAAGTGTATAGTGGCATGTATCCACATTATAGCATCATATAGAATAATTTTAGCATCTAAAAATCCTCTGGGCTTTGACTATTCATCCACTTTCAGATAACAGTATACCACTTCATGATAATGCAAGTACTTGATAGTAATAAAATATTCCAATTCCTCTTTCCCATCCTTTCTATCATTATTGTCATTCATTTCATTTATACTTATGTAAGTAAATATATACACCTATATATGCTTATATAAGTCACATAAGCAAGCATTAACATAAATATAAGGATATATATGTATTAAATAAATTGTTTTCTGTTAGATCAATTAAGGAAAAGAAAAGCATGAGCACCTGGGTGCCTCAATCAACTAAGCATCTGCCTTTGGCTCAGGTCATGGTCTCAGGGTCCTGGGGATTGAGCCCCAAATCAGGTTCCCTGTTTAGTGGGAAGTCTGCTTCTCCCACTTCCACTCTCCCTGCTTGTTGTCTCTCTGTGTCAATAAATAAAAAATATCTTAAAAAAAGAAAAACATTTTTTTCTCTAATATTCTTTTCTTTTCATAGTTCTGAATTGCTGACTTATGTTAATTTCCTTCTTTTTTTTTTTTAAAGATTTTATTTATTTATTTCACAGCGGGAGAGAGATCACAAGGAGGCAGAGAGGCAGGCAGAGAGAGAGGGGGAAGCAGGCTCCCTGCTGAACAGAGAGCCTGATGTGGGCCTCGATCCCAGGACCCTGAGATCATGACCTGAGCCGAAAGCAGAGGCTTTAACCCACTGAGCCACCCAGGCGCCCTGTTAATTTCCTTCTTGTTGAAGAATTTATTTTTAACATTTTATGCAAGTTGGATCTATGTGCAACAAATTCTTTCAATATTTGTTTGTTTAAGAAATTCTTATATTTCTCATTCACTTTTTCTCAGTAAGCTGTACACCCAAAGTAGGGCTTGAACCCACAACCCTCAGAACAAATGTTGCATGCTCTACTGACTGAGCTAGCCAGGTGTCCCCTCATTAACTTTTGAAGGATAATTTTTCTGTGTACAGAATTCTATGTTGGTGAAATTTTTTTTGTCAACAATTTCTCTCCAGTCTCTACTTGCTTGTATGGTTTCTGCATAGAAGTCACATGTAATTCTTCTCTATACTCCTATATAGGTAAAGTTGTCTTTTACCAATGGTTTCTTTCAGAATTTTTTTTATTTTATCTTCATTGTTCTGTAATTTGAATATGACACACCTAAATGTAGTATTCTTCTGTTTGTTTGTTTGCTTTGGTTTCAATTTTTTGAGAAGGGAATTTGTCTTGTTTGATGGTTACTGGGTTTTCTGGATCTCGAGTTTGGTTTTTGATATTGAATTGGGGGAAATTCTCTATAAATATTTTTTCAAATATTTCTTGTGTTCCTCCTCCTCCTTTCTCTGCCTGCTTCCTCATCCTTCCCCTCCTCTTCATCCTCCTCCTCCTTTTCCCTGTTCTGGTTTTCCCATTACATGCATCTTAGAGAGTTGTCCCTCATTTCTGGGATTTTATGTTTCTTTTTCTTTCCTTTCTTACTTAGTATTTTTCTCTTTGCTTTTCAGTTCTTGAGGTTCCTATGTATATAATCTCAAGTTTAGAAATTCTTTGCTCAGCCATGTCTAGTGCTAATGAGGTCATCTAAACATTTTTCATTTCTACCACAGATTTTTTGATCTCAAGCACTTTTTTTTGGTTCTTTCTTAGAATTTCAGTCTCTCTGATTTCACTATCCATATTTATGCATGTTTTTATGTTAGAGCTCTTAGTCTATTAATCATAGCTTTTTAAAGTTCCTTGTCTGATAATACCAAAATCCCTGCCATATCTGAGTCTGGTTCTGATGTTTTCCTTGTCTCATAAAACTGTGTATTTTTCTGTTCAGTATGCCTTGTAATATCTTGTTGACAGATCAACATAATGTCATGGGTCAAAGTAACTGGTAAATAGGTGTTTTTGGCTATGTGATAAGGTATGTGGAGAGGGGACATGTTCTGTAGTGCTATGATTAGCCCACAGTCTCTTAGTGAGCCTCTGTCTCTCAGCCATGAAAATTACAAGTGACTCAGTTTTTTTCCTCCCCCCTTTGATGGAACAGGATGACTGGAGGGAGCTGGAGTAGTTTTCTTCTCTATGTGGAAAGCAAGAATGGGCTGGAGTTGGGTATTTCCCTTCCCCTACATTAGTTATGTTGTGAAAAAACCCCAATAGGTTAGGAACTGGTAAAATAGTTTCCCTTAAGGGCAGACCCAGTTAAAAAGGACAAAATACTCCAGCATATTTCAAAATGGCCACCTTTCCCTTTTCCCTACCAGAAGCATGAGAGAATTTTTCTCTTATCTTCAACTGAGAACCCTGTAGAGCTCTAGGAGGTAAACTCCCCTCTGGAAGTTTTGACTCCCAGATTCATCCACACTAAACCTCCAGCAAATTACAGTTTAGATTTTTCCATCCCAGTATTACCTCAGGGATGAGATCCTACCTTGGTATCTAACGTCATCAGCCTATGTTCTCAAGAGGTTCAGCTATGTTTTCTTCCTTTGAAAGCCCTTGCATAATATGTTTTTAATTTTTTTTTAATTTAAGGCAGTTTATGTCATGTGTATGTAACCATGATGACGACAATAGAACACTGCTTTGCCGATTCAGGTAGAAATCAAACCAGTTCCTTCCTGGGAACTGGCCACAGGTTAATAGTGAGGTTGAAAGGTTTATGGTATGCTCAGCACAAAACTCAGAGTGACTAGGATGTATGTGTGTGTGTGTGTGTGTGCGCGCGTGCGCGTGTGTGTGTTGGAAAAAAGGAAGGGAGAAAGAGAACACTGGGGTGCAGAGCTTAAAAAGCTAGGCTAGAGCAAGAATGCAAAGGAATTTGGAGTTGTAAATAAACGGGGAGCTATCAATTTGTCTACCTACTTACTACCTCACATAAGCAGCAGAGACTGGATACAAATCCATGTTTTCCAGCTTCCAAACCAAGATTCTTTCTACTACTCAGTATGCCTAAAAAATCTTTGAATTTAGCTTTTACCCTATCTTTAATGGCAACAGAATCTTCTATAAAAGCTGCCAAGTTTTATAAATAAGTGATATTTTCAGGTTCAGTCAATATTTTGGGTTGTATCCATTCACATGAGAGCCCAATTTGTCCAGTGTTCTGGGAGTTAGAAGGTTTAGAGACACTGAACAGATGCAATGAAAGCTTGGGTTGCATATAGGATTGGATCATGTTTGTAGTAATTATTAGGACTGATGCATCAAGTATGTTTGATAGAGGAAGTTGGAATGAAATCTTGGAATAAAGTAAGAGAAGTATGACCAGGGTTCAAATTACCTGCTCCACAAATTACCAATTATTTCTTAACAATAACAACAAAACAAACTAAACCACACAAATATAAAACTGTTCTGGTCCTCTGAGCCTATTTAATGTGAATAAAAAATATATTTTCCTTTCTTTTATAAGACCATGCAACTATTATAAATACAACATATGTCAGGAAATGGGCTTATTTCTTATAATTTTAAATATGAACAAATAAAATACCATTTGTTTTTTACCTGATTGTAGAATTTGAGTGCAAAAACAATTCTCAATAATTTAATTTTCCAACAATATATTTCACCAACATAATGCAAATATTTTCAAGGGTGGAAGGATGCTGCTTACGAGGTGTGGCACAGTTCTGGACAACTATAAAATGCTCAGAAAATGTTTTTGGTTTAAATATATTAAGCACAATTTAAATATATAGAGCCAGGGTGGTGGACTTTGATAATTCAGTTAGTGAGAGAAAATGGAGTTATTACCTATATGGGGACGAATAGTGTGAGGCAGAAAAAAAATCTTAGTAAAGCTAATCTAACAAGGCAAAACATATTTATTAGAAGTCTTTGGTGTCATTCTTCCAAAAAGTTCCAAATGTTGTGCATGAAATTTTTCAGGGATGGAATATTCAAAAGTAGCACTGAGATAGTTGGGAAAAGAAAGTTGGGAGAGTAAAATCAGTGATGTTTAAGAAAAGTTGAGAAGAGCAGGCCACAGCAACTTTTTTTAAATTAACTTTATACTGTGAATTTTAACACATACAGTAAATTGTATGAACATATGTATAATGTAGAAAACTACTCTAAAGTTAACAGACACTTTATATAACTACTTCCATCGAGGGAAAAGAGATTGTCAGGGCTCCCAGGAGCTTCTGAACACCACTTCTGGATGACAACCGCTCCTCTTTTGCAGGTAACCATATCCTGCCTGGAAAGGAAATAACTTATTTGCTTTGTTTTACCAACTTATGTCTCCACAAATGAAACTATATGGCTTTGCGTGTTCTTGGGTTTTATATAAATAGAGTCATGCTACATGTATATTTATATATTTTAATCAACATTAACATTTTAAAATATCACTATGGATTCATGATTTATTTTCTCTTTGAATATATATACATATATATTTATATATATGTATATATATTTATTCTCTTTGAATACATATATGTTTTATATTATTATGATTTAATATTATATTAGCTCTGTGCACTGACAAGTCCTATAAAATATGACCAAGTCAGTAACAAAGAGCATCTCTTGCACCCAGATAATATAATATTGTACCTAAAGAAATTGAGAGTGCTCAGATAAATGGTCAGTTCCAGGTCTGGAGAAAGAAATGTATTAGGTAATCCTGAAATGATGTATAACTCAAAATTAAGATGCTGCCAAACACACTGGGAAAGGAAAATATGTGCAGGGCAAGAAGATGAGGAGAAAGGAATGAATGAATTTAAATGAATTGAGCAGTAGATAAATGATAGATGCACAGATGGATGGTTGGATGGATGGATGAAAGATTGGATGGATAAATGGTTGATGAATATACACTCAGTTAAACTTCACTGTAGTCCTTCTGTGAGCTTGTTCAGATTTTATCCTGTGCTGATTTTAAGGTACAGTTGAGATTTGAAGTACTCCATAGAGCTTCCTGATTCCATGATGATTGGTTGATGACAGCTATCACTTATAGTCACATAATAACAGCAATAGATGGTTAAAAGAAAAAAAATCCTAAGAATCATAATCATAAAGTTACATCATAAAATATGTCCAACCCCCACAAAAAAAACCTGTCCTTAATATTTCATAGTGTTTATTTTAGGAATCTTTGGTCCTTAGTTGTGGTTTGCTTCACCTAACAAAATTAATTCTTTATGTCTTCCCTGGTTGAAGCCTTTCAATGGCTCTGCATCACCCACATATAATTCAAGCTGGCTCCACAGTTCCAATCCTCTGGTTCCTTTCTATGTCTCCTTTCTTGTCTTTTTCCTTCCTTACATTTTTTGACCAGCAATTCATAACCACATTATCAGTTCCCTATGTATGCTGTGCAATTTTTATTATCAATGACTTTACTAGGAATCATATCCACTACCTTCTAGCCCTGACCTTTGCCCCAAATAGTGAACTCCTACCATCCCCTTAATATACAAGACAGCCTCCCAAAGGACACTTTGCTGGATATTTCTGATTCTTGCCACTTGACATCACACATAGTGCTTTTTCTCCAGGGCCTGGAAATGGCCTAAAGGGTTCAGAAAAGTATTCATTTATTATATTTTGTAATTAATGGCACATAGTTGTTTTTTTTTTAATTTGTAAAACAGGGAGCCTTTTATTATTTGAATCAGGTCTGGTGGACTGTCAGAAATACTTAAAACATTTATGTATACATATACACAATTATACATGGATTCCACACATCTGTTTGAAACATAACATAATTTTTATAAAAATTAGTATATCTAGGAATACCCAGGATCTCAGATTAAATTAGCAAAGTCATATTTATAAGAGCAGAACTACAAGCAAGCACTTGAATCAGGATTGAGTTAAGGTTTGCCTACAATTTTTATACCTGAGCCGAGGGTGAGTCTAGCCAGAAGAGGCACATTTATAAACAATCAATCACAAAAAAACTTCAAATAAAATAATCGCTTTGTGTAACACAAGGTGAAATAATTGTCTTGAAAATTTGTCCTGAAACAGAGTAAATCAATCACATTTGGGGGCATCCTGTAGCCAGACATTGTAATGCTTTTCCCTCTGCCCTTAATTTCATACCTTTTTAAGCCCAGTGAGAAATCTTAGGTGAACTAGTTATTTTCTATTTTCTGGTAGAATTTATTATGATTGTTTTTATTGAAATTTGTTTTACCTCCTGAAGTGTTAAGATATTGGCTATGTGTATCAATCAAATTTGTATTGCATTATCTTGTAACCTTTTAAAATAATTGATCAGACAATAAAATAAAAATGGACATTAATTATGTTGAGGAAAATTCTACTTCTTTTTCAACTTGACATATTTTTCTTCCCTGAATGCTTTGAAATTGCTAGGAACAATTTGATGATCCCCATAATAAATTTAGGGAAATATGTTGAGTAGATATAAAATGACAAACTTAACTGCATTTATATTAAAGCATTTTTCTGCTCATCAGAGTGAGATGAGAAAATTAATATGTAAACTATTAAGTTATACCCAGATGCATTGTGTTCTGCAGCCGAAATAGATATTTGGTGATGTTGTCTCTAACAGTATATTGCAATTTCAAAGGGAAAATGTTTTAGAAAAATTACATGACTATATTCAAAAGATGTTCATTAAAATATTACATATTTTGAAAGATATAACTCATAAATTTGTTACTTGTTTTCTATGTCCCTTTTTACATCTTTTTACATATTTTTATATGTAATTCTGCCTTCTTGGATTTTTTTATTTAACACATTTTATTATTATTATTATTATTTATTATTATTTGTTCCAGGGGTACAGGTCTGTACCCATCAAAGCACAAACCCTCCCCAATGTCCAGACTTACACTTTTAGTGTGGAAGAGTATATAAACTGGTTCATCAGAAAAGTTATTTTTTAAGATTATTTATTTATTTATTCATTTGACAGAAAGAGATCACAAGTAGGCAGAGAGGCAGGCAGAGAGAGAGAGGAGGAAGCAGGCTCCCTGCTGAGCAGAGAGCCCAATGCGGGGCTCAATTCCAGGATGCTGGGATCATGACCTGAGCTGAAGGCAGAGGCTTTAACCTACTGTGCCACCCAGGCACCCAGAGAAGTTTTGATTCATGTCATTATTTTATCTTTAATTCTTAGCTACCTTGAAAGTAAAATTAAATTTTAGAACTAAATTGTATGCTTTCTTGAAAAATTAAGAAGGAAAACTACTTTCTAAGTCCTATGAATGTTTTATGTTGAAATCAGATAGATGGAAGTACAAAATAATTTTAAAAAGTTGTAGGACATTTATGGGCTTTAGGATTCCCATTTATAAAATTAAAATATATTAACACCTATTTTAGAGTAGTATAATTATGACATTAGTGGACTATGTTTTTTAAGGAAAAGCCACATTTATTTATTTATTTTAAATATTTTATTTATTTATTTGACAGAGAGAGGGAGCATGAGCACAAGCAGGCAGAGTGGCAGGAAGAAGCAGGCTTCCAGCTAAGCAGAAAACCTGAGATCCCAGGACCTTGGGATCATTACCTGAGCTGAAGGCAGACCCATAACCAACTGAGCCACCCAGGCACCCCTAATGCACTTTTCTATCCTTCACTAGGTTATGAAGTAATATTTCTGGTAATATTACAAAACACAGTGGCTTTGTGATCCCATCCTTCTTGACTGCTGGAAATCAGTTTTTCAGTAAGTTCTACAACACCAGATATTTCTGGGTACACCAGGGGGATAACCATAAATGAAATCTAGTTATTCTTTTCACCTTGACTATTCATCTGGCTCAGGATCCCTTTCCTCTTGGCATTCCCCAGTTGGCTTTTTTGTGACCATATCTATGAGTTTTATGCTTAATTTTTCCTAGATATTTTTTCCCCTATAGTATTTCCAAGCTTAGATGAATATTGTTTGTCTCTTTCCCAAAAATATCATTTGAGATCATGGTGGACCTTTGATATGACTCTGTGATAATGAAAAGTAAAACCTACACGTAGCTTATAGTTAGCACTGGTATGTCTCAGTACTCAGGGGCCCAGGCATGACATCTTACATGTACTTAGTTGTATGTCGATCCTTTTCAACTTTCAGAATTAAGGTTTATGGGACATCTATTTTTGGTCAGGCACTGTCATGGATCTTGGAGATACATGTGGAAGCTAACAGATGAAAATCCCTGCACTCATGAAGCCTACTGCCTGGTGAGAAAAATGATAAAAATGGTAAAAATAATAAATAGTTAAGTATAATGTGATAGGTATTATTAAAAAGTAGATTGGATTCAGGTAGTTTGGGAGTTTCTGGGTAGGGTAATTTTATATGGGACGCTCTAGGATAGATTCACTTAAAAATGACATTTGAGTGTAGATTGGAAGGGCCAAGAAAATTAATTCTGTAGCTAAACTGGGACAAAATGTTCAATGCAGAGGAAACAGGCAGTGCAAGGACTTTGAGTTGAAATCATGCTGGAAATTTTTTTACATTTTAAAATATTTTTTAAATCTCTATACCCAACATGGGGCTTGAACTCATGATCCAAAGATCAAGAATCACATGTTTTACTGAATGAGCCGGCCAGACACCGTTTTAGTTTTTTACACTTACAGCATTGTTTTTATTGTGGCAAAATATATATAAAGCATAATATTTTCAATTTAAATCTTTCTTAAGTGTGCAATTCAGTGGGTTTTTATTATATTTTATTGAAGCATAATTAACATACAATGTTATATTAGTTTCAGGTATACAATATAATGATTCTACACTTCTATACATTTTTCAGGCTCATCCAGATAAGTGTTCTCTTAATCCCCTTCACCTATTTCACCCATTCTCCCCTCCCACCTCTCCTCTGGAAACCACTCATTTGTGTTCTGTATTTGAGTCTGTTTTTTAGTTTTTGTTTTTGTTTTTTTGTTTTTTGTTTGTCTCCTTTTTCCTTTGTTCTTTGTGTGTGTGTGATTTTCTTTTCTTTTTTTATCTTTTTCCATTTTTAAAGATTTTATTTATTTATTTGACAGAGAGAGATAGAAATCATAAGTAGGCAGAGAGGCAGGCAGAGAGAGAGGAGGAGGCAGGCTCCCTGCTGAGCAGAGAGCCCGATGCGGGCCTTGATCCTAGGACCCTGAGATCATGACCTGAGCCGAAGGCAGAGGCTTTAACCCACTGAGCCACCCAGGCGCCCTTCTTTTCTTTTCTTAAATTCCACATATGAGTGAAATCATAAGAAATTTCTCTGTCTTTCTCTGATGGACTTATTTTATTTGTCTTTCTCTGATGGACTTATTTCATTTTGCATTATACCTTCTATGTTCATTCGTGTTATTGCAAATGGCAAGAAACCATCCTTTTTTATGACTGAGTAATATCTCATTCTTTTTCCATTCATTTATGATGGATACTTCAACTGCTTCAATATCTTGGCTCTTGTGAATAACACTGCAATAAATATAGGGGTGAATAGATATTTCCGGAACTACTGCTCGGAAAAAAATTATGACTGCTCATTGACAATGTACCAGGTCACTCAAGAGTTCTGAGGGAGGTATTCAACAAGATTGATGTTGTTTTAATGCCTGCTAATGCAATATCATTTCCAAAGTCCATGAATCAAGTAGTAATTTTAACTTTCATGTCTTATTGTTTTTTAAAAATGTATTTTGTAAGACTATAGCTATCATAGATAGTGAAATTTCTGTAAAATTGGTAGTAATTTCGCCCCTCTTTCATTTCTGATGTCATTTGCTTGAGTACTCCTTTGTGTGTCAGTCTAGCTAAAGATTTGTAAATTTTGTTGTTATTTTCAATGAACCAACTTGATTTCATTGGTTTTATCTACTTTGTATTTCATTTATCTCTATTCTAGTTTTTATTATTTCCTTCCTTCACTAGCTTTGGCTTTAATTCTTTTCATATTTCCACAAGGTGTAAATTCAGGTTATTGATAAGAGTTAGGTCTACTTTCCTTTATATTTTATTTAAAGTAAAAACTTATAGCTATAAATTTCCCCCTTAGAACTCTTTTCTTGCATTCCATGTTTTGATATGTTGTGTATTCATTTTTTTCAAGATATTTTAAAATTTCCTTTATTGTTTCTCCTTTGACCCATAGATTAAAAATGTTTTGATTATTTCCACATGTTATTAATTTCAAGTTTTATTCCACTGTGATTGGGATTTTTTTTCTTTGTAAATTATTATTTTTTTAATTATTTGCTCCAGGGGTACAGGTCTGTGAATCATCAGGCTTACACCTTTCGCAGCACTCACCACAGCACAAATCCTCCCCAATGTCCATAACACATCCACCCTATCCCTAACCTCCCACCCCCAGTAAACCTCAGTTTCTTTTGTGAGATTAAGAGTCTCTTATGGTTTGTCTCCTTCCCAATCCCATCTTGTTTCATTTTTCCCTCTCTACCCCCTACAATCCCCCACCCTGCCCCTCAAGTTCCTCATATCAGAGAGATCATATGATAATTGTCTTTCTCTGATTGACTTATTATGCTTAGCATAATACCCTATAGTTCCATCCGTGTCACTGCAAATGGCAATATTTCATTTCTTTTGATGGCTACATAGTATTCCATTGTATATAAATACCACATTTTCTATATCCATTCATCTGTTGATGGACATCTAGGTTCTTTCCATAGTTTGGCTATTGTGGACATTGTTCCTGTAAACATTCAGGTGCATGTGCCCCTGAGGATAACTACCTTTGTATCTTTAATGTCAATACCCAGTAGAGCGATTGCTGGGTCATACAGTAGCTCTATTTTCAACTTTTTGAGGAACCTCCATACTGTTTTCCAGAGTGGCTGCACCATCTTGCATTCCAACCAAGACTGTAGGAAGGTTCCCTTTTCTCCTCATCCTCACCAACATCTGTCATTTCCTTATTGCTGATTTTAGCCATTCTGACTGGTCTGAGGTGGTATCTCACTGTAGTTTTGATTTGTATTTCCCTGATGCTGAGTAATGTCGAGCACTTTCTCATGTGTCTGTTGGCCATTTGGATGTCTTCTTTGGAGAAAAGTCTGTTCATGTCTTCTGCCCATTTCTTGACTGGGTTATTTGTTTTATGGGTGTTGAGTTTGAGAAGCTCTTTAAAGATTTTAGATACAAGCCCTTTATTGGATATGTCATTTGCAAATATCTTCTCCCATTCTATCAGTTGTCTTTTGTTTTTGTTAACTGTTTCCTTTGATGTGCAAAAGCTTTTAGTCTTGGAGAAGTCCCAATAGTTCATTTTTGCCCTTGCTTCCCTTGCCTTTGGTGATGTTCCTAGGAAGAAGTTGCTGCGGTTGAGGTCGAAGAGGTTGCTGCCTGTGTTCTCCTCGAGGATTTTGATGGATTCCTTTCTCACATTGAGGTCTTTTATCCATTTTGAGTCTATTTTTGTGTGTGGTGTAAGGAAATGATCCAGTTTCATTTTTCTGCATGTGGCTGTCCAGTTTTCTCAACACCATTTGTTGAAGAGACTGTCTTTTTCCCACTGGACATTCTTTCCTGCTTTGTCGAAGATTAGTTGACCATAGAGTTGAGGGTCCATTTTTGGGTTCTCTATTCTGTTCCACTGGTCTATGTGTCTGTTTTTGTGCCAGTACCATACTGTCTTGATGATGACGGCTTTGTAATAGAGCTTGAAATCTGGAATTGTGATGCCGCCAACTTTGCTTTTTTTTTTCAACATTCCTTTGGCTATTCGGGGTCTTTTCTGGTTCCATATAAATTTTAGGATTACTTGTTCCATTTCTTTGAAATAAATTGCTGGTATTTTGTTGGGGATTGCATTAAATGTGTAGATTGCTCTAGGTAGCATAGACATTTTCACAATATTTATTCTACCCATCCATGAGCATGGAANAGAGAGAGAGGGGGAAGCAGGCTCCCCGCTGAGCAGGGAGCCCGATGCGGGCCTCGATCCCAGGACCCTGAGATCATGACCTGAGCCGAAAGCAGAGGCATTAACCCACTGAGCCACCCAGGGGCCCTGTTGGGGATTGTTTTAAATGTGTAGATTGCTCTAGGTAGCATAGACATTTTCACAATATTTGTTCTTCCAATCCATGAGCATGAATGTTTTTCCATTTCCTTGTGTCTTCCTCAATTTCTTTCATGAGTACTTTATAGTTTTATGAATACAGATTCTTTATCTCTTTGGTTAGGTTTATTCCTAGGTATCTTATGTTTTTGGGTGCAATTGTACATGGGATTGACTCTTTAATTTCTCTTTCTTCTGTTTTGTTGTTGGTATATAGAAATGCAACTGATTTCTGTGCATTGATTTTATATCCTGACACTTGACTGAATTCCTGTATGAGTGCTAGCAGTTTTGGAGTGGAGTCCTTTGGGTTTTCCACATAAAGTATCATATCATCTGCAAAGAGTGAGAGTTGGACTTCTTCGTTGCCAATTTTGGATGCCTTTTATTTCTTTTTGTTGTCTCATTGCTAAGGCTAGGACTTCTAGTACTATGTTGAATAGCAGTGGTGATAGTGGAGAGCCCTGCCGTGTTCCTGACTTTATGGGAAAAGCTCTTAGGTTTTCTCCATTGAGAATGATATTCACTGTGGGTTTTTCATAGATGGCTTTGATGATATTGAGGTATGTACCCGCTATGCCTATACTGTGAGGAATTTTGATCAAGAAAGGGTGCTGTACTTTGTCAAATGCTTTTTCAGCATCTATTGAGAGGATCCTATGGTTCTTGTTCTTTCTTTTATTCCATTGAGAATGATATTCACTGTGGGTTTTTCATAGATGGCTTTGATGATATTGAGGTATGTACCCGCTATGCCTATACTGTGAGGAATTTTTAATGTGCTGTTGGATCCTATTGGCTAGTATTTTGTTGAGGATTTTTGCATCTGTGTTCATCAAGGATATTGGTCTCTAATTCTCCTTTTTGATGGGGTCTTTGCCTGGTTTTGGAGGCAAGGTAATGGTGGCCTCATAAAATGAGTTTGGAAGTTTTCCTTCCATTTCTCTTTTTTGGAACCATTTCAGGAGAATAGGTATTCATTCTTCTTTAAATGTTTGGTAGAATTCCCCTAGGAGGCCCTCTGGCCCTGGGTTCTTGTTTGTTGGGAGATTTTTGATGACTGCTTCAATCTCCTTACTGGTTATCGGTCTATTCAGGTCTTCAATTTCTTCTTGGTTCAGTTTTGGTAGTTTATATGTCTCTAGGAATGCATCCATTTCTTCCAGATTGTCAAATTTTCTGGTATAGAGTTGCTCATAATATGTTCTTATAATTGATTGTTTTTCTTGGTGTTGGTTGTGATCTCTCCTCTTTCATTCATGATTTTATTAATTTGAGTCCTTTCTCTTTTCTTTTGGATAAGTCTGGCCAGGGGTTTATCAATCTTGTTAATTCTTTCAAAGAATCAGTTCCTCGTTTCGTTGATTTGTTCCACTTTTTTTTGGTTTCTATTTCATTGATTTCTGCTCTGATATTTATGATATCTCTTCTCCTGTTGGGTGTAGGCTTTCTTTGCTGTTTTTTCTCCTGCTTATTTAGGTGTAGGGTTAGGTCGTGTACTTGAGACCATTCTTGTTTCTTGAGAAAGCCTTGTATTGCTCTATAGTTTCCTCTCAGGACTGCTTTTGCTGTGTCCCAAAGATTTTGAACAGTTGTGCTTTCATTTTCATTTGTTCGATGAATTTTTTAAATTCTTCTTTTATTTCCTGGTAGGCCCTTTCATTCTTTAGTAGGAGGTTCTTTAGCCTCCACGTATTTGAGTTCTTTCCAACTTTCCTCTTGTGGTAGACTTCTAGTTTCAGAGCATTATGGTCTGAAAATTTGCAGGGAGTGATCCCAATCATTTGGTACCAGTTGAGCCCTGATTTGTGACCCAGGATGTGATCTATTCTGGAGACTATTCCTTGTGTACTAGAGAAAACTGTGTTTTCTATTGTTTTGGGATGGAATGTTCTGAATATAACTGTGATGTCCAACTGGTCCAGGGTGTCATTTAAAGTCTTTATTTCCTTGTTGATCTTTTGCTTCGATGATCTGTCCATTTCAGTAAAGGGGGTGTTAAAGTCCCCTACTAATATTGTATTCTTGTCAATGTGTTTCTTTGATTTTGTTATTAATTGGTTTATATAATTGGCTGCTCCCATGTTAGGGGTGTAGATATTTATGATTGTTAGATCTTCTTGTTGGACAGATCCTTTAAGTATGACATAGTGTCCTTCCTCATCTCTTATGATATTCTTTGGCTTAAAATCTAATTTATCTGATATAAGGATTGCCACTCCAGCTTTCTTTTGCTGTCCATTGGCATGGTAAATTGTTTTCCACTCCCTCACTTTAAATCTGGAGGTGTCTTTGCGTGTAAGATGAGTTTCTTGTAGACAGCATATCAATGGGTCTTGATTTTTTATCCATTCTGTTGCCCTGTGTCTTTTAGTTGGGGAATTTAGTCCATTTACATTCAGGATAACTATTGAGAGATATGAATTTAGAGCCACTGTATTGCCTGTAAGGTGTCTGTTGCTGTATTTGTGTCTCTTCCTTTTTGGTCTATGTTTCTTTTAGGCTCTTTTGATTAGAGGACCTCTTTCAATATTTCCTATAGGGCTGACTTGGTGTTTGCAAATTCCTTTAGTTTTTGTTCATCCTGGAACCTTTTTATCTCTCCATTTTTCAATGACAGCCTAGGTGGATATGGTATTCTTGGCTGCATAGTTTTCTCATTCAGTGCTCTGAATATATCATGATAGTTCTTTCTGGCCTGCCAGGTCTCTGTGGATAGGTCTGCTGTCAGTCTACTATTTCTATCATTATATGTTATAGACCTCTTGTCCTGAGCTTCTTTCAGAGTTTTCTCTTTGTCACTAAGACTTGTAAGATTTACTATTAGATGATGGGGTGTAGACCTATTTTTATTGATTATAAGGGGGATTCTCTGTGCCTCCTGGATTTTGATGCTTCTTCCCTTCACCAAATTTGGGAAATTCTGTACTATAATTTGCTCCAATATACCTTCTGTCCCTCTCTTTCTCTTCTTCTTCTGCTTCTTCTGGGGTCCCAATTATTCTAATATTGTTTCATCTCATGGTATCACTTATGTCTCCAATTCCCCCATCATGGTCCAGTAGTTGTTTGTCTCTCTTTTCCTCTGCTTCTTTGTTCTCTGTCATTTTGTCTTCTAAATCACTAATTCTGTCTTCTACCTCATTTATCCCAGCTGTAGGAGCCTCAATTTTTTTTATTGCACCTCATTAATAGCTTTTTTGATTTCAATTTGGTTAGATTTTAGTTCTTTTATTTCTCCAGAAAGGGTTTTTAGTTTTCTAGAGAGGGATTCTCTTTTATCTTCCATGTTTTTTTTTCGAGCCCAGCCAGCACCTTAATGATTATTAAGGTGAGATCATTCTGAACTCTAGTTCTGTCATATTACTAATGTCTGCATTGATTAGGTCCCTAGCCATCGTTACTGCCTCTTGTTCTTTGTTTGTGTGTGTGTGTGTGTGTGTGTGTGTGTGTGTTGATTTTTTCTGCCTTGTCATTTTATGCAGATAAGAATAGATGGATGAGAGAAGAAAATACTAAAGGGTACCAATGACCCCGGAAAAATATACACTAACCTTATCAGAAGAGACCTGAAACTGGGGGGAGAAGAAAGAGGAAAGTAACCAAAACCAAAAACAACAACAATAAGAACAACAACAACTAAAACAAAAATCAAACAAAAACAAAAACAACAAAATAAAACAAAACCTTATACCTATATCTATATTATCTGTTTCTGTTTCTATATCTATCTCTGTCTTTGAGTCTATCTCTATCTCTATATCTCTCTCTATCTCTATCTCTATCTATTAGACCGGTGAATTGAACAGACCCTATATGTATACAAAATAAGGTTAAATACAATGAAGGGATAAAATATGACTATAATAATGAAAATTTAAACAGATTAAATGTGTTGATAAGTTATAATATTTAAGAGCCTTTGAAATAGGAAAAAGGAAAAAAATAAAAAAGGAGTAAGAAAAAAATAAAATTCGAAGAATTTAACTTTGAATGACTAAAGGATCATGGGGGGAAAGCCATGAATTCTCTATGTTGCTTTCCCCTAGCTCTGGACTTCCACAATTCTCAGTGATCTGTGAACTTGGTCTTGGCTGGATATTCTTGCTGATCTCCTGGGGGAGGGGCCTGTTGCTGTGATTCTCAAATTTTATCTTTGCCTGAGTTGGAATTGCACCGCCCTCACCAGGGCCCAGGCTAAGTAATCAACTGCAGTTCTCTCTTAGGAGCTTTTGTTCCCTGAACTCTTTCTGTACAGCTTTGGAGGATCAGACTGAAAATGGTGGCCTCCTAATCTCCCACCTGGAGAAGCCAAGAGCTCAGGACCTCACTCCTCAGTGCGCTTTCAGAGAAAAGCAGTCAGTCCCACCCGTCTCCCTGGTCTTCAGCTGCACTCTGAGCTCGCCCAGCCTCTGAATGAGCATTTCTATCTCTGGTGCAGGGCCCCATCTAGAATCTCCAAACCCAGCAGATTCGTGCAGCGTGCTCCTGTGCTGCTCCTACAAGAGGAGGAAGGAGGGGTTCTCTCTGGATCTGCCAACCATGGGGTACCTGCTCAAAGGGCAGTGACATGACTGTGCTTTGTTTGTTGTTTTTTATTTATTTTTTATTTATTTGACAGAGAGAGAGAGAGATCACAAATAGGCAGAGAGGCAGGCAGAAAGAGAGGAAGAAGCAAGCTCCCTGCTGAGTAGAGAGCCCGATGTGGGCCTCGATCCCAGGACCCTGAGATCATGACCTGAGCCAAAGGCAGAGGCTTTAACCCACTGAGCCACCCAGGCGCCCCCTGACTGTGCTTTGAATCACAACCTAAGGTGACAGTGAGCTGAGAGACACCTCCTCAGCTTGGTTCTGTCTCTCCAGTTGGCTTCTCCTCTCTGATAGCTTTGTTGCTCTCAGACACCCCTGGTCTTTTTGTGTCCCCATGGGTCCTGAGACCACACTGTCCCTGTGAGGGCTTCACCCCCGCTTAGCCTCTGGGGTGACATCCCTCAGAGGAGCAGACTTCTAAAAGTTTTGATTTTGTGTTCCTTTGCTCTTTCACTTGTGAAGAGCCGGCCCCTCCCCCCGGGGTCTATCTTCTCATCGCTTCAGATTTACTTCTCCACACGTCCTACCTTCCAGATAGTGGTCTATTTTCTGTTCCTAGAATTGCTGCTCTTCTTCTCTTCAATCTCCTGTTGAATTTGTATGTGTTCAGAATGGTTTGATAACTATCTGGGTGAATTTCTGGGACCTGATGATAATTGGTCCCTACTCCTATGCCATCTTGCTCCCCCACCACCACTGTGATTGAAATCTTTTGTATGACTTGAATCCTTATAAATGTGTTAAGATTTGTTTGTTTTTGTGGCCTAAAATGTACTCTATCCTGGATAATATTCCATACTTACTTGAGAAAAGTGCGTATTCTGCCTTTGTTGGATGAAGTGTAATCTATTTCCCCTATGTCTACAGGTCTGTAGCCCCATTTTGGTTTTCACAACCAATCCCCACTGCTAACCACAGGTCTTGGCCACTTGAGTTATGAGTCAGTTGATACAGAAATGAATCACTCAGGCAGCCTATGCACATGGTATATATTTGGAAATTCCACTTGTTCTGTTCTCTGTTGTTCATGGATGGGAGCTAGAGACCAGCCCACTGCTATCCCTAAACTGTGCCATGCTATGCCAGAGAGAAGGTAACTTGCAACAAGGGCAAGTAAAAACAACAAAACTTCCTACCATTTGAATTTTGTTTTTTACCTGGCATTCTCTTGGTTGATATAGTTCTTTTAATCATGTCCAAAGCTCCTATAATGTTAGTCACTATCTAGTTCTTCATTTTATGTGTCCATGGGAGAATGTTCAATCCACCTTTTTGAAGAAGTTCCATTCCTTGCATGGCACTAAAAAAAATGTACAAAAAGTGGTAAAAACAGAATGACTAAAAAGGAGGAAATTGGGATTTAAGTTTAGAGAGGTAATGGGGAGCCAATTAATAAGATAACATAGGGTGCTTTAGGCCATTTAGATCATGAGGACATGATTTTTGTTTTGAGAGAAATGGGAGCCACCAGTGTAGAGGTTGCATAGTTAAAATTAGCAGTAATGTACTGACTGACATGTGAATATAATAGACTGCCCATAAGTAAGATGGAAGCCCTTAACTAGTCATTGTAATGATCCATGCAATCAAGTTAAGATGGTACCAGTGAAAACGTTGTGAAGTGTTTATACTTTAGATATATTAAAGCCAGAGAGGCTTTCTGAAGATTAAATGTATGATGTGAGCAAAAGAAAGCGATCCAGGATGGCTTCAAGTTTTTGACCTAAGCACCTGGAAGGATTAGTTGCCATTGTTCCCATTTAAGTTTTGGAGCAAATAGTATCTGGAATCATTTAGGACAAGTTATTTCCAGTTTTTGGAGAATCAGCTATTGCCCACCAAAGTAAATCCTTTTAAGAATACTCACTGTCTAGGAGTTCAACTATCTTTAAATTCCTAAAAGGGGAAATTTTTTTTCTCTCTTCATTTAATCTATTATTGGCTTCCCCATTTCTCACCTCCCATCCAAAGTTAAGTCTCATTTCAGGCTACTTCATTGGAAAAATCAGCCTCCTTCAGAGAAAACCTCACCCGTAAGTCATGTCCTCCTAACTGTCCCAATACAACAGTAACATCAACATACATAGTCCAACATCATCAATTTCTTTAATAATGCCATGTGCATGGCATCCAAATTCCAATGCCAGTTCAATCATGGGAAACTCCTTTGAGCTCTTTGTGACAACCTTTCCTATTGCAGGAAGGAAGAAGCATCTTTCGTGACCTTGTCTAGCAACTTCTACCTCAGTTTTTCATTTTTCAGAAGTAACTGCTCAAATAAGAGTACACACATGTGTCAAGATCCTGCAATAGTGCATAGGTCATATTACACACTATGGATATCCATCAGACAAAACCAAACAAACAAAAATCCCTATCAAGTAGACGAAGAATTACCTGTGACGGTTAAAGCAGATATAAAATTATGTACCTTATCAAACTACACTGGACTCCTCAGTCAACAGCACAAATTTAGAATTACTTCAATTTTTCTTCAATGACAATGAGTATGTGAGTACATGTTTGACATTTTTGTAACGAAAAATCTATTTCAAGCTGGCCCAACCCTAGCTAAAGAAAAATTCTTCCCAGTTTAGATTTAGTTTCACTGATTGCTAGATAGAAACTACACATCACTCTTATGTAGTACTTTTAACTTCACTATAATTTCAATTAAAATTTAGGTTTCAGGTTGATGACATTTTATATAATAATAAACAACATTATTTGGAAAGGTTGTAAAAAATTTTTTGGGAATAAGTCTTTATTTGAATAAAATGATGGTAGATATTATCATTTTATTTTATTTTTAAGTAAAAGATCTGTTTGTTGTTTGGCTTTTTTTTTCAATTTGACTAAATAAAAAATGGCAAACATGTTTAATCTTTAGAAGAAAGTGAAGATGTCTCTATACTGTTGAGAAGGGTTTACCCTGAGGAGCTCTTTCTAGGCTGTAGATTTTAAATAAAAGGAATAGGAGGCCAGGAATTATATAACAAGCTCTGGCAGATCAGACTGGGAATTAGCTCCCACTAGCTGGATAAATACAGAGAAGAATATACCTAACAAAGTTGGAGCTAGAGAAAAACTCAGGCAATAGAGGGACATTCAGTCCTTTCCCAGCTAAAAAACAGAATGTAGCTAGAAAGGGATGACAAAACCAAAAGGTCTGGAAGAAAGTATGTGTGTGTGTCGGGGGGGGGGGGGGGNAGTGCCAAATAGCCCTAAACTGCACAGAAAGGAGAGGAATGCAGGGCCCAAATCAAGAAAAACACATGGAGGATTTCTTAGCCAGAGTTTTCCTTCTTGGACTTTTACTGAGGAGGACCTAATTTTAAGTGAGGTGGTCCTCAGAGCATGAAGAAAAAACAAAACAAAACAAAACAAACAAACAAACAAAAAAACAAGAAACACTGAAAACAAAACAATGAATTATGCAGTTCCCATGCAGATGGAGGGTCTAGAAGTTGGGGAATTTCTACAGCCACAAACACACACCTCTGTTTGATTGTGACTTACTCCCCTCAGCTTTCTAGATTTCAATTCCTACCTCTTCTAGGATTATTATTATTATTATTTTTTTCTGATTTCCTTCACTTTATTTTTTTTTATTTTTTTTTAATTTATTTATTTATTTATTTATTTTTTTAATTTTATTTTTATTATTTGCCCAAGGGGTACAGNTTTTTTTTTCTGATTTCCTTCACTTTATTTTTTTTTATTTTTTTTTAAATTTATTTATTTATTTATTTATTTATTTTTTTAATTTTATTTTTATTATTTGCCCAAGGGGTACAGGTCTGTGAATCATCAGGCTTATTTTTAATGCTGGCTCTCCAATATTAAAGTATATAAACTATTTTGCAAAGTAATTTGTAAGACACTTCTTGAATAAAATAAAGCTTCAAATTTGGCACTATTACTGTCATAGAGAAAGTGAATGGTTGGAAAATACTGAAAACCATATATTTTTATGGTGTGTGTATTTAAATGCTTACAGTTAATCTCCAAATGGAGGAAAGTTAAGCCTTTCACTTTGATTTAAGTTTGATTAATGGTCTTCAATCTTTCATTTAGAGAGTATTTTATTATTGATCTGACAAAGTATTTGTGCTATTCAAGTGTTTCATGGGGGAAAAACAAGACAATTTAGCAGGATATGTTGCAACCACCTTTAAAATTGCTTGCCAAATTGCCTTACTTACAGCATAAACGTTTGAAATAAAAAAAAAAAACTCAGAACCTGGTGCTAACCAGAGATGACTGAAAAGTCTCACACATAATATGAATCACAGGAAGGCAATCTGAGATTTTCCAACACTGCCTTCTTCTGCTTTACAGTTTATTTAAATATGTTTATGTACCTCTTAATCAGTGATCCTATTTCAAGTTTTGATTCTTTCTAATTTCTACAGTGGTTCAGCAACATCATATCTTCTGTATATTTTATGTCATTTTTTGAGTGTTTTGCATAAATGCTTGGTGATTTAAAAAGTAAAGACAGGGCGCCTGGGTGGCTCAGTGGGTTAAAGCCGCTGCCTTCGGCTCAGGTCATGATCCCAGGGTCCTGGGATCGAGGCCCGCATCGGGCTCTCTGCTCCGCGGGGAGCCTGCTTCCTCCTCTCCCTGTCTCTCTGCCTGCCTCTCTGCCTACTTGTAATCTCTCTCTCTGTGTCAAATGAATAAATAAAATCTTTAAAAAAAAAATAAAATAAAAAATAAAAAATAAAAAATAAAAAATAAAGACATTATAATGTTAATTATGCAATTATATATTCACATTTACAATTCTCAGGGTCTACAAGATAACGTTTTTTGGCAAAATTCTTTTATAGGCTTAAGTGCATCTTGAAAGCTTATATTTGTATGTAATGCAAACAATTTCACTTTTAAAGGAGTTGGATGTTAGTTTTCAGTGGTTTTACAGAAATAACTTCCTTTTGTTTAGTCATTTAATATCCTGTTAATATTCACATACTTGAATTTTGGTAAACTTTAATTTTTTCCTTGCATAATTATAGCCATGGTAATAATACTTGTCATGTATTTAGTACTTTGTAGTGTCTTCATATCGTCTATCAACTTCTTTTTTCCATACCAGATGTGAGCCAACAAAGATTGTAGCATGTTGGCATGTATATTATTGACTGATAAAGAAGATTCTCACCTGTTTATACACACACACGTACATATACACACATATATGTATATATACTCACATGTATAAATATATTATTATATATTCAGCATATAATATATAAATATTTAACGCTTAAAGACATACAAAATTCATATCTTGATATCTTGCATAATTGCAGTGCAATTCCTTATTTGATCTTATTTGGTGTGTATCACTCAATTCCATTTGAACTGATAGATAAAAAGTATAAAAAATAAACATAAGTAAAGTGAAATTTATTTTCTCAGAAAAAAAAAATTAAAAAATCCTAGTTGTAGACATTAGGAGTGATTGATTGAGATGCTCCAAAAATGTCAAGAGGATCTACTTTCTCTCTCCCTCTCTCCTTCTCTTTCCTTCTCTTTCCCTCAGCTTCACCTCCTCTATATTGACTTTACTTTTAGATTAATTATTTCCTTCTGAGAGGAAAATGGACATCAGTTCCACACCGTATAGCTTCTCATCCTCAAGATCAATGAAAAAAGTGCAAGCTTTGACCCTGTACAAAAATTAAAAAAAAAAGTCCATGCCTGGCTCTTATTGGTCTAAAATGGTGCACATGACCATTCTTGGCCAGTGAAATTGCCTGGAATATGGGACATGCCAATTGGCTTAAGCCAGTTAGGTCCTACACCTGCAGACTGGAGAAGGCTAGGACTACACCAACTCTGGCTTGAGAAAAGAACATTGGCATGCTGTTTTGCTAGGTTGAACAGTAAAAAAACAAAGCAAAACAAAAAACCTCCCTTATAATAACTTTTTTTTTTCCTTTTCAACCAACTTTTTGACATTGATGAATAAAGCAAAGTGTTGATTTGGTCACATGAACTTTCAAAGAAAAGTCTATTGAAAAATGAAATGATAGGAAATACATGACCTAGTACATAACTATGCCAGAAATGATTACACTCATGTTTCCTTTTTTGTAATATTTACTGAGGTACCCTGAGAAGATTCTCAGTCATAAGATCAATTGCGCAATCCTTTCCTTGCATGTAGGTTTGGCTCTGTAACTAGATCTTACCTATAAAAGTATGCCAAGTTATATATGCTACTGTGGTTGGAGCTTTTAACAAAAGTTTGTGCTATCTCCACTCTCTATTTCTTAATCTGCCATCTGGATGTGGAAAACTCTAAGGAAATAAAATATTTCAAGGCTTTGAAATGGAGGAACCCTGGGTCCTTGAATCACAATATGATTATAAATGGCCCCGGCCAGAAACACCAGGAATGGACTAATACATAAGAAAGAAATAAACTTCTGATAATTGGGGGATTGATTATTGTCTACTTGCTGTTATTCTAATTAATACAAAATCAAATGAAGATGGAATAATTTTTATGCCAGCTATTTCGAAGTATCACTGTTCATCCTATTATTAACACATTACTGGGAGAATGAACAAGTACATGGACCTTATTTCTTTGTATAATATTTTCCTTTTGAAATGGAAATGAAACCAATTTTTAAAACTATGTGTCTGGAGAATAAAAATACAACTTTCATTCTATCATGCATCCCATTATAAATAGAAATTACTATTTAGAATAATTATCTCAGCATTCTACCCATGAGCAACTTAAAATTGTCTGTCTCACTTTGAAGGAAATTCCAGATGAATGACAGAGACCTACAAATCAACAGAATTGGTATACTTGAAGGAAATTTTGAATAGTTATGACTTAGGATGTTTTGAGCCTGGAATATGAAAGGAGAATTTTTAGCCATAATGCTGGAGAGTTGGCAGGGATCAGATCATGAAGATCACTGAAGGCCAACATAAGGACTTGAAATAAGCCCTGAAGATAGTGGAGTCCCTGAGGGATTTTAAACAAAGGAATCAGTATTTTGTTTCAGAAAGGTCACACTGGGCTTCAAGTAAAAGGTAGATAAGGACTCTTCTCTCTGCAATCAAATCAAAACCAAAAGAATAAAAAATGGAAAATGCAATCCATAAAAATTATGTACAACTACCCAGTTGTAAACCTGATTTGATTAAGTTCTGCCAATTGTATGAAAATTGTTCAAGTGAGGTTGTTGAAGACAAGTTCATGCCACATAGGTATTGATAACACAGATCCCCAAAGTTTATGTGCTGATTAAGAATCCATTGTGAAAATCAACAGGCTCCAGATGAGTGGAAAAGTTTCCAGAACATTTCACAGCTATCTCTTGACATTGCTGAGTAGCATGGAAGGTACAGTTGAATAAAGAACGAGGTAGGCACTCCATTTTTGCAAAAGAAAGTTGTCAGAATAGAAGATAGCAATCAATTGAGGATCTTACTTTGCCAAAGAGAAATAAATGCCAAGTGGTTTCATAAAGGACCTGTGACATATAAGGCATCATTTCTACCTAAGTAATTTCCTGTTGGCTCAGAGAGGAGCCAAGCTCATGGAGCTGACTCTTAGTGACAGGGTTCAGAGATAGTGCAACAGAATCCAATAATCTCTGGCCTCAATTCATTCCCTTGGGCTTTCTTCTTCACTGCCTCTCATTAAATGAGTGTGGAATAAAAGGCTCCAGAAATGTATAATAAAAAGAAATATATCAGCATGGGACCCATGTAAAGATATTGCAAAAAAGGGGATTGAGCAAAAAGACCACAAGAAATGAACAAGATAAATTATACAATCAAGTCAAAGCATAATACTCACAGCATTGCTTCACCAAATCTGCCTGTAACTAAAAGAATTATTTGGAGACAGGCCATACTGGAGGCAAAAAGCCCAGTTAGGAGAAAGTTTAAATAATCCTGATGCATCCTAAATTAGGACTCCAACATTGAAAATGGATAAAATGGTACAGATCACTGTCATCTGTCTTTGATTTTCAGGTATTCATGTGCATAAGAATTGGATTTACATTTGCTATATGGTCAAGCTCAGTTTCAGTGGGTACAATATGTCTAATGAAATCTCAATCATTTGGGCAGTTTGAACAAAATTTAATTATTAAGTATTTTTTTAAAAAAATAGGAACCAAGGAGAAATTTGGGTCTTTATAAGTATGGACATTGCTCTGATATGATTGTCTCATTCAGAACAAGAAGAATTACAAAAAAGTTCTCCATGACCCATTCTTCTCCAAATGCTCTGGTCATGTATTGAGAATTGTATCACTTTCAATGAGATTCCCTACTTCAAAAGTATTCCACAGTTTTCTTAGTGCCAATTCACCTGTTTTTTTATTTATTTAATATTCCATAAGTTTGGTCTATAATTTGTTGAATCTTTTTATGAGAGAAAGATCCTTATAAATATTATTAACTGCTGACTATTTTGCTTCCTGCCAGCTCCATAGCTTCCAGGGTGGTCAACTTATACTTCCTTTATTCTCTACTCAGGGCCAGATAATTTCAGAATTCAGAATCTTTAGTAGTTTACAAACGAGTATTATTTCATTAATTTTATATCAAGCTGGTAAGTTCTGGAGAAGCATCTTATATTAGAACTTGTTAATATTTCTCCAGCAAAACAAATTAACATGCATTCTATGTGGAATAAATAAGGAATATAAATAGCTTGCATCATTTCGGGTCAGGTGTTATCATGAAATTAGTTAGCAGCAAATGCTTTTCAGATTTTTAAAAAAATATGTCTTGACTTTGTACATACAAATAAGAAGGTATTTTAGATCTGTTTTTCTACAAATCTTATGTGACTCTGCCAATCCCCTGCTTCTGATATTTCAATGGCTACTTCCCAATTACTGCATGATGGTTAATCCAATCTTATAAAATTGTGCAAAAGATTATCTGTGCTCTGATCTCTTCTTATTGAACCAGAATTATCTTTGACCTATTCTTGCTTTGAAGTTTATGTTGTACAGCAAAAAGTCCCTTGTTTTTCCCTGTGTGAGTTTACTCCTTACATTTCCAAGGAAATACCAAACTTTTTGTTAATTCCTTTAATTGGTTTTATCTGGACTGCATATCCTACCATTCACTTTCCCCTCACCTACATAACTTCATACATATTCGAAGGCTCATCCAGATGTCACTACTTTGGGAACTTCTTGAATAGAATATTGTGCAATTTAGCCATTCGCTCCATTACTACCCCCACCCACACACTCACGCACACCCCCTACACACATAGGAGCCCAACTGAGTTCAGTGTCCCTGTCCCTTCTGTGATCCTCTATGATCTTATTTATAATCTGTATCAGTGAATGTACCACATTGTATCATACATTTTTTTATATCACTTTTTCCCCGTCCACGCTGAGTGTTTAGGGGAAATAATTATATCTTTCTCATTTTTTAATCCTTAAGTTTTTAAAAATAGATGATGATATTTAAAAGATGTTCATTGTTAACAGGAAACAAAGAAGCAGAAGAAAAAATAAATGAGTGAGTGACAGAATGAATCAGTGCAGAGGCTTACTGTAATGGGAGACATTGTGATTTTCTCAATTGTGAGAAAACGTGAGAATCGATGTCTTTGTGAGTTTTGGCAAAGGTCATCCTATGCAAGGATTCTTGAGTCATTTGGATGTTATTAATTACCAAACTTTACAACGGGCTCATCAACATGTTGCCTGCTCTAAGCACCCAGTTTATACACCAGCAAGTCCCTGAATCATCCATGTGTTTATAGTCTTAAAAGTAGCTTATATTAGCAATAACTTTCCCACAGAAGATATTTCTTTAGACAAATGACCAGCTGGTATTAATGGGATTCTGCTACCTGAAACCATGAGCACCACGCAGAAGGTCATTTGTCTCCTAAATACCCTGGAGAACAACGGTCTCTGTTAAAATGCAGTACATTTTAAATAATTGAGTTTTAATTTCAGTAGAGTTCACTGAAAATAGATCAATATGACTACATGGAGCGAGACAATAGGAATTGGTTGTGTGCACTTCATATGTCATGTTTTCACTTGGTCTACTGTTAGCAAAAACAGTGTGGCCATGTGGCCCGAGCTGGTTTTGTTGTTGTTGTTGTTGTGTTATTTGTTTGTTTTGTTTTTGCTTTTGTTTGTTTGCTTGTTTTTTTTAATGTTATTTTTTCAGTAATCCAAGATTCATTGTTTATGCACCCAGTGCTCCATGCAATACATGCCCTCCTTAATACCCACCACCAGGCTCACCCATGCCCCCTCCCCCATCCCCTCCATAACCCTCAGTTTGTTTCTCAGAGTCCACAGTCTCTCATGGTTCATCCCCAATTCACTTTTCCTTCCCTTACCCTAAAGTCCTCCATTTTATTCTTTTTGATCCATAAGTAAGTGAAACCATATGATAAATGACTTTCTCTGCTTGACTTATTTCACTCAACATAATCTCCTCCAGAGCCATCCATGCTGATACAAAAGTTGGGTATTCATCCTTTCTGATGGCTGAGTAATATTCCATTGCATATATGGACATCTTCTTTATCAGTTCATCTGTTAAGGGCCATCTTGGCTCTTGCCACAGTTTGGTGATTGTGGACATTGCTGCTATGAACATTGGGGTGCATATGACCCTTCTTTTCACTACAACTGTATCATTGGGGTAAATACCCAGTAGTGCAATTACAAAGTCATAGGGTAGCTCTATTTTTAATTTTTTTTAAGATTTTATTTATTTATTTGACACACAGAGAGAGAAATCACAAGTAGGCAGAGAGGCAGGCAGAAAGAGAGGAGAGAGGAGGAAGCAGGCTCCCTGCCAAGCAGAGAGCCCGATGCGGGCCTCGATCCCAGGACCCTGAGATCATGACCTGAGCCGAAAGCAGAGGCTTTAACCCACTGAGCCACCCAGGTGCCCTCTATTTTTAATTTTTTGAGGAATCTCCGCACTGTTTTCCAAAGTGGCTGCACCAACTTGCCTTCCCACCAACAGCTGTTTTTTAGAGAATAGAATGTATGGTTATGGAATATGTTTAAAAGGTTGAAGACACCATAGTGTTGTTTGTTTGTTTTGTTTTGTTTTGTTTTTCTTTCAGGATGGCACTTAGCTTTACTGGCTAGCTCTCACTAAAGACTGACAAGACAACCCCACACTACAAAGGCTCTGTCTGGTTAAAGGCTGAGGGTTTTGGATACATCTACTCTGGTCCTGCTAGCCTTGAGGAAACAACTTAATGACTCATTCTTCTCTCTCCCTCCCTCCCTTCCCTTATTATTATTATTATTATTATTATTATTATTATTATTATTATTATATTTAGCACCAGCATGTGCCAGTATTGGGGCACTAGGATTCCACATTCAAATAAGATACAGCTTCTGCATTTTAATAGCTTATTTAAAAGTTATCATCATCCTCAAATCAATCAATGTGATACAACACATTAATGAAAGAAAAAACAAGAGTCATATGATACTCTCAATAGATGCTGAAAAGCATTTGAATAATCATACTTTCTTGTTCAAAACTCTTCATAGTGTAGGGATAGAGTGTACATACCTCAATATCCTCAAAGCCATCTATGAAAAATACACAGTGAATATCAGGAAAACCTGAGAGCTTTTCCCCTAAGGTCAGAAACATGGCAGGGCTTTCCACTATCACCACTGCTATTCAACATAGTATTAGAAGTCCTAGCCTCAGCAATCAGACAACGGAAAGAAATAAAAGGCATCTGAATCAGCAAAAAGACATCAAACTCTCACTCTTTGCATATATGATACTTTATGTGGAAAACCCGAAAGACTCCACTCCAAAACTGCTAGATCTCATACAAGAAATGAATAAAGTGTCAGGATATAAAATCAATTCACAGAAATCAGTTGCATTTCGATACACCAACACCAAGATAGAAGAAAGAAAAATTAAGGAGTTGATCCCATTTAAACTTGCACCCAAAACCATAAGATACCTAGGGATAAATCTAACCAAAGAGGCAAAGAATCTGTACTCAGAAAACTATGATGTACTCATGAAAGAAATTGAAGAAGACACAAAGAAATAGAAAAACACTCCATGATCATGGATTGGAAGAACAAATATTATGAAAATGTCTATGCTACCTAGATCAATCTACACATTTAATGCAATCCCTATCAAAATACTATCAATTTTTTTCAAAGAAATGAAACAAATAATCCTAATATTTATATGCAACCAGAAAAGACCCTGAATAGCCAAAGGAATGCTGAAAAAGAAAACCTAAGTTGGTGGCACCACGATTCCAGACTTCAAGCTCTATTACAGAGCTGTAAATATCAAGACAGTATGGTATTGGCACAAAAACACACACACAGATTGATGGAATAGAATAGATGGACCCTCAACTCTATGGTCAACTAATCTTTGACAAAGCAGGAAAGAATGTCCAATGGAAAGAAAACTGTCTCTTCAACAAACAGTGTTGGGAAAATTGGACAGCTACATGAATAAGAATGAAACTGGATCATTTCCTTACACCATACACAAAAATAGACTCAAAATGGATAAAAGACCTCAGTGTGAGACAGAAATCCTTCAAAATCCTTGAGGAGAACACAGGCAGCAGCCTCTTCAACCTAAACCGCAGAACTTCTTTCTAGAAACATCAAAGGCAAGGAACGTAAGGTCAAAAATGAATTATTGGGACTTCATCAAGACTAAAAGCTTTTGAACAGCAAAAGAAACAGTCAATAAAACCAAAAGACAACCAAAAGACAAAAGACAGAATGGGAGAAGATATTTGCAAATGACATATCAGATAAAGGGCTAGGNCAAGACTAAAAGCTTTTGAACAGCAAAAGAAACAGTCAATAAAACCAAAAGACAACCAAAAGACAAAAGACAGAATGGGAGAAGATATTTGCAAATGACATATCAGATAAAGGGCTAGTATACAAAATCTATAAGGAACTTATCACACTCAACACCCGAAGAACAAATAATCTAATCAAGAAATGGGCAGAATACATGAACAGCCATTTCTGCAAAGGAGACATCCAAATGGCCAACAGACACATGAAAAAGTGTTCAACTTCACTCGGGATCAGGGAAATACAAAACAAAATGACAGTGAGATACCACCTCACACCAGTCAGAATGGCTAAAATTAACAAGTCAGGAAACACCAGGGATTGGTGAGGATGCAGAGAAAAGGGAACCCTCCTACACTGTTGGTGGGAATTCAAGCTGGTGCAGCCGCTCTGGAAAACAGTATGGAGGTTTCTCAAAAAGTTGAAAATAGAGCTACCCTATGACCCAGCAATTGCACTACTGGGTATTTACCAGGGAAGGGGCACACACACCCAAATGTTTATAGCAGCAATGTCCACAGTAGCCAAGCTATGGAAAGATCCTAGATGTTCATCAACAGATGAATTGATAAAGACGATGTGGTATATATATGCAATGGAACGCTATGCAGCCAGCAAAACCCCCCAAATCTTGCCATTTGCAATGACATGGATGGAACTAGAGGGTATTATGCTAAGCTAAATAAGTCAGTCAGAGGAAGAGAACTATCATATGATCTCTCTGATATGAGGAATTTAAGAGGCGGGGTGGAGGGCTGTGGGAGAAAGGGAGGGAAAAATGAAACAAGACAGGACCAGGGAGGGAGACAAACCATAAGATACTCTTAATCACAGGAAACAAACTGAGGGTTGCTGGAGAGGAGGGTGGGTGGGTGGGATGGGGTGGCTAGGTGATGGACATTTTGGAGGGTATGTGCTATGGTGAGTGTTATGAATTGTGTAACACTGATGAATCACAGACTTGTACCCCTGAAACAAATAATACATTATATGTTAATAAAATAAAAATTATGGATAATTCTGGCTATTTTTCAGTATTTGTTGATAATATGGTAAAACACCAGCCCACAGAAAGCACTCCTAAATGGAAATCTATGTGTTTCTCTCTCTCTCTCTCTCTGTCTCTCTCTCTCTGTCTCTCTCTCTCTTTCAATCTGGTTATTTGCTATCCTAGGAGTTTTTCAAAATTTTTTAGGCCTGGGAAGAGAAAAGACATCACTCAGATTTGTCAGTGGTTCTGGTAATCAACATTCTGATAGAGAAAATTAATTGTGGAGAAAGTTCTATCAAATTTCACATCATATTTAATACTAACTGTCTTACCTCTGTAAGACTAAATGTCCTACCTCTAGACATTTTGTTTTCATCCAGTAGATTTGGATTTAAAAGTTTTATTTCACAAGCTCTCCAAACTGAATGGTTCTCAGAGAATTATACAGAGGAGGAAATTGAGGCCCACAGAGGACTTAAGGGGTAAAGAAACTAAAAGTGATGTACAGCTAATCAATGGCAGGCAGTCTATAGACCACTTACTCCTTACCCAGTGCCCCTAGATCATGCTATGTCATCTGAAAGTCAGAGAAGTAAACCAAGATTGGAAGGAGCAGATAAGTAAGGAGGACTTGTCAGATAAAATTCAAAGCCCCCAAGACTTGAATCAATATGAGCAACACCAAGTGATGACAGCTAACCAGGTGGTACTGTAGTGAGCACTGCTTCCAGAAGAGAGAATCTTTCTCTCTTGTTATCACATTGCCATTAATTGTAAGTCCCTGGGCCCACAGGTCATTTGCTAGTTAAACAGAGGCCAGGATCAGTGACATGATTTTGCTAAAAGGGTCTCAATATTTATTTTGTTTTCCAAAGTAGTGTTAAGTCCATCCAAATTTTAATTGAGCTGTCTATTTCATAGGAAGGAGAAACAAAAGAAGAAGAAAACAGGCAGCAGTTTTAAGTACCGTGTGATGCTGAAAGGCAGAGCATGGGCGGCCTGATGGCGGAAGACAGGATTCAGGCTCTGGTGGCTGATGCGTGGACTTAGTCTTCATCATCTGAGATCTGCTCACTGCACTGTTTTCATTTTCTTTCCTGGTCTGTAAAGGAACCTTTATGGGCTTCCAACTCTGATCACGTCAGACTCAGAAACATACACCAGAAATTGCGCAGCTCTTAAGTAAACTGAAAGATACGTGAGTCCCCCACAAAGTGAGATAACATCTGGGTGGTAAAAAAGGAATTGCTGTGGATTAATCTTCCTCATTTTGGGAGCAGAGTGGAAGCCATGAACGTCAATCCTAAAGTGATTTAGGACCCATGAAATTCTAACATCCACTTTCTGCTCTATGAGCTCCAGAGACAGCAACAAGTCCTTGTTTCAAGCTGTAAACAACGGTAGTGTTCAAAGGTCTGGTCTTCCTTGGGGAAAAAAATCAAATAATTGCCACTATCATTTTTCTTCAAGTGAAACAGATTGAAACACAAACACCCCTTTTTCCTAAAGGACCTGTTCCTTCTGAAAAATGGGTTTGTGTGGGCTGGTTCATCAATCTGGAATCCTGTGGCTTCTCCCTCCAAATATATCATCCTAACCCTTTCAACTTCAGCACTTCTCAGGTTCTGTCTCCTCTTCTGATCTCTTTCATCCTGTGATTTCTCCCTCCTTTGATTTCCAACCTCATTTGTGAAGTCTGCTCTCTTCCTTTAAGAACTTATTTATCATCTAGAATTGTCTTCTGCACAGACAGTGAAGAAGAAACATAATTCAAAACCTGGATATTTTTGCTGCATTTTGATTCCAATTCTAATTTGCTCTCCAAGCCTAAATTTCTATCTCCAAAATGGGGAAAAGCATATGGATGGCATGTGGATTATGTCAAACATGTGACCTAGGGTTTATCTGTGTGTTCATGGGTGTTTGTTACAGTTCACTTATATAGTATAGTTTTTTTTTATGGCATAGTTTTTGAGGGAAAGAAGTTTTGTCTGGGCCATTTACAGTGTGGCTGAAGCTCTAAGTCAAAAAAAAATGAAGAAAGAATGCTCAATAAATCAATCAATAATTCACTCCACTACCCCAACCCCTGTTGAAATTACAAAGGATTTCCTGTACAACTTCATACCATCTCAGCTATGAACCTACATGGTCGAAAGTGAGACACAAGTCCATCATCTCAACTGGTACCACCTCACAGCCCTTCTTTCTTTTGACATAGAAGAGGGCTTCGAAGATGCACATTCCTACTCTTAGCCTCCCTAACATTAGAATGCAAGGTGAATGGTTCCAGGCTGTATAATTTGCTTTGAATAACAAATTTCATTTACATGCATACATCCAGTAAGTGCTTCTGGATGATAATGGCATTGATGATCACTCACACCAAAAAATGATTGAGTAGAAGCTGGAAGGATGGAGTTGAGGAAGTAAAATAGAAAGAATTAACATGTTTATTATGACCAAGCAATAGCTAGGGGGGAAGTATCTTTAAGCATTCTTATTCCCTTCCATTTCTGCATGTATCTGGCACTTGTCATAACAGCCCCAGGCAAGTTACAATAATGAGAGCAACATATGGCATTTGAAGAGTGCCAGCACCAAGGAGGGAGCATGATTTACAGGGGTAGTATCAGGGGAAGTAATGGAGAAAATACTTCTGTCAAGTTTAGGAAGTTGGTTCCAGAAGATAGTTAGATCCTATTTCTATGTTCTGTGACGTCTATCCTCTCATTAATTTTTTATCATTGCCTCCGTTTTCTACTTCCTTTCTTTATCATTAAACATACTGACCACTGAAACAGGCTGTGAGGATTGCCTAAGAATAATAGCTTATGTTCCATCGCTTCCAGCAAGACAGAGTCTGATGAAACACAAAGAAACACAGACTTAGCTTAAGATTTGTTGAAATATTTCTACATGATGACCAAGAGGAGACAAACAAGTTGTAAATTATCAATTATAGTCAAATAAATTATTTGGTATTATATGTAAAAGCAAAACATAAATGTTTAGCTCATTTTTTAAAACATCTAGATCAATCCATTTGGATATGTAGTCATGATAATTGGAAAGCAATGATAGGGTTTGGATAATCCTCATAGAACCCTAAAACTGACTTGGATAACTATTTTCTTGCTAGATATTAAGACAATATCCTCACTCAATACTTTTTAAGAGCATATTTTTCTTCTGTGTGTGTGTGTGTGTTTTAAGAGAACACAGAAGTTTTAAAAAGAACTCAAATTTTTGGAAGTCATATTTTGTTTTGTATCATTTTCTTAATCTATTTAGAAATTTCTCATAGCTCTATGGATAGCAAGACTGTGTTCTAATGAGCTTAATAAGGGGTTGTGCCAAGAAGAGGAGTCTGTGACTAAAATTTGGAAAACACCTTGCTCCATGTGTCTCTTAGAGAAACTTGCTTACAAATGAGATGTCTCTAGCAACAGAATAGTCCTTTATTTTTTAGGAAAGAGGAATAGCTCTGGGTCATTGCATTCTGTTTGAGAATTGTGTCGCATGGGTATAAAAACCTGAAAAGAAGATTCTCTTTTATAAAACAAAACTAAAAAGGATCAACTTGAAGGTTGTTAAGATATTTAGAGAAATTACAGCTGTATGATCCTACACTAGGCAGGTAGGAGCTGGAGCCTTAGACTCCTTGTAAAATAGGCACAATAATACTTAAATTTCATAGAGGTATTTGGCAGAATAATTGTAATATATGTGAATACCACATTAAGTGCAGTTGAAGATGATTCAGGGATTTCATCACTGGAGATGTTTCTGGCCCTAAGTTTTGCAAATAAACGAAACTACATCTTATGTAAATATATATAAAAATTATGGGTCTTTTCTTCTATTGGGAAAAAAGCCATGTTAATTTTGATCCATTTCTTGACATAAACAGCAATGAATCAGTATATATAATACAATTCAAATAAAGGGCTTGTCTATTTAAAACCTCCTGCAAATGGACAGACTTCTGTAAGACTAACATTTTAACTGACAGCAAGGAGTCTGGTAAGTCACAATTCAGGGCTGATTTGTTAGCTGAATACTATTGTAACCAATAACAAATGTTCCTACAAAAAACAGTCATGAATACACAAAATCTAAATATGCATGAGGTTATATTGTTTCAAGAGTCATAACTCAAACTGGCATCTAAATTCTTCATGGAGATTATCTTTCATTTTTTTTTAAAGATTTTATTTATTTATTTGACATACAGAGAGAGATTACAAGTAGGCAGAGAGAGACAGGGAGAGGAGAAAGCAGGCTCCCTGCTGAGCAGAGAGCCCGATGCGAGCCTCGATCCCAGGACGCTGAGATCATGACCTGAGCTGAAAGCAGAGGCTTTAACCCACTGAGCCACCCAGGCGCCCTTATCTTTCATTTGTAAAAGCTTGTAGGACAGAGCTGAAATTGTCCAGTTCAGAAAATATTCAGAACCAATGAATATTTTATATTAGTTCATCTAAAAGATTTACATCTTGAGGACATTAAAATTAACTTAAGAGATTAATGCACGATAACAAAAAAAAAGTAGATTCACTTTCAAGTTAAAATCATGGTGAAGGCCTTGTTGTGAGATTGGCAGCCTGCCACCAAATGCACGACCTTGTCCAAGGCTGCTCTGCCACGATATTTCTTCTGGTCATAGGTCAACAGAATTTTATTGTATTTATTTAAATAATCAGTCTGACGATTGCTTCTTTGATGAAATAGCTATTTCCAAAAGGTGCTATGGGGCAGAAATGATTAGTCTCAAGACAAGATGAACTCATCTTCCATAATTACAAAGGACCTAGAGAGAGACAATCTCTAGACATTCAGAGTTCAAATTTTGGTTGTGTATTCCAGAGTGTGGTTTCTTCTTTGAAACATCACCATCAATAGTATGGTTAAAAGCCCGATGACAATAAAGTCCTAAATGCAAAATTGTTTGGTTATTCATGCTAATTTGGATCTGTGGTTTACTCAGAGGAAGAATTTGTTGTAAAATTTCAAATGACAGACCAGGTTGAAAATATTTTGGAAGAATTAAAATCACTCAAATGCCTTCAAAGAAGTGGAAGTAGCATGTGAAGGTAACATAACATTTATTTCAGTGGCAATTTCAAGAAGCCCACTTACAGACAAGAGACACTTTTCATCATGAACATATACACTCAAAAGACCTAAATCAAATTTAGGCGTGACTTTGAACAAATTGTTTTGACTTTGTGAACTTGGTTTTCTCCTCTAAAAAGTAGTGATAATAGTATTTACTGAGCTAGATTGCTGATTGAATGTGATGATTAATGTACAGGGAACAGAATAGGTTCTTTACTGATAATGCATGGAAGGTCCAAATCACTTCACTAACAGTGAAATACACTTACTAATTTCAGGAATACACTCTTTTTGTAGATTTGAATGTTAGTGTGTGTATATTTACCTCTGACTGTGTGTGTGTGAGAGAGCCAAAAAGAGAAGGAGAATGGGAAAGAGTGTGTGAGAACAAGAAATTCTCTCTGGTAGGGAAAATGATGAGCTATCTAATCAACACATTGGTTAAGTAGGATGGAAGTGTGAACTGGCTTTCTCCTCTTGACCCACCCTTGGCTCCCTTAGGTCTAACTTCTGATGAAGGTGGTACAAATCAGTGGTAGAAAGCTCTTCAACCTTCTGAGCTGACCAAGGGGCGAGGGTTGGAAGTCTTCCTTGTACTCCCAGATGATTTTTGAAGCTTTTGGTCCTTGTTACTGACATAAATACTACTCTCAGTTTCAATCCTAGTATATGTTAAACTACTAAATTATAGTGCAAGAGGATCTGGTGGGACCACCTTCAATTTTCAAGTTAATAATAATATTATTCTGAAAGACACACCATACCCTGTGTATTTACTGGCTCTCAACTGAGTAGGAGGAAGATCAACTTCCTAGGTTCCTGAAGAATTCAGCGAGGTCCCACAATGATGGCTCTCTTGTTTGCCAGCACCTGTCCCATGCTGACTCTGATCTGCTTTACAGGCTCTGCTCTGGCCTCTGTTTGTCCCCATGGGCTGCTGGGAGTGCTATCCAGAGAGAAAGGCCCATCAATGTTGATGCCAAGAACAAGTTGTGAGACCCCTTCCTAGCTTCTGAGTCTTGGAGGGGGATGTAAATGAGGGATTCAGGACAGAGCTATGCTGTGTTCTCTGCTGGAGAGGTTGGGAGATGGAAGGACAGTCTGAGTATAATTTGTCTCTTGCTCCCAGAAGAATTTCTTTATATCCAGAGACTTTAATACTTCTGAATATCTCCTTCAATCCCCTATTTCACCAAAGAGGGGAATACCTAGTCAAATTTCTTACCTCTAAGAAGTAGACACAATACCTCCCTCACTGAATTTCTGTTATGATAACATGTGATTCTTGGGCGCCTGGGTGGCTCAGTGGGTTAAAGCCTCTGCTTTCGGCTCAGGTCATGATCTCAGGGTCCTGGGATCGAGGCCCGCCTCGGGCTCCCTGCTCAGCGGGGAGCCTGCTTCCCCCTCTCTCTCTCTGCCTGCCTCTCTGCCTCCTTGTGATCTCTCTCTCTCTGTCAAATAAATAAATAAATAAATAATCTTAAAAAAAAAAGATAACATGTGATTCTCTGTGGAGAATTTCTGGAACAGTGCATGGTGCAGAGAGTGTTCCAGAAATGGGAAACACATTCTCATCATTGTTTTTAGGATTATCATTGCCACCAAGAAATACATTTGTCAGTTTCTTTGGTTTTGGTTTTGTTTGGTTTGTTTTCTTAGTTAGGAACTAAAACATGACATAGTCAGGAGTCCTGGGGAAAACATTGTGGTCTGTCACCATCTGAAAATGTCCCCACTGTCTCTGGAGAGCCTTTTCACTAAGATGAACTCATCTTTCAAGATTTTTGTCCTTTTAAGTCTTTTCAGGATTATATTTGTGAAAGGGAGTTAGGATGACTTGAAAAGAATGTGTTTGGAACAGGTGACAATTTTCACAGTGAATTATTTAGGTTTCTTGAGAATTTGAGAGGAGAGAATAGTTGCAGGGGAGCGGTTAGGTTAATGATATTCTGCCTTTTGCATATATAATGAGCATATTTCACCTCCCAGAAATTGGCTTTTATGTCAGATGTCAGAAACATGTTCAGTTTCACTCGGTGTTTGATCTCTATCAGAAACCTCCTGTCAACATAAAATTTAGGACCATTCTTATCTTGAAATCTCAGCTAAGAGACTTTCTAAGTTTGTGTACTATGACACAGAATTAGAATTTTCTTTCTCTCTTTCTTTTTCTTTCTTTCTTTCTTTCTTTCTTTCTTTCTTTCTTTCTTTCTTTCTTTCTTTCTTTCTTCTTTCATGTTTTCTATAAATGTCTTTATTCTGTCAACATTCAAACAAGGACCAGATAGATGGACTTACACCTTTGGTTACACAATATTTTCTCCACCTGGTGATAAGTATTTTCTGATTTGTTTCTAAATCATTCTATACAAAATGATTCCCAAACCGTGTTCCCCATACACTGTCAGTATGTATCACGATCCTCTGGAAGTCTCATTAAAACATAGATTGCTGGACCTCGACCTGAGAATGTCTGATTTGGTAAGTTTGCAGAGGGGCCTGATAATGTGCATTTCTGGCACCTTCTCAAGCAGTGCCACCACTGTTGTTCCAGGGACAAACTCTGAGAACCACTGTTTTGGAGGACATCTTCCTTGCTGTGAATTTCTGGAAACAGGACAAAATGAGTTTTCTTTCCTGACATGCAACATATCCCATACTGTATCCTGGTTGCATCTGCACTTCCAATTTCTGACTAAAACACTTTGTTTGGTAAAGCATGACTTTGAATTTTTTTGTGCAGAATAAGGGATAAAGACGTGATACATTTTTTCTATAAAGTATGAGATATTAATTATGTAAGGCTTTGTGGTTCACACATAGTCTCTGTTGCAAATATTTAACTCAGCCATTGTGGTGTGAAAACAGTCATTGACAATATGTAAACAAACAGGCGTGTCTGTGTTCCAACAAACTGTTACTTACAGACACTGACATTAGAATTTCATGTATATCTTAGTGTGACATGAAACACTACCTTTCTTTTGATTTTGTCCCCCTGTGTAAAAATAGAAAAAGATTTCTTAATTCTCAGGACATAAAAGAAGCAGGGAACAGAGCCAGGGTCAGCCCACAGGTCTCACCTTGTTGACCCCAAGGATAAATCCTTGCACCTAATGCATGAATGATAAGCAAGATGTTTTTTTCTTACCAGTATACAGATGAGCAGACAATGAAGGGTTTCTCTGTTGTCTCCTACAGCATAAGTATCTAAAGACCAAGCGGCTTGCATCAGAATCACCTGAGAAGATTATTATGTTGATAATTCCCATCTTGCCTACCCCACTCCCTTCTCAGATACTGATATATTTGAGCAGAAAGGAACTGAGATATCTGTTTTGAAAACAAATAAACACATACCTAAAGGTATCTGTGATTTTAATGCTCAGTGAGTTTGGGAATTATTAACTTTGCAGTACCCAGCCCAGTGCCTGGCAGACAGGGTCCTTGATGAATATTAGATGTGAAGAAAACACATCCTGACAGAGAAATTCTTAATATCAATAAGTTCATAGCAGCATTCCATTTTTATGTAAAAATATTAAGTCCAGCGTCCAATTCACAAGGACCCTTTTTATTACCTTCATCTCTTTACCTTAACATTTTTAAAAGTCTTGTATAATATTTTTACTTTCCTCATGACTGCATTACCTATGTAGGTCTCTTTCAGTGTGAACATAAAGCTCCCGAGATTTGTGTACCCAGGCACTTTGTTGAAGGTGATGAAACATTTTATATTTTCAGTCAGATTTTTTTGCTGGGACTCTGCATTACAGTATCTAGGAAGAGAAGACAGGAACTAAAAATAAAGTGGATTTGGTTAATGTGTACCTAGTCTGGAGCGCATTGATTCAGGAGCCAGAGCTGATTGAGCAAGTAACTAACTGTTCACATCTGAGTGGAATTAAACTTAATCTTTACACTGACTTTTAATCTCCAATTAAAAGCGAGATACAGAAAATAGTTTTAGAAAAAAAATGCTGACCTAAGCTGTGTGCTTGACAATGATTGTGAAATTTGTGGCAAATACTGACAGAAACAAGCTAAGTTGACTCCATGCTATGAGTCATGATGTTTGTACCAAGAAAGATGGCTCTGCTGAGTGGTTTCCTTTAAACTGTAAGAGACAGGCTGGAGGAATTGGAGGCATAAAGATGTGTGTCCTTGAGAGAGTGCATTAATTAATGATGGCAAAATAATCTCACATTAAAGTGCTGCATTATTGTTAAAAGTGTTATAATTGAATTACATATTCTGTGGGGGAGGAAAAGAGCTTATTCTGAAAATACACTTAATTGTCATTTTATAAATCCTCCAGCAGTGTTGCCAAACCTGAGTTAAAGATAACAGTAGCATTTTTTTTCTCCCCCACAGAAGCCTCAACGTCCACTAGGGGAATGACTTGACAGTGACACTTCTCATACTCTTTGGCAGCCTTTCATCATGGAAATAGCAGTGACTGGGCTGTTAGGAGTCACTTCATGGCTATAAACATTGGTCCTTCTTTATTACATTTTCTCATACAAAATTTTCTCCAACCATGGGATTTTCCTATCTTTTTAAAAGATTTTATTTATTTATTTGAGAAAGAGAGAGAGAGAGAAAGAGAGTGAGAGAGGACATGAGAGGGCATGAGAGGAGAGGAGGTCAGAGAGAGAAGCAGACTCCCCATGGAGCTGGGAGCCTGATGAGGGACTTGATTCCCTGACTCTGGGATCTTGACCTGAGTCAAAGGCAGCCGCTTAACCAACTGAGCCACCCAGGCGCCCTGGGATTCTCCTATACATAGGGATTAGTTGAGAATGATACACAGATCTAAGAACTTATTGTTATAATTATCACGATAACTCTGCCTCAGATGGGTCTACTTTGGAGTTTGAGTTCTGGGTGCTGTAGTTATGATGGAGTATCCTTCCTGGTGAGGACATGAATGGGAAAACGTAGAGGCTGAGAGTCAATGTCCTCACATAAACTTGAAGACTGGCCAAGCCAGGAAAGCCACAGTCAGTCATTTATGTCCATAGGAATGGTGCAGCCTCAACCCTGGGGGACAAGATCCTTCAGTGGGTACCTCAGGCAACATGGAGTTGAGGCCAGAAAAAAAATCTGAACAAAAATTGGAAAGAGTGCTGCTCATTTTCCTCCATTGCTATTGTAAAGGGCATCTATTGCATTGTACCCATTTACTTTAATTTTGCTGACCATATGTGACAGTTCATTATGCTGTCATTCCTCTCTTGTTCATGATGTATATCATTAATCACTTCCTCAGATGTATGAAGCCCCACAGGCCTTTTGTTTGTTGAGGTTGTTAGTAATGGTTTGATTTTTCTTCTTTCATAGATGTTTGGTCAGTTAACCCTCAAAGGTTTGCCAATAAAAGGAGTGAACTGCTCTCAGAACAAAATTCATTTATCCCCTTTTTCTATTTCATGGTTTATCACATCTCTCCATTTATATTTTGAAGTACATTCCTATCTTTTCACATAATTGCATTTTGCTGAATTAATTGAAGATACTCTCCAATGTTATGGGGATCCTAGGCTTTCAAAACTTTATTTGCATTCAAGGAAGTGATTTGGTTGTTATTCACTTTAAGAAAATATTTGGCTTTCCTTTGACTTTAAAACCAGTCACATCAGGGTCTAGATCTTCACCTAGCTTATTATTTGCTACAGAGTATTAAGCAAATTACATATTTTCTCTGAGTTTTAGGTTTTTTTTTTACTTGTAAAATGGAAATAAGAATATTTCATAGATCAGAAATAAAAATAAAATGAGCTAATAATTTAAAGCACCATAGTACTTTGGCATAAAGAATTACTCTTTACGGGCGCCTGGGTGGCTGAGTGGGTTAAAGCCACTGCCTTCGGCTCAGGTCATGATCCCAGGGTCCTGGGATCGAGGCCCACATCAGGCTCTCTGCTCAGCGGGGAGCCTGCTTCCTCCTCTCTCTCTGCCTGCCTCTTTGCCTACTTGTAAGCTATCTCTCTGTGTCAAATGAATAAATAAAATCTTAAAAAAAATTACTCTTTAGGGAAAAAAAAAGGTGCCTTGGTGGACAGTTGGTTAAGCAACTACCTTTGGCTCAAGTCGTGATCCTGGAGTCTCAGGACGAGTCCCACATTGGGCTTCCTGCTCAGCTGAGAGTCTGCTTCTCCCTCTGACCTCTCCCCTCTCATGCTCTGTCTCTCTCTCAAATAAATAAATAAAATCTTAAAAAAAAAGAAAAAATATTCTTTAGGGAAAAAAAGATGCATGAATGAGATGTTAATATCCACTTTTCATAGAGAATGACAAAAATAAATGCAGAACTTTTTGTTCTCTCTAAATAAGCATGAAGTTTGGTGGATAGAAAGATCTCTGTATTATGTATCAGTGTGAGGCTTGCTACAGCCAGAAGGTGAACAGTAGTTGTCTTTCATTACTCCTGAAATAGGACTTATACATCCCAAACCTCAGCCCTTTCTGCCTATCGAATGCCTACCTGAACTTCTGCTCTTAGTTCACTCTGCATTCTTCCAACAAACCTTCATTACCTGGGCTCCAGCCCCCTCTCCCATCTTGCACCTCCTGTCTATGTTTTCTGATATACTGCCATGTTAGTTACCAGTGGTTCCCAAACATTGGTCGCATCAAAGGAATTGCCTGGAGCTTTTTACAAAGTACGGATGAAAATCTTGTTAGTAAAGAAGAGAATACAGTCAAGTATATTTGGCCAGGTTTCATTCATGTCTCACCAAGTGTAGAAGTTTTCATTTGGGACCTGAACACTGTACATCAATTAAGAATTTCCTGTGGTGTCTATGCATCTACAGATTTGGTAATACCACTTAAGTGGGCTGTTAGAACCTGTGAGTGGGTTCCCAACTTTTACTCCTTCTAGAGTACACTCTGCCAGGCATGCTGTAGATCTGTGGTGTTCAAGCTCCTAGCACATACCAACACTTGGGCCACATTCAGACAATTAAATCAGAATCTGTACAGTGGGCTCCAGTGCTCCCTAGGTGATTCCAGTGTGTGGTCAGGGTTAAGTGACTATTCAGTAATCATCTACTGATTTACTCATTAGGAGAGTGATTCATAGAAAACCGTGTTTATTAGGCCAGGGTGGAAAGAGTAATCAATTCTCCATGCAGAATTTGCCAAGGAAGCCAAAAAAAAAATAAAAATAAAAATTAAAATTAAAAAAGGAAAAAGATGAAGAGTTTGAATTTGAATTAGGAAAATTGAGATATGATCCTGGACTTTTGGTTGATGACTGCATTTGCTTCTCACATGCCCTGCTCTCCTCACTCCCATCCCCATGACTGCATTGTTGCCTACCTCACTTCCTTTGCCTCACATTGCCATTCAGAGAAGGAGCTCCTGGAAGAATCAAGGATAAATGTAGGACCTCAAAAGTATCTTTCTGCCTTTTCTTGTTGTTCTGTGAATGCAGAGTCAGGGTGCTTTATTCCCCAACCAAGAATGACTCAGAGAAGCCATAGAAACAACTCCAAAGGAAGAGAGGTTGAGGTAGCAGTCCTCTGGGAACAGGCTTGGCTCATGGGGGTGGGGAGAGCAGAAGAAGTCATCGAAGATTCCAAGCTGTTAGTCAAGCTTGCCACAGTAGGAAATGACACAAAGATTTTGAATCTGATACACGTGGACAAAGCATTTTCAGTGCATACCCTGACAGAGAACAAAGGCAAATATGTTTACTTTGCCATGAGGTAAGAAAATTTAAAAAGTGACATACAGGTTAAAACCACAACTAAAATAACTGTCCCCATTAACACATGATAAGAATCTGTATATGGGATATCTCATAAAACTTTTAAAAATATACTTCACAGGATTCCAAGGCAACAGATCAAAATCTATTGTATTTATATTTGCTAGCAATGAGCAACTAGAAATAAATAAGAAAAATAATACCACTTTTAATTGAGAAATATTTTTTAATCTAAGCCAAAATTTGTACTTAATTATAAATCTAAGAGAAATACTCAGATTCTACATACTGAAAACTATAAGAGGTTAATGAAAGAAATCAAAGGCCTCAATAGTCAGAGAATGTTTGTGTACTAAAAGACAATCTTTTAAAGATGTAAATTTTGCCCAAAGTATCTATAGATTAATGCAATTCCAGTCAAAATCCCTGAAGGATTTATTATAAATATAGACAAGCTGGTTCTAAATCTTATGCAGAAAAAATAGAATAGGTAAACCAATTTTGAAAAAGAAGACAAAAATAGAAGCAATTATATTGCATGATTTTAAGGCTCACTATAAAAGTACAGCAATCAAGATATTGTGGTATTTGCAAAGAGATGAACATAGATTGATGGAAGTGAATAAATAATTGAAGTAAAAGCCTGCACAAATATGGCCAATTGGCTTTGGCAAAGATGCAAAGACAAGTCAGTGAAGCTAAGGGGTGTTTTAACAAATGATGTTAGAATAATTAGACATCCAAATGTGAAAATATATCTCTTGATACACATCACACTTCATATAAATGTCAACTCACAATTGACCATATATTTAAATATAAAGCATAAAGGAAAACAAGAGAAACCCTTTATGATCTGGGTTTAGGTAAATAAATTGGGGACATAATACCAAAACATAATATAAAAGTTAAAAAAATCAATATTTCATTAAATTAGACATATTTGCTCTGCAAAGTACATTATTTATTAAGAGAATGAAAAAATATTTAAAAAATTGTAAATCACACATCTGTTAAGACTTGTATCTACACTATATAAAAAACTCAGAATTCAATAAAAAACAAAAATGTAATTAAAAATGAATCAAATATTTGAACAGATTTTCATCAAGACAACATATGGATGATAAATACACAAATGAAATGATGGCCAATATCATTAACCACTAAAGTAATTCAAATTATAACTACAATTAGATATCCTTTACCCTCATATTAAAGTCTCTAAACACACACACACACACACACACACACACACACACACACGCACACACACTAGTAGGTAAAGACAGGAAAGAAATCTCATACATGACTGATGAGAATTCAAAATGGTAGAGCCACGCTGGAAAACAATTTGACAGACTGTTACAAAGTCTAACATACTTTTACTATATGTATCCATTGGTATATAATGAATTACCCTAAATTTACTGGCTTAAAATAACACATATTCCCTAATTTCTGGGTTAAACCTAGGGACACCTTAGCTGAGTCTTCAGCCTAGAGTCACAGAAAGCTGAAGTCAAGGTGTCATTTAGGCTGTGTTTTCATTTGGAGGTTTATGGGGAATAATTTGCTTCTAAGCTTTCTATTGGCAGAATTTCTTTTCTTGTAGCCATGAGTCTAGTTTTTGGCTTGTCATCGGCTGAAGGTTGTTGGGGCAATTCCTTGCCACATGGGATTTCCATAGATGGTTGCTTATTTCACTAAGTCAGCAAGGAGAGTCTCATGGTATAATATAATCACAGGAGTGAGATCTTTGTCCTGTTGTGTTAGTTAGAAGAAAGTCAGAGATCCTGTCCATGATCAAGGGGATTTCATGAAGCAATGAACACCCACTGGCAGAGGTTACTGAGACCCAACTCAGTCTGTCCACCACACCAAAAACCTCGCTAGCACACTCCTGGGTACTTATCCTAGAGCAGAGGTAAGGCTACTTTAAAACATGTAATAAATATTTTAGGCTTTATATTTGAGGACCATAAGGCTCTATTACAGCTACTCAACTATAGCCTGAAAGCAACCATGGATGATATGCAAACAAATGAGCATGGTGGTGTTCCAATAAAATTTTATTTAAATAATCAAGCAGCAAGCTGGATTTGGCCTGTGGGCCTTAGTTTTCTAATCCCTGTTCTATAGAAATGAAAATTTGTGTTCACAGAAATAATCTGTATACAAAAGTATATAGCAACTTTATTCATAATTGCCCAAATTGGAAACAATGCAAATATCTTTTAACAGGTAAATGGATTGAAACCATGGCACATCCTAAGGGAGGAATACTACTTGGCAGCAAAAAAGGAGTTGCAAATTGTCATCCATGTAACTTATTCAGCTAGCTTGTCTCCACAGCACCTGGCTTAGCATATTTCCTCAGCTTCAAATATCATTTTAAATTGACTGATGCTCTCAGGGAGAGCAATCTTTGGATATGCCTAGCCCTCTGATACCACCAAGGCCCGTTTCAATTAGTTCTTTGTGATAGGCAAGTCTCTTCATGTATTAGGACTTCTTACAGGCTCTGTAAGAAAAGAGTTCAACTAGAAAATGTTTCAAGTTCATTTTAATTTTAAAAGTCTGATATTCCAGTATTATAGGGACATTCGTGTAGGACAATCTAAATGTATGTAAGTTCTCGTTCCAACATTTTCTGGTGGTTTCAGCTCAAGGAGATCCCCAGAAAGTACATACTACTGCTATGAGCTCCAAGTGTAAATAATGATTTTCCATTATAAGTATTTTAAATATTTTTGTGCATTGAACTAGCTAAAACTTCAAAAACACATCTTTAAACACACTTTCTTGCACTTTCTGTCCTCAGAAAACTTTAAAGATACTTTCTTCATTTACTGGTGAAGCCAAACATTGGTCTACAATTGTTGATTAAAACTGTAATTTAACATTAACTGTTCAACAAATGTTTGCTGAGCTGCCACCATGTGCCAGTCACTCTGCTAGATGTCAAAACTACAACATAAATAAAGCAAATGTGTCTGTACAACAGTGGAGACCATAGCCAAATGGTCTTTACAAAATAATCACAAAATAAGTATAAATTTGAAACTGTTGCAAGTCCTCAGAAGGGGAAGCAGAAGATATTTCATGTGATGTATTATATTTCCCAAAGTTTGCAATTTGCCATGGAGAACAATACAAGATAGATTTATTGTTTTTTGGCTATCAAAGAAGTTCAACTGCATGGAGATTTAGCGGCTTGCCAAGATATCACAAGTGTGAAGCAAGCCTTTTTCTGTCTTAAGTCTGTCCCTTTCCGTTCTATCATATCACCATAACCAATTACAGGGAATAAAGAATTTAAGTTTTACCCATACAATTATGTGGACATTTTAGAACAGATGTGGTATATCAACAAGTCAACATCAAATATGACAAAGTGTCAGGAACATTAAACAACAGTTGGCAGGAAAAATGGTGATTCAGGCAGTCAATCCTAGATTTCCACTTTGGTTGGAATATGTATTCTCAGAGAACTTAGAGAGAGAGTATTGAAAGAAAACTGTCCCCTTTACCAAAATGTAATAGAATAATTAGAATTACAAAGATTACTTTCATTCCTGCTTTCAGGAAAGAAAAAAAATTAAAACACTCTTCGAATCAATTCAATGTACTCTTATAATTAGAGAGCATTTAGCAAGCTCCAATATTTCAAGCCAGATGGTATTCCTCAAGGATGTGAGAAAGGAGACTTCTAACTGTAACCTGAATAAATACTGGTAATTTTCACCATCATTATATATGTCTTTTTCTCCTTAACCAAGGAGTTAAATACAATAATGACTTATGTATAATTAATGTCAGTCTTAATTCTCTAATCTTAAGAGGCTTATTCACTGCAAAATTGCATTTATCTACAGATGATTATCTTCCCTCCTAAACTAGCCTCAAGAATAAGCTACTATAATTGAACTAAGTATGCATAAATTCAGGTTATTTTTTATACTTTGGAAGTCATCAATTTGCATGTGTTACAAATCATCCTTTATTATTACAGTAACAAGATCTTACAAAGAGCATTCAGGTGAATTCTCTTCCAAATTGCTGTCTGCACTTGACCAAGATGTTTAACATCTCACAGTTGACCTTGAGAGCTGTGAAGACAAGCTATAGGGTTATTAACCAATAGGTTATACATACATGCATAGTCCACAGTATGATGTTGTAGGGCATTAGTCAATAGGCAGCAAAGCTCCCCGCAGATATGGCTACTATTTTCCTATCATGGCCTGAGGATGTAGGAGGAGGCTCTTTTTACTAAGCCTTTGCTGTGTGCCATTTAGTGTGTAGAGTGGGGATACAAAAAGTTAAAACACTAATAAAAAGCATCCACTGTCAAACAATTCATGGTCTCTCACGCTATTTCATCAGTGGGGGAGAGAAGACAAAATGCAGAATGGAATTACTGGGGTCTGCATACATGGTAGAGATCTGACTAATTTCCCTGTGGGGGAATATAGCCAAAGGAGCCTCTAGAAGAAAGCCACACTTGAGATCAGTTCTGAAGAACAGGCCTTAATCCAAGGATGTAATCTGTTTGGTAAAGCACAGAACTTGAAGTGAGTAGAAGCAGAAGATAAGACACCATTTGGGGCAAATCATAAAGGCACTTGCATGCATGATTAAGAATCTGCATTTGGTAAGCAACAAGGAACCACGGAGGGAATGCAGCAGAGAAATGACAATCAAATATTTATGATATCTTAATGCTGTTTATGAGAGCAGCTCCCACCGTCTTCAGGCTACAGGTGAGATAGTTGAGTACCTACATTTGAAGTGTCAAAGAGGATGAAGAACAGGCAACTTGAATGAAAACCTATTAAGGAGGTAGGATGATGTCACTTTGAGGGATCTTAAGGCTGTTTTCCAGATTGCAGGCTTGGAAGATGGTGGAAAGGAGGGCACAGAGGCATGCATGTGAGAAAAGTGGTTCATAGAAGAAATGCCAATTTCAGGTGTGCACATACTGTGTTTGTGGTTCCTTTGGGGTATCTAAACAGTTGTTCAGAAGCCGAATCTGATTCTCAGGAAATACTGCTGAGGAGAGAGGTAATATTTGAACTCTCAAACTGGGTTCCTAGACTGGCAGTAGCATTAGCATCTGGGAACTGGTTAGAAATGCATACTTTTGGCCCCAGCCCAACCTACAGGAATCTGAGATTCTGTGCTTTTAATAAGGCCTCCAGATCATTCTGATATACATTAAAGTGTGAGAACTGGGGGGCTTGGGAGCCATGGATATTTTGAGTGTTTAATGAAACACCCCCTTTTTTGTGGTTGAGGTCAGGTTACTTCAGGAAGTAACACATTTTATATTCAATAACCAGGAGTTCATGGAAAGCTGAAACTCATCCAGTGACACTCTAGAAAACAAACCAAGCAGACCTAGTTCTATCAGAGCATCATAATACCCTTGCATTCATCTGCTTTGGGTCCCAAAACAAAATACCACTGGCTGGGTGGCTTAAACAACAGAAATGCATTTTCTCACAGTTCTGGAGCTGGGAGTCCAAGGTACCATCAGGGCTGGTTTCAAGGCTTTCCTCAAAGCTTGCAGAAATCCACTTTCTCCCTGTATGCTCACAGGGCATTTTCTCTGTGTGGAAAGAGGTGGAGAAAAAAGGAGAGAGGGCAGAAAGTGAGAGAGAGGTATCTAGTGTCTCTTCCTCATCTTATAGAGACACTGGATCTATAAGATTGGAGCTCCACACTGATGATCTCATTTAACATTAATTACCCCTTTAAAGGCCCTATCTCCAAATACATTCACATCTGGGGTTAGGGCTTCAACATAGGGACAGAATCCAGTCCATAATGTGCCTGGATACCGGATCTGGGTCTGAGCTGCTAAAAGACATAAGAATTTCAATGGACATATGGAAAAAGAGATTTCTCTCTTTCCTTCTGACTTTAGCCTGAATTTGTCATCAGGAAATACTGGCAACTGGGGCACCTGAGTGGCTCAGTAGGTTAAGCTTCTGTCTTCAGCTCAGGTCATGATCTCAGGGCCCTGGGTTAGAGCCCCACATCTTCCCCCCTGCTCAGTGGGGAGTCTGCTTCTCCCTCTCCCTCTACCTGCCACTCTCCCTGGTTGTTCTCTCCTTCTCTCTTTCTCTGTCAAATAAATAAAATCTTAAAAAAAAAAAAGAAAGAAATGGTGGCAGCCATTTTGACACCAGATGAGATGAGATGGATGAGTAGATTTTAAGGAAGTCAAGTAGGGGAATGGAAAAAAAATTGGTTTTGGAAAAATACTTGAGTCCTAGGTGAAATCTTACCTTAAGGCTCCCTCTGATATTTTAATCCCAATGAATAAGTAATTCCTATTTTGGCTTAAGGAAGTTCCAGCTGGGTTTTCTGTCACTTATAAAGAATTCACTGGGAAACAAGATTATACTAGAAAGTCATCAGGAACCCTTCTATGCCCCTCCCTGGACATATAATCTCTCCCTTCCTTCCTTTCTGCATATCCACTTCATGCTTTTCTCTCCGCTTATTGTCTTATTGCCTCTTTCATGCACATCCTATAATTGGAAAGCTCCAGGATCTTGCTGTTCCAAATGAATAACCAACTGCCCCAAACCCCAATGTCCCTATTCCAAGTGTTCTAAATATAAAATCTCATTAAGAAAAATTAGTTAAAAAGTCCACCTTAGTCTTGGGAGCTGTGGAATCACAAAAGATCATTCTTCTGGAGAATCAACCCTATTGCTATAGGAGCTTGAGCTGAAGTGAAAAAGAAAACCTTATACATATGAAAGGAATTTGTGCTGGTGACCAGCTCATCATTTGCCAAGTGGGAGAATTCACAACTGAGGGTCTTGTCAACTCTGATATTGCATGTTGGTCCAGTTGCTTACAGGTGATTAAAGTCATTCTGCCAGTCACCTATATGTCTTTAGTATTGGAAGTCTAGTGTGCAGAGAAATAAGAAACCTAGATAAAATAGAATTCCTAACTGTTGAGTTTCCGTATATGTTCAAAAATATAACAATGAAGCCATATTTTGTTTTTTAATGAGAACTTAATAAATAGTTTCTTCATTGGGTTTTTAAGTATAGGCTTGCTCTCCTAATTATACGTTCCCCTAGGATTGAGAGAGAGAGAGAGAGAGAGAGAGAGAGAGAGAGAGAGAGAGAGAGAAATGACTCACAGCATCGGGAGAGAAAAAGAAATTCCACAACACATAAACAACTCATTGAATCGGTACCCAGAAAATATTGTGTAAGAATAGTCGGTAGGTGCCGATGTGTTTACATTTAGGAATATGAGCATGCAGTAAGCACCACATAACCTGCAGAGAGACAAAACAAGTGTAAAATGAGATATCCAAATTGGATATCTCATTAAAGAGAAATGAGGAAGATGAGGTCCTGTAGCCCACTGTCTCTGGACATGAACTGTTTGGATACCACAAAATTATACAGATGGTTTGTCATAATATCCCAGGAACAAAGAAGGAAATCGAAGTTTTTCAGCTCTGTCCACAAAATTTCTCCAAGAGTGGTAGAAGATATATTTCTTTTACACAAAATGTTCACTATGACAAACAGTCTCACCAGGATCCAGGGAGGGCAGGAATGTGTCCACAGTTAAGCATGAAAAATCCTAACATAAGCCTCAGCCTTCTCTTGGTTTTAATATAGCCCATGTTCATTAAAAATAAAAACAAAGAAAAAGAAATCCAATCCAGTACCATTACCACTTAATGGTGACATCTACATTTATTTTTATTTTTATTTTTTTTATTTTTAGATTTTTTTGACATCTACATTTTTAAGTCAATTAAATGATTCATTATTACAAAAATATTGTCATAAAATAATAACAAAAAAACTAAAAAGAATCAATCACTCCAGCTCTGATTCTTAAGTCTAATTCCCAAAGATAAGCTCATTTAATATTTTTACATAATTGTTCAGAAATTTTCCATGCATGTACTTACATATATGGGAGTGTTTTCTTGTAATTTTATTTTTCTTCTTGATTTTACATTTCACTTCATATTTCTCTGAAGCACATACATTTTCCTCATTCTTTTTAATGACTACATTATCATAAAGTTTACATATTAACTCCTCTTTTCTTGGTTAATGTTTTGGTTATTTCTTGTTTTGTTTTATTTTTTGAATTTGTGTTTGTTGTATTTATGATCACAAGCAATGCTTCAAAAGACATTCTTGTTTTTAAGATTTTATTTATTTATTTCTGAGAGAGAGAGAGAGAGAAAGAGCAGCCTAAGAGAGAGAGAGTGCAGGAGCAGGGATGAGGGGCAGAGGGAGAAGGGCACACAGACTCCCTGCTGAGCAGGGACCCTGATGCAGGGCTAGATCCCAGGACCCAGGATCATGACCTGAACCAAAGACAGAAGCTTAACTGATTGGCCACCCAGGCACCCCCAGAAGATGTTCTTGTACACAAATTTTTGTATCACATGGGAATATATATTCAGAACAAATTCTTAGAAATGGAATTGCCTCTGTTGGTGAGTAATGCCAGATGGCTCTTCATTGAGTCTACACCCACATTCATTAAGAATATACGATGTGCCGGGCGCCTGGGTGGCTCAGTGGGTTAAAGCCGCTGCCTTCGGCTCAGGTCATGATCCCAGGGTCCTGGGATCGAGGCCCGCATCAGGCTCTCTGCTCAGCGGGGAGCCTGCTTCCTCCTCTCTCCTCTCTCTCTGCCTGCCTCTCTGCCTACTTGTAATCTCTCTCTCTGCGTCAAAATGAATAAATAAAATCTTTAAAAAAAAGAATATATGATGTGCCTATATTCACATTCTATCATAGTTTGAGCTGTTTGGTGGCTTTGACAGTTATGTTATTTAGATCTGATATATGTCTACTTAAGCTTTGCTACTTGACCCATCATGGAGTTAGATAGGCAGACTAATTATTCATTATTCATTTGACTATTTTTAAATTTAATTTATTAGTGTTTTTTAAATATATTTTGATGCAATGATATATGGGGAATAAAGATTCATGGCATTTAGATCTTTAATAGTTATAATATGTTTTTCTAGAATAAAGCAGTGGTCAACAACATATTCTGTAAAGGGCCAGACAGTAAATAGTTTCTCAGGGCCATATTGTTACCATAACTACTGTTCAACAGTACACTTACATAGAAAGACAAAATTGTATTTCATTTGCATAATTATCTTTCCTGATTTTCTATTACATTTTTAAATATTTTTGTTCATACTTTAATATTCCTTTTCTAAACTTTGTCATATTTTTATACTTTGGAAGATTGACAGTCTATTCCTATTATTTTTTAAAATTTTTTCAGTGATCCAATATTAATTGTTTATGCACCATTCCTATCATTTTTTAGTTGATTCTTTTATTACTTTAAAGTATATACTTAAGCATATCTCTGTTGATTTATATTTAAGTAGTATTTATTGACTTTTGCAATGAATAATAAAGAAATATGCAAATTTACACTAGACCCATTTTTTTTTTTTACTTCTTGGTTGTCAATGCACTTCTCTAGATAAAACATAACTGTCTAGATTTTTTTTTAAAAGCCACTTTTGAGAAAAGAGCCAAGGGTGCTGTGTTTCTTGAATTTTTACATTTTTGAATAATTCTTGAACATAAGGACATTTTTTTTGAGTATCCAATTATCAGTTCATACTTTCTTCCCATGAATATTTTGTGGACTTTCCTCCTCTGTTTCTTGTACTATGTTCTATTGTTGTTGGAAAGTCTATAGTTAGTTAGCCATTCCCTCTTCTAAGTTATCTGATGTAAGTACTTTGGGCCTGGATTTTAAAAAATCCTTTTTTTGTTATAATTATTATAGCTTCAAGTGAATATAGCTTAGATTGATTGTTCTCTGTAAAATTTTTCATAGATTTCCTACATGTTTTTCATTTACAGTTTCACATATTTATTTCAAGGGGGCTTCTTCTATTTTATATTTGATAGGTACATGCTTTATTTGTTTCAAGAATAACAGATCTGTTGGATTAATATCACTTGTCTTAAATATCTATCATTTTCTCTTTTATTATTATTGTTTTTAACATTATTTTCTTTTGAGTTTATTCTACTAAATGCTAACAGGATTTATTTTTTCAGACCCCCAGTGTGTCTTCAGCAGGGGCTTCTTACCTTTTTTGTTTGTAAAGTAGACATCTATATCACTGAATTGATTTTTCTAGTTAAGTCTTTCCTGGATTTCATCAATTGCCATTTATATCCTTCTGTTGTATATGCAGATGTTTTTTTTAAGACTTTATTTATTTATTTGACACAGAGAGAGAAATTACAAGTAGGCAAAGAGGCAGGCAGAAAGAGAAGGAAGCAGGCTCCCCACTGAGCAGGGATCCCGATGCGGGGCTTGATCCCAGGACCCTGAGATCATGACTTGAGCCAAAGGCAGAGGCTTTAACCCACTGAGCCACCCAGGTGCTCCTATGCAGCTGTTTTATAAGGACTTACTTACTTAATTAATGCTTTAAAAGTATTTATTTATTTATTTATTTATTTATTTATTTATTTATTTATTTATTTATTTTTAAGTAATCTCTCACCCAACATTGGGCTAGAATGCATGACCCCAAGACATAGAATCATATGCTCTGCTAACTGAGCTAGACGGGCATTCTATGCCTTAATTTATTCATTTTATTTTTTATCATATAGAAGTGTTTCTTTGACATCTACTTCATGATATGATTATTCTTTTCATTTAGATCCATTTATGCCTTAAGATTCTTTCTTTCTCTCTTTTTTCCCCTCCATAATTTGTAGCCATAAGACTTCACTCTGGTTTTGTTATGATTCTTACTCATCCTTGAATGAAGAATGTTTTGCAGAATAGCTATTTCCCAAGGAATCTTTTAGAGAAGAATTTGGGATATGAACTGGTGAAGTTGACAGCAGGAATTCTCCATTTTCAGGTCACTTTCTGGTGAATTCTGCCATGTAGCATTTTGTAGGGAGCATGTATCCATACATTTTTCATCTTCTTGAAGTAATAAAAATGTCTTAATAGCTAACTGTGTAACTCTATATGGCATAGTGTGTTTGTGTATGCCAATTTTTTGTTTAGTCTGCATGGGTTGTTGGCATCAGTAGCTGTTATCCCTTTTCTACCAAAGATCTATTCTGCATGCAGCCTCAGATGCAGCCTGATACTGAACAGAGGACAATTTGGCCTGATGCCTCATTTAAGGTTGTCCACTCTGTCTCTAAGGCATGCAATGTGGTGAGAAGCACTCCTGCAGCCCTGACCCTCTCCAGACTGGGGTGTCTAAAGAAAAGAACTTTGTTGGGCCTTCAGAATAGGCCTCCCTATTTTAAAGAGTTCAGCATATCATTTAATATATTTAAAAGTATAGTATCCTTTTGCCATTTTGTTAAAACTCTCTAGAATTTGGTAAACACTCCACCTATTCGATTGTAGGGAATTTCATTTTAGTATCACTTAAGATCATTTCATTCTCATCAATCTATAGAGGAGAGAGGGCTTGAAGGTCACTTTGTTTCAGCAAAGAGATCAAGGTGTCCTCCTGGAATTCGCCATACTAATCAAGTCAAATGTCTGCATGTGAGATATGAACTAGCAGAACTATCAGAGCTGCCCAAGTGCCTTTTTAAATGAAAAAGAAAAAAAAAGGAACACTAAACTCTGATTACAAGCCACCCCCCCTTTTTTTTCCCATTTAGTAATGCACTGTATCACATTGATTGTTTTGTGGATGTTGAACCAACCTTGAAGCCCAGGAATAAAACCCATCTGGTTGTGGTGAATAATCCTTTCAATGTACTGTTGGATCCTGTTGGCTAAAATTTTGGTGAGGATTTTTGCATTCATGTTCATCAGGGAGATTGGTCTATAATTTTCCTTTTTGATGGGGTCTTTGTCTGGTTTAGGATCAAGGAAATGTTGGCCCCATTAGATGAGTTTGGAAATTTTCTTTCCATTTCTACTTTTTGGAACAATTTCGGAAGAAGAATTAATTCTTCTTTAAATGTTTGGTAGAATACCCCTGGGAAGCCGTCTGCCCCTGGGCTATTGTTTTTTGGGAGATTTTTGATTACTGCTTCTATTTCTTACAGGTTTTGGGTCTGCTTAGGTTTTCTATTTCTTTCTGGTTCAGTTTTTGTAGTTTATATGTCTCTAGGAATGCATCTATTTCTTCCAGACTGTGAAATTTGCTGGCATATATTTGCTCATAATAGTTCTTATAATCGTTTGTATTTCTTTGGTGTTGGTTGTGATCTCTCCTCTTTCATTAATGATTTTATTAATTTGGATCCTTTCTCTTTTCTTTTGGATAAGTCTAGCCAGAGGTCTATCAATTTTATTCTTACAAAGAAACTTACAAAGAACCAGCACCTAGTTTTGATCTGTTCTACTGTTCTTTTGGTTTCTATTTCATTGATTACTGCTCTGATCTGTATTATTTCTCTTATCTTGAAGGGTGTAGGCTTTATTTGCTGTTCTTTCTCCAGCTCCTTTAGGTGTAAGGTTAGGTTGTGTATTTGAGACCTTTCCTGTTTCTTGAGAAAGGCTTGTATTGCTATATACTTTCCTCTTAGGACTGTCTTTGCTGCATCCCAAAGATTTTGAACAGTTGTGTTTTCATTTTCATTGTTTTAAATGTATTTCTTTAATTACCTTGTTGACCTATTAATTCTTTGGTAGGATGCTCCTTAGCCTCCATGTATTTGAGTTCTTTCCCACTTTCCTCTTGTGGTTGAGTTCTAGTTTCAGAGCATTGTGGTCTGAAAATATACAGGGAATTAACCCAAACTTTTGGTACCAGTTGAGACCTGATTTGTGACTCAGGATATGATCTATTCTGGAGAATGTTCTATGTGCACTAGAGAAGAATGTGTATTCTGTTGCTTTGGGATGGAATGTTCTGAATATATCTGTGATGTCCATCTGGTCCAGTGTGTCATTTAAAGCCTTTATTTCCTTGCTGATTTTTTGCTTAGATGTCCTGTCCATTTCAGTGAGGGAGGGGTTAAAGTCCCCTACTATTTATTATATTATTGTTGATGGTTTCTTTGATTTTATCATTAATTGGGTTATGTAATTGGCTGCTCCCATGTTAGGGGCATAGATATTTACAACTGTTAGATCTTCTTGTTGGATAGACCCTTTAAGTCTGATATAATGTCCTTCCTGATCTCTTGTTATAGTCTTTGGTTTAAATCTAATTGAACTGATATAAGGATTGCCATTCCAGCTTTCTTTTGATGTCCATTAGGATGGTAAATTGTTTTCCACTCCCTCACTTTAAATCTGGAGGTGTCTTTGGGTCTAAAATGAGTTTCTTGCAAACAACATATTTATGGGTCTTGTTTTTATCCAATCTTGTTCCTTGTGCCTTTTGATTGCAGCATTTACCCATTTATATTCAGGATAACTATTGAAAGATATGAGTTTAGTGCCATTGTATTGCCTGTAAGGTTACTGTTACTGTATATTGTCTCTGTTCCTTTCCTGTCTATGTTAGTTTTAAGCTGTCTCTTTGCTTAGAGGACCCCTTTCAATATTTCCTGTGGGACTGGTTTGGTGTTTTCAAATTCTTTTAGTTTTTGTTTGTCCTGGAATCTTTTTATCTCTTGTTCTATTTTTAATGACAGCCTAGCTGGATATAGTGTTCTTGGGCTCATATTTGTCTCATTTAGTGCTCTGAATATATCATGCCAGTCCTTTATGGCCTGCCAGGTCTCTGTGGATAGGTCTCCTGCCAATCTAATGTTTCTACCATTATAGACTACAAAACTCTTGTCCCGAGCTGCTTTCAGGATTTTCTTTGTCTCTGAGATTTGTAAGTTTTACTATTAGATGGCAGGGTGTTGACCTATTTTTGTTGATTTGGCGGTGGGTTCTCTGTGTCTCCTGGATTTTGATGCCTGTTTCCTTCCCCAAATTAGGGTAGTTCTCTGCTATAATTTGCTCTAATATGGCTTCTGCCCCTTTCTCTTTCTTCTTCTGGGATCCCAATTGTCCCAATATTGTTCTGTCTTATGTTATCTTTCATCTCTTGAATTCTTCCCTCGTGATCCAGTAGTTGTTTATCTCTCTTTTTTCTCAGCTTCTTTATTCTCCATCATTTGGTCATCTATATTACTAATTTTCTCTTCTGCCTCATTTATCCTAGCATTTAGACTCTCCATTTTTTATTATACCCCATTAATAGCTTTTTTAAAATTTCAACTTGGTTAGATTTAGTTCTTTTATTTCTCCAGAAGGGAATTCTCTAGTACCTTCTATGCTTTTTTCAAGCACAGCTAGTATATAATTGTCATTCTGAACTCTAGTTCCAACATCTTACTAATGTCCATATTAATTAGGTCTCTGGAAGTCAGTACTGCCTCTTGTCCGTTTTTTGAGGTGAGTTTTTGAATTTTTTCCTTTTGTATATGGAAAAATAGATGAATGAGAGAACAAAATGCTAAAAAGGTAACAACAACCCCAGAATATATATTCTAAGCAAATCAGAAGAGACTGGAAACCAAGGGGAAAAGAAGGGGAAAAAAAAAGAAAAAAAAGAAAAAAAGAATATGATCAGGCTGGTTAATGGAACAGAGTCAAATACTAGATTTTGGATGTATTTTGGTCTGTTAGAAGAAACTGTCTCCCAAAATTTTAAAGAAAGAAAAAAAATATGTATATATGTGTGTATATATATATACACACATATATATGTATATACATATATATACACATATATATACGTATATACATATATATACACACACATATATACATATATATACGTGGATATATGTATATATGTATATATGCTTGTGTGTGTGCGTGTGTGTGTGTATGTAAATATGATGAAGGGATAGAACTTGAATGTAAAAATGAAAATTAGTAAAATATTTTTAAAAGGAACTGAGAAGATAAGAAATTGGTTGAAAAAAGAAAGGAGAAAAAGAAAAAAAAAGGAGAGAATGTGATCAGGTAGGAGACAGAACAAAGCCACACACTAGATTTAGGGTATATTTTGGTTTGTTAGAAAAATAAAACAAAACTGTATCCCAAAATTTTAAAGGAAGAAAAACTTATGCACTAAAAATAAGGTTAAATACAATGAATGGAAGAATATGACTGTAAAAATGAAAATTAAACCCACTGAGTCACCCAGCTGCCCAAAAAATTTACAAAATTATTGAAAAGGAATTTATAAGATGTTGGTTGGAAAAGGAAAGAAGAAACATTCAAAAAATTAGAAACACAAAAAATAAAGAAAATTTAAAAATTAACTTTGAAAGACTAAAGAATCATGGGGAAAAAACATGAATTCCATGTGGTATATTCTTCTAGTGCTGGAGTTTTGCAGTTCTCATTGATTGATAAACTTGGTCTTGGCTGGATCTTCTTGCTGATCTTCTGGGGGAGGGGACTGTTGCAGTGATTCTCAAACCTAACATGTTCCAAACAAATTCCTGATTCATACCAGCCCCAGGCATTCACCTACACCCTCCACTGTGAGTCTTTTCCATGTCAACCAGTGGCAGCCTTCCACTTATCCAGGCCAAAAGCTGTATTCTGCCTTCTCTTTCTCTCTCTCTCTCTCTCCATTTCTAATTCTTTAGAAGATACTCTTAACTCTACTTTCAAAATATATCCATATTCCTACCACATCTCCCAGCCTCTATTGTTATACATGAGACACAGAAGTGATTTCTTAACACATTTTCCTTTCTCTTTCCTTGTTCCCCTCAAGTCTATTCTCTTTCCAGCAGTTAGAGTGATCCTGTTTAAATGGAGTTTAGATGATATCATTCAACCTCAAAATCCTCCAATGGCTTCCCTTTCATTCATTGCTGCTAGCTTCTAACTCGTAAAAAGAGACTGTGTATGTTTTGGTAAGTAGGGAATGGAGAGGAGTCATATATAAATATCCTTAATCAGATGACTGAAGATTCTTACCTCCAGTGACTTATATCAAGGTGGAGGAAAATGGGAGTACATGGATTCTAGATTACAGACTTAATAGGATTGAGGAACGTAGCTTTGAGATCAGACACATGGGCATGTTGTCTAGCAGTATCACATTCCACCTGAGAGATCCTAGGACAATTACTTGATATTAAAATAACATCTCACAAGAATTGAGTAAGACAAGGTAAGACCATTAGTACAAGTTAAAGTAAATTGTACAAGTCTACCACACAGTCCAACAAATATTTGGTCCCCACTAAGCTCTTTTTAATTACTATCAAATGCATTAAATCTTACATTTATAAAACAGAGCCAGTGTTTCCATTAAGAGATGATCTTGAAGCAAACTTATAAAAATAAGGTAAAGAGAGAAGAGGAAGAATAAACCTTCTTTTCCCAAGGTTACCATTCTCTGTCTGGCACAAGCAGATTAAGTGGAGACTTAAGTGGGCATGACTAACCATGTCACAAGGTACTGGCTTAAAAAAGGCAGGGACAGAGAAATACTAAATCCTTCTAACCCATATGGCTGTGCTTTAGAGAACAGCTTTAAAAATCCCAACAGGGAAGGTAACAAATTCTCCCACAAAAATTACATTTCATCTATGATCTTTTCATTCTTCATTTCCTCTTCTTATTTTTATCCACTGCTATAAGCTCTCCTATTTTTGGATATGATTAATCATCAGTGGGGTAACAATTTTATTTTAGACAATTGGCAGGCTAAAGCTATCTGAAATTATGAATCATTATCAAGTGTTGAGCAGGAAGCTCACACATGCACTTTTTTTGTGTTTTTGTTTTTGTTTTGGATTTATATAACAGATTTTCACTTAGAACCTTAAAGGAAATGAGCTATTATAGTCTTTACTCCCGTCATTTTTCTTTGTGCTTCTACATGTTCTTTCTGGGCTTATTTTGTAGAAGTATCAAAACAGTTAAAAAGAATAACAGATAAATGAAATAGGTCACAAGAATATGGAGATCTGTAATAGATTTCTCAATATCTTCATTGCATATGCTTCCTGGAAATGTCTCAGAATTATGGAAAACCAGAATATTTTAGTTTATCAAATCATCTAGATAATATTAGTGTGATTCTCCCTCATTTATCTCACTTTATTTGCCAAATTAACTTCATCGCTTCAGGCACAATAGGCTCCACACTGCTCTCTCTATGCCACTTTCATTCCTCTTTGGCCTCTGCTCAGCATGGCCCTCTCTTGCCAAATCTTTCTATATATAACTCTCTGATCCCTCCAAAACTCATTTACTGCGAACTTCTCTCAACTTCCATAACACTTAAATTTATGCATATGCTACATTGATTGGACAATAGATAATCACCTCAAGAAAATGGAATGATGTCAACATGGTTACAACAGGGAATGAATTTGTTTGTTTTTAACAAAGGATAAAACATTACTAATTTAAAGATAGACACTTACTTCTCTCTCAGTCAAAGCAGTCCAACATAACAAGTGCTAACAAGGAGACTCCTTGCGTTGGGATTCCATAATTCTTCAAATGTATTGCTCTGTTTGTCTCAGTGTGTGACTTTCATCTTTTAGAGTAAAATAAGTGTTCTGGATCCTGCTACCACATGTTCAGCCCAGCAGGCAATACATGATATTACATGATATAACACCATCTTAGGAGTTAGGCATCTTGTCCATCCATAGGATCATTGGTAAAAATTTGATTGCATGGCCAATCCAAGCTGCATGGAAGTCTTTAGTCAGATGATCATATGTCCAGCTGGAACTTGGGGTTCTGAATATACAAAGACATAGGGGAAATGGATATTGAAATACCATTTGTCTTTCCATCAGTATAATCTGCCACTAGGAAGAGAATATTTTAGTGTCTTCTATGCAAGATTTTTTTTAACTTCTTTTTGGTTTTTTGAGAATTATTTAGTTGGCACCCTGGTCTTAAACATTGGTCACATGAGTTTGTTAGCATCATCTGGCAACTGTAAGTTCCATCAAATGGAGTGCTGACAGGTCTGAGTGCCAGAACCTGGAGGGCTGGGGTCCAACAGATAGATGGTAGATTTCACCATGGGAGCTGTCACTTCACAGGTTGCTTTGCTACCCAACCAGTCATCCCCTCCAAGCCAATATACCTCTGCAAGGCCATGTGCCAAGAGAACCTATTTCAACCTATAATTCTCTTTTCCAGACATTTGGATACTCATAGTCTACCAAAGCCAGTTCCAAGGGCATAACCCCTGCTGAAAAGCAGAATCTTGGTTTCTTATTTAATCTTCAGAGCCAGTGCAATTCTCCACACAATTTCTTGGACTCCAAACACATTAAAGCCATTTTGATAGCAAATATGTTTATTACTGAAGTTCAGGAACCTATTACTTGTAACTTCTTTCCCAAAATACCTAGGTTCTCCCCATTAAGACCAATAGTTATGGAAATGTGCTGAATTGACCTTCATTCCTCATAGGAATTTTAAAGTAAGTAAAATTATTTTAGGTGTGTCTCATTTATCAAATATGTTGTAAACTTCTTTAGGAAAGTCTTTCTTGTCCTATAACCTGGATAGTTAGTATTATCAATTAGTACTTATGATTTGAATATTTTATTTTATACTTTATGCATATGACCATATGACCAGTATATAATAACTTATGTACCATAGTGAATATTAAAGATAATAACTAGGGATGCCTGGGTGGTTCAGTCAGTTGAGCATCTAACTCTTGGTTTTGGCTCAGGTCATGATTTCAGGGTTGTGGGATCCAGCCCCCCATTTGTCTTCATGCTCAGCAGGGAATCTGTTTGAGATTCTCTTTCTCTCTCCCTCTTCCCCTATCCTTCCTCCACTCTCTCTCTCTCTTTCTCTCAGATAAATAAATAAATCTTTAAAAAATAACATTAAAAATAAGACAATAACTGTGTTATCTAGTTTAATTATCAGAAAGATCCTATTACATATTCATCGGCACTTCAAGCCTTCAGATAAAGATGATGAGGTTATAAAAGTAATATGCTGGAGCCCATTCTGAGTACATCGAGGAATCTTCAAATAAAGGTACGTTTAAGTGTAAAGCATTGGCTTGCTATCACTTCACTACTCTGCCTGTTTAACTTAGTAAATAAAAATATTGTATACTCTATAATTCTTCTAACTTTCATTTAATATATATTTATTTGCTATAAATATACTCGGTTCATTGGAGTATCTAGGGTAAATACCACTAATAATTATTTATTTCCCATTATACATAGATACTTATCATCACCTCACAGAATGAACTGAAGTCTGTTTACTTAGATTTTCATGTTACTTATCTTTGGATAGAAGGTATACAGATATGTATGAGTTTAAAAAATATGGGGAATTAGCTGTAAAAAAGAGAAGAAGATAGTGTTTCTACAAACTACCCAAGTTATCAAATTGTGTCTAGTAGTAAGTTCTCTTCTGTGAGCATAAGCTTTCCCAAATTTCAAAAATTGATATTAGAGTTAATGGCTTCATATGTTTTTGCATTTTGGTGCAGTATCTACATTGCAGCTGCCTTGGATTTGCCTGAAGTTATAGAACCATAACTTGAAATTTCTCTTCTTTACTTATTTTTCCAAATTTATGGGCAGTTCTTATATTAGAGTGGAAACTTGGCACCCACATCTATTCTCTGATTATTTGACCACTCTTCTTTCAGTTTTACCAAGTTATTAGATTGGGGTTTTCCTGGCTTCTTGTCACCCAGGTTCTAAGCATATAAATTTAGCTTAATAAGCACAAGCATTCACATACATATATGATTCCCTCTTCCCAAAGGTTTGCATGGAGAGAGAGAGAGAGATATGACAAGACTGAAGGCTGTGGAAGTTTGGGGGTGGGGTGGCATGGAGAGAGAGGAAAGAGTGAGAGAAAGAGAGAGACCTAGAACACTTGGTCTAGGCTCAAATGTTAGCCTCCATAGCCAATTTCTCACCATAAGAAATGCCCAGGGACTGAATGAGCTTCACTGACATTTGAGACTTTTTAGGAGGGATCTCAAATGACTCAAACAAGTTCAACCCTCACTTCTAATAAACAAAAGGCACTTAGTGGCCTTTTCAGTAACTTTTTTTAAAGGGGGGGGAGTATAAATTCACATGAGGTCTAAGGGACTGAAAAATGAAATGCATGACCCCTAAGAATCCATGCAGGTGGTGAGACTAAAAAAAAATACTCACCCCTAAACCATTTTGAAATAATCCCAGGTTAATAGCTGAAAAAAAATAAAGCAAATGTAATAAAGTGCATGTTTTGAAATCTCGAGCTGGGGGTATCCAACCAAGATTGATTTTTGCTATTATCAATGTTAGTAGCTTCAACCTTACATACTTTTGTCCTCCTCCACACTTATCATCTACAAACTGATGAAAGGCTGGAGCTGAAGTCTGCACACAAATTAAATCAAAAGGAAGAAAAAAAATTTGTTTTAAACGTTTAAAACACACACAATCAAAACACTCAGGTTTCTGCACTTCACGACACCTTAATTTCCATCAGCCTGTGCAGCTGTGTGCTTCCCACAGTGCAAAGTCTCATGAAGGGTATATTAATTAAGTCATTATGCCCTAAGAGATAGGTATAATTACGGATCTTTTCACCATACTATTTTGAGTTTCTAAAATTCAGTAAGTTACAGGCTTTTTTTTTTTCCCTAAGATGCCACAGGTGATAAAAAAAAAAGCCAAAAACAACAACAAAAAAATCCACAGAAGGTAAACACTACCACACTCCCATTAGAAGAGAGCATTCTGGGAATAGCCCTGCAGAGAGGAAGTATTTGTCCCTCTTAGCTTGGTTTAAGAACTACTATCACTTAGGACACCTAGGTGGCTCAGTCAGTTAAGCCTCTAACTTCAGCTCTGGTCATGATCCCAGGGTCCTGGGATTCAGTCCTGCATTGGTCTCCTTGTTTGGTAGGGAGCCTGTTTTTCCCTCTGTAGCTCCCTCTCCCTGCTTCTCCCCTTGCTCGTGTTCTCTCTCTGACAAATGAATAAATAAAATCTCAGAGAAAACAAAACAAAATAAAAAACTGCTATTACAGACTTCCTGCAAGAATCACCTGTACCTGGTCAGGTACATGTGGATGTGAGAGGAGGTTGCCCTAAAAGCAAATGAACAGAAGGAAACCAAGGCTGGAGGATCTCCCATTCTCCTATCTCATATGGATGCAATACATACTTTTAGAATAAAGAAACAATGTTGAACAAGATGTTTCACCATCTTGCCCAATGTCTTTATGAGAAATGCAGTAAAGTGTTATCCTTAGTATGATTGCATGGAAAGCTCCAAAAACTGAAGACCATATCCTATAAAGGTGATCCACAAAGTCTGTTTACTTTTAAGATTGAGATTTTGAGCAACCACTGTGTAGGATTGCATTTTTATTATAGCATGCAGTTATCTCTTTTCCATACCTAGATATAAATCTAATTTCTTCCAACAAGTAGAGAAAAATGTTAAGATCAGAAAGAGGATACTCTAGCTATGACTGAAAACTCAGATTTAATATATCTTATCCAAACCAGCCAGTGGGACATTGAGAAAGTAACAACTAAATGCTGCCAGAGTGAGTTTGGTGTATTCTCTTTGCATTCAGAAATGATCTTCCCCTGTATTTGTAACAAATTTAGAGTATAGAATAATTCATTCCAAAATTTCAGGACTTCTAAATCTTGGGTAGAATGTCTTTAATTCTACTTCAAGTTGGTCTGTATACTTAAGCTTGTACGCAAAATATCTTCTGCTTCACACTGTCTTTTTAACATATGTTAGTGCTTACCTCTCTCAATAAGAATATATATGTCTTTGAACGTACACTCAACACATTTGCATTTAACTAAACCCTTTAATCTGGCATGATTTAGGTTAGGTTATGATAAATGTTTTTCCATATGCTAACTTCACTCTAGCTTTCCATCCTTCTCTCTGGGTTGTTTACAAGAAACTTCCTTTCAGTTAATTTTATCAAAGGAACAATAACATAGTAGGTAAGTTGGGAACTCCAGGTATAATTCCACCTCTGCTCACATTACTTAACCCCTATATTAGTTTTCCTTTCTTTTCTTTTCTAAGATTTTATTTATTTATTCATCAGAGAGAGAGAGATTGAGAGTGCAAGCAGGCAGGGTGGCAGGCAGAGGGAGAAGCAGACTCCCTGTTGAGCAAGGAGCCTGATGCGGGACTTGATCCCAGGACCCTGGGATCATGATGACCTGAGTCAAAAGCAGCTGCTTAACCAACTGAGGCATCCAGGCATACCCCTCTATTAGTTTTCAAATCTACAGAATGAGAGCAGAGAACTTACCTCATTGACTTGAGAAATAAGTGGATTAATCCATGTAAAACACTTACCATCTTGTTCCACACATAGAAAGCATACAGTCGATGCTAGCTATTATTATTTTACCGCAAATACGTTTTGTGCTTTTCAACCACTACCATTTGATAACTCTACCTCTTGATCTTTTTTTGCCTATATCAGCCTTCCTGTCCTTCAAAACCAAAGAAATTCATCTCCTCTGCAAAGACATTCTGGAACTTTCTGGCATGATCTGTTATATTTGACTTTAGAACTAGAAAGCTTAGTAAATATCCTGTCAATTATTTAATGTTACACATATGCTAGAAGGCACTTTACAATTCTCTGTAATGGCTGTCACATCTAAATAGTCACACTCTATGTTTTATATGCTACCCCCTGGACACTTAAATCACCCTAATTTCCTGACTTATGATATATCCTATCTGTGCCATTTGTTGCCTACTATTTTTAATTATTTGGTGAATTTACACATTTTGCCTTCCAATTTATTCTCTTATGGACCAGGTGCCTACATTTTTCTGTGTATCCCATCAGTCTGCTTTATTTCTCCTTCCACTTTGAAATGGCCATAAGGCTCAAATTGGAATCATGACCATTTATTTGCAGGTAATCACACACTAAGTCACAGGAAACCAAGTATTATGGGCATATGCACCAATTACAACTTTGACTGAAGTGAATGTCTTTTATCTTTATCTGCAGAACTTGGTGTAAAGCCAACTGAACTTCTCTCTGAGCCACTGATTCTCTAATACTCCAGATATGGAGTGGTGAGGGCGTTGGCAACGTCTACCAGGGATTTATGAGAGAAGGGAAGCTTAGGTTCTAGCCCCTTTGTCTACAGAAACAGAACAGGAAGGAAATAAAAAGCTTCTAAGTGAACATAGACATAAACAGGGATTCTTTTAAGTGTCTGATATCAAAATATCCTATGCATTGGCTCCTTTCATTGACAAAAGCAAGTCATGTTAGGCTTGATAAATTTGAAGAGTAAATAAGTGCAATCCAACCATGTTCCTAAAAGGAGGAAATATGGAACTACTTGGTGTTACAGCACTAAATATGATCTTGGTAATTTCGTTACCATATCTGACCACTAGCCAAAATAAATAACAGAATGTGACTCAATACAGAAAATTTTTTACTGTCATATTATCTGCTTTTTCTCTCGGCTTAATTTCTGCCATTACGTTATTAATCTAACTCCAAAGCAAGAACTTAATTCATAAAATAATGATAGTAATAATAACAAAATAAAGCTTAATGAGTCATACCTAAAGTGACCAACTTCTATTTCTACCCTGCTCACCTCTGCCCTCCAAAGTCGTGTTTCCCTACTTCCACATCAAGTTTGCTCTAGCCCAGCCAAGCAGTCACAAAGCACACATACCAGTGAGAATCCATGGCAGATAAACTGCAATCCTTCCTTCACCTACCCATCATTTCTAAAGCTGTCATTTCCCTGGGATAGTAGACTGACTCATCAGCTGGATGAGACAGTGGGTCCACAGGGGAGGAGGCCAAACCAGGAATGTTTACAGAGGGAGGATTTACAGGCTTGACTTGGCAAGGACTATAAGACAGAGCTGACTTAGGTATCTGACACAGGTATTTTATCATTATTTGTTCTGGTTACCCAGGGACCATAAGAAAAAGACTGGCAAGCAATCAAAAGATTTTTCTGACAGCTAAGAAGACATATGTGAGTATGGAGAGACTGGTTGAGGTATTCTTCACAGGATTTAATATACTGTATATCCTCACACAGAGCTCAATGGACGCACTCTAATGCTGCTTTGACTTTTCAAGTAACCTCTGCAGGAAATCTTTCTGTTCTTTAGGAAAGCCTTTATCTTGGGTGAAAACAGCTCCTGAGTAGGTGATACTCATACAGGACATATGCACACAATCTCCATTTGGACTCATTAATCATTTTTATTATGGCCAAATTATTCAAGGCTATAAGATATAATGAAAAAAAAGTCTTGTTAATACAAAAACGTCCAAGAGAGTACTTAGGGAAATTAAATAGACTGGAAAACATATGTTAGATGTCTTCCAAATTAGAATTAGTAAATAAATGATTCTGATTTAATCACATGGCAATTTACAGGGACATTTTTGGTAAAAATGATCACATCACAATCTCTGACAAGAAATTGATACAAATTGAGCTATTTGGCTTGCTGCATGAGTAGTTTTAGAATTTTATTTGTCATTAATTTTTTTTATACTTGGTTTATTATTTTACTCAAGAATTCTGTTTTTAAGTCAATTATACTGTGAATTTTGAAATACAGCTCAGTGTCTAAAGTCTGCTATTAGCCTTCAAGCCCACAACTCTCTGCAGTCATGACAGTATTCCACATCCCGTTGTTTGATAGCAACACAAACTCTTACCTTATGAAAAATGTGTTTAGTCTTTGGCTACAATTTTGTGCTGCTATTTTGTAGATTTATTGGCTTTGATGAGAGAAGAGAAGCTAGCACTCTCACTGATTCTAGGCACTGGGATGCACAGAGGCAGATAAGAACTCTGTGACCCTACAGTTTTTTGTAAATTAATCCATTCATGTGAGACCATTAGTGCTGAATATATATCTCAGATTATACACATTTAGATGGGATGAAAGAGATTGGAGATGGGGAAATAATACATAGAAACAGTGCTGTGGCAGCAGGCTAGCATTCCTCAGAAAATGTTTGTCCATTCTTAGATGCATAGTGATCTTTTCCCATGTATCTTACAACTAGATCAGACTATGCAACTAGGTTTGAACAATGAAAAGTGAGGGGAAAAAGTACAGGCAACTTCCCAGGCATCTCAAGCTTTATTTATTTTTTTTTTAAGATTTTATTTATTTATTTGACACAGAGAGAGAGATTACAAGTAGGCAGAGAGGCAGGCAGAGAGACAGGGAGAGGAGGAAGCAGGCTCCCTGCTGAGCAGAGAGCCCGATGCAGGCCTCCATCCCAGGATGCTGAGACTCATGTCCTGAGCTGAAAGCAGAGGCTTTAACCCACTGAGCCACCCAGGCACCCACATCTCAAGCTTTAAAAGAAGGCCTCTCTCTTTGGACTTGACATTGTTCCCCTTCCCAGGATCTGAAACATAAACATCAGAATCATCGACCTTCCACCATGCAAATGAGTAGAAAATGGAGGTTTTTGCAGCAACAAGATAGAGGAGGAAATTTGGACCCTAGATAGCTTTGTGAAACAAAACTAGACGCCATGTTAGAGAAATAAACTTCTACTTAATCTACTCAATTTTGAGGCCTTGGTTTTTCTTTTTCTTTTTCATTAATTTTTACAGTAGATCATTTACCCTAACCAATAAAATTCACTCAGTTCAAGGTATTTTCAAACTCATTCAGTCTGGTAGGGAACATTAATTTTGGGCATCATATAAAAGCCATTTGAGGGCATCACTCTTTTTGATATCTAAAAAGAGATCCTAGGGGCACCTGGCTGACTCAGTTGGTAGAACATTCAGCTCTTGATCTCAGGGTCATGAGTTTGAGACTCACGTCAGTATAGAGATTACTTGAATAGATAAACTTAAAAAAGAAAGATCCTAGGAATATCATATTAGTACCCAGGTTGTTTCTGGAGCAGGAGTGGCTTCTTCTATAGATAAAGAATAGTCCTGAGTCCTGAGTTTACTTGTACAGAGGTTAGTCTTAATTATCTGAACCACACAAAATATCTTTGGCTTGTTTCTCCTTCTGACTCTCTTGCAAACCTAGGCAATTGGACTAAATACTCATTCCTCTTTCATGACCTTATTTCTGCTCATTTCGATAGGTATTAATGGATTTTACAAAAAGGCTATCAGAATAAATAAAAACAGGACCTTAGGAAAAGCTGCCTTTCAAATCCAGAATCTTGTGTGTCCAGATGTATTAGAACCAACTGAGTAGTATTCTTTCTTAACTTATCACTCAAACTAACTTCTTGACATTTAGTCTATGGTAAGTAATCCTTCTAAGGTATTTGTTCAAATATATCACATGGATATATTCACCACAAAGATAAATATAAATCAAACCACTTTGACATTATGAAATTCAGGACATGAAATAAGTGGAATAAAATTGCATGCACTTTAGAAATTACATCACACCTATCATTTACTCTAGTAGTTTTTAGTGAGAAGAAAGCAGATATAGTGCAGCTTCCCAATGAAGATAGAACATGACAGTGGAAGACTAGAAGTGGAAAAAATAACTATATGAAATGCCTCTCTCTCTCTCTTCTGTTTCTTAGTTTATTTCCACAAAACAAACAAGCAATGAGTACCCAAACGAAAAACATGAATCTTTTATTTTTTATAGTTTTATAGGTGGATATTTTAGCTTTTTTGTAGATACCTTTTGGCTTTTCTACATTTAAATTAAGCCCTGATACCCCTCAGCCTCCTCCTTCAATATAATCCTAAGAAGGGTAGCCAGGGATATCAGTTTCTGCCAATTGCATAGTGCATTACTCATTCTAGTCTACATTCTTTTTTTCTTCCTGCACAATCCTACCACTTATCCATGACCATGATGTCCTTACATCCAAAATTAACATGAAAAGAGAAACACATGAGAAGAAAAAGTTATCAATCTCTTCCTTCTCAAAGTCTAGCATAATTCTTATGTAAAAGAAGATTTCAAAATGGAGGAAGCAAGCCATGTGAAGAGTGTCTTAAAATGGAGTTGGAAGAGCATAAGGGAGAAGAAATTTATGTACATACTCATGGGAGGAACTGTGAACTTTTTGAGCTTTTAAGCCAACCTGAAGCCCCCAATCTGGACTAATGTTCTTCTCACTGTGACAACTCACCATCCACTTCAAAAGAAGCCAATCTAGTGCAATAAGCTTCAATACCTCATTTGCATAGTAACCCAACCAATCCCAATTAACCTAATTTCAATCCCTGTTTTGTATAGAGGATCCAAGTGAGAACTATACTCATAACTCTTTATTTTTTTTATAATTCTGTCCTCTCTTTGTCTTTAGAACACAGTTTGGGGTTCTACCTGAATTTGTGTCTCCAAAAATACAATTCCGTTTGGCCAAATATACATCTATTTGCCTGCTATTTTCAGTAAATTCTTTCTTGGTTGATGTTTGAATGTGTTTATTTGTGTGCATAGATAGATACATAGATAGATGATAGATATAGAGATATATATCTTGAGTCAAATATTTGTACTCTTGAAGACAAAAAACTATGAACAAGGCTCAATGTGAATGTGTCCACGAGGGAAGTTAAATAAAAATTCACTGGTAGAGGAAGTACAACATTAACACGCTCCAAAGACAAAGAAGTAAAGAACTAAACTGATATTTTCAGGTTGAAGAGACACAGAGGGAGCACTACATGAAGGGGAAAAAAAGAGAACAAATGTGCACTAGATGAAATATTAAGTTAATCTCCCAATTATGTTTTCTAATTAGAAATGTGGAATAACATTAACATGCACATGAAAACTGAACTTTGATATATAAGAATTAGTATGTCACAATAGGCAAATGTCATACTCTAAATTTTTAGGCTGAAAGCTATGTGCCCCTAGGGCAATTTGGTCACTACAAATACATTGATAGCAAGTTGGCCTAATAATTTGTTTTAAATAATTAGCCATCTGGTCAAAAATGTGTATTAATCATATCCATTTTTCAACTATTACTAATTATGTTATAGAATAAAATGATTCAGTTCTCATTTATGAATCCTTAAACATATTCATCAAGTACATAGAATTTTTCAGGTTGTTCTGTTTCTGATAATTATTCAAGGTCTGAATGTAATATTGAAAAACCTAAGGAAATTAAGTGTTTAATTATGGGGAATACATCAGCACAAATTAAATGTTTTGCATTAATATACACTAAAAATAAAACCAGAGTTGAACAATCTATCGATTGTTAGAGATTTAGATTCTTCTTAATAATATCAATTGTTTTACTTGGACTCAATGACTTTCAGTTAAATTTCATGCTAATTGGAGGACAGAGGTGAGTGAAAAGATAAAAGTATAAAGCTCGAGGATATTTTTAAGCCCTTTTTCTGTTTTAATGCCCTTTTCCATAAAAGTGAATGCTCTTTCCAGGTTTCGTGTTCATGGACTTGTTTATTGCATGGTCTGTCTGTGGTAAATGTGTCCCTCTCATTCCCCAGCATTTCTGTACCTAGTTACAGTCCTGTGAGTGATTCTGGACAATAGTTTACAGAAGAAAGCTGCATAAGTCACTACCTATAAAAAATAACCCATGGGAGCCTCTACCTCTCACTTTTCCTGTCAAGACATGGAAGGTCCTAGATTTTAGGAGGCACAACCAAAGAGGGAAGCAGCCTCGATCCCTGGGGCATTGTGTAGAACAGAGCAGCCCAGGGCAGTTTCCCTGTCCCCTAGAAGTGTGAGGTGTGCAAGAATTTAGCCCTTATAATATCAATCTCCTGAAGATCCAGGGTCTGTGCCTTGTGGTACTTCATGTTAATTGCTGTAACTTCTACAGGAATCAGCCCTGTAACAGGAGTGTTGTTAAAAATTTAACCCTGAAATATGTTAAAGGGGCTTCATGCTCAGTGAGGAACATTTAAAACTGATCAAAGGTTTGGGAATGTGGTAAATATTTGGATAACAACAACCCAGGGCAACAATTAGAGTAAGAGCATGATTTTCTCAGATTTTCCTGTAGCATCATTGAGGGAGTAAGAACTAAATGAGCAGGTGGGGAGGAAGCAAAGAATAAAGGATATTTGAGAATCATAATTGAAAAGAACTTTGCAGGACATTAGTAGCACAAGATATGGATTTGAACCAATAGATTAGAGTCTTACCAGAAAATGGGATAGAATATATTGAAGGAAAAAACAAAACAATACAAAACAAAACCACTGTGATTTAAGGTCTTTTAAAATTAGAAGATGCAAAACAAATACATCTTTAAAATCTCTTTTTGGACACTGGAAAGCTATCAAAATTATAGGGTATTTAGAAACAAGGATCTTGGCCGAAAGGTAATATCCAGCTATTTGTCTTCTACTCTGCTCATTTTCCTCCATAAGTCATTTGCAGATTCTGAGGCTTCAGAGGTTGAGGAGCTGAAATAAAGTAGCATTTAAAAGGCTGAAAAGCGGGGCACCCAGTGTGGTGAAGTTGGTTAAACAGCAGACTCTTGGTTTCAGCTCAGGTCCTGATCTCAGGGTCCTTAGATGGAGCCCTGTGTTGGACTTGTGCTTACAATTCTCCCCTTCTCCCTCTGGTCCTCCCCATCTCTGTGCTTCTGTTGCAGGCTCTCTCTCTTTCTTTCTCTCTAAAATAAAAAAAAATCTTTAAAATAAGAATGTAAAACTCCACAAAGTTGGTAGCAATGTTACAATTCTTAGGGTATAAAAATTAGAATTCAGAGAAACTGAACCAAAACTTGAGGATTCATAGTATTAAACAGAAGAGAAATGTAAAGAAGTGAGCGCAGAATTTAGCACATTTTTTTTCCCTTGGGAAGAAACTGACTCATAGTAACTGGCACAGAATCTGGAAAGCCAGGCAGGAAGTGAGAGACTGAGAGTCTCTGACCAGAGATTTGGGCAGTCTAAAGGTGCTCATGGTCAGGGCTGGGGTCGGGATCAGGAGTCACAAATTGTAACTGGAGCTCCTCAAAACAACATTGGCCTAGCTAAACCATGCAGACTCTGAGTTTAGAGTCCCACAGTGTGTTTCTAAAACACAGGTAGTAATGAATACACTTGTAACAATTTACTTTGCAGTGATGCTATTCTTGATGAATTTGTAATTTGAGGAAATTTCATTATTTCAGGTTGTGGACATAAAAGGTATACTGATTTGTATTACACCATTTAAAATCCTTATAACTGAAATTGTGGGGGGTAGGGAGGGAAAAATAATGAAACAAGATGGGATGGGGAAGGAGACAAACCATAAGAAACTCCTAATCTCACAAAACAGAGGGTTACTGGGGGGTGGGAGGATAGGGATAGGGTGGATGGGTTATGGACATTGGGGAGGGTTTGTGCTTTGGTGAATGCTGTGAAAAATATAAGCCTGATGATTCACAGACCTGTACCCCTGGGGCAAAGAATAAAAAAAAAAGTGAAATTGTCATAGCATATGACCTCACTTATATATTTCTCTTATATTTTCTTAGCTCTTATGGAGTTCTTTTTTTTAAGATTTTATTTATTTATTTGATAGAGAGAGAAAGAGATCACAAGTAGGCAGAGAGGCAGACAGAGAGAGAAAGGAGGAAGCAGGCTTCCCGCCCAGCAGGGAGCCCGATGTGGGCCTCGATCTCAGGACCCTGAGATCATGACCTGAGCTGAAGGCAGAGGCTTTAACCCACTGAGCCACCCAGGTGCCCAGCTCTTATGGAGTTCTAAGATTTGTGTCAGGTAATAAATATACAAAGCAACTAGGACAGCATTCATTTTCTCTAGGAGTTTGAAGTCCAGTGGGGAGACATCTACGAAGGCAGATTCTAGACTAGAGGTTATGTGTTATAATCACAGAGTTCATGAGGAGACTTAAAGACGCTAAAGAAGTCACTCTCTGAAGGTATATGTGGGGTCATTGCTACCTTACTCCCATCACTAGGGAAAACAGTAACATTAACCATCAGGTTCCTTTGAGGACTAAACAAATCATTGGCACTTACATTTAAAACTTTTTTGATGTATATAGATATAGATACCTATAGATAGATATCTGTGTATGTATTATGTACTGTATATGTCTACATAGGTATGTTTTTACCTATACTATATATAAGTATTATACCTATGTATATATCTAATACATCTATTTTGTATCTATATATATTGCATACAATATTGTCCTCATTTTACAGATTAGAAAAGTAAAATTTACAAGGCTAAGTGAAATTGAGAAGGCTACAAATCTAGTAAGTGAATGTGGTAGAACTCAAAATGAGATTCACAGCTGCAGACAGACACTCCATGATTCAAGTATCTAAAATAAGAACACAAGGAAAGAGAGAAGTACAAATTGGCAATGTGGGAAGATCCTCAGCTCATGTCTTCCCATGGACACACCCAATCTACAACTTCATAAAAATCATTTGTCTCAGAAAAAATCTGAAAACTTGATGAATTCCTCCCCAAAACAGAGGACAAAAGGGTCATTCAAAATGGGTAGGAGAGGTAGAGACACAATCTCAATAAAAAAACATACCTGACACAGTGAAAAATTTGGAAAGGGATTTCACTTGGCAGGTGTTTCTCCCAGAGGAGCAAGGACTTTGTGTCCAAATTGGATACCACAAAGCCCTGGGATTTGCACCAGAGATATGAATTCCTAGAATAACTAGGTTTTACAAAAAACAAAAAGGGCTGACATCCAGGAGTTCCAAAATGGTACAGGAAAGTGAGATTTCCCTCTTGGAAGACTTCCATGTAGTTTCACCCTCCCCCAGACCCCTAGAGGGTTAGCTCCTTGACATAGGTCTTGGTGATATATTTTTGGATGTGAATCCAAAGGCAGGGAAAACAAAACCAAATAAAACAATGGGGCCACACATCAGATCAAAAAGTTTCTGTGTAGCAAAAGAAACCATGAACAAAACAAACCAAAACAAACCAAACTCCTAGATACAGAGAACAGATTGGTGGTTGCCAGAGGAGATAGGGGTTGGGGTGAGTAGCGAAAAGGATGTAATGGATCAAGAAGTACAAACTACCAGCCATAAAATAAATAAGTCTTGGGATGTAATGTATAGCATGGATAATATTGTCATAATGTTGTACTAATTTTTTAAGATGACAGATTGTACCTATACTTACTGTGGCACTGTTTTGCAATATACAAAAATGTTGAATCACTGCATTGTACACCTGAAACTAATACAAAATGTGAATGTCAGTTATACCTTAGTGAACAGAAAAAAAAAAGGAAAAATTAGGGAACAAAGGCTTCGGCTTTATTTTTATCTCTTAACAATGACTAGGTCAGGGATGACAACTTAGTAAACATTCAGTTGTTTAAATAATCCATGTTTCTTTCACTCACACTAACCTGTGGTATAAAATAAAACTTCAATAGTGGTTGTAAACTATAAGCATTCTGGTTTGGTTCTCAGTTATGAAATGCTAGAACACTAAGCCAGCCTTATATTCCAGTTCCATGAATATCATAGTCAGGGTTCAGATATTTCTAGACACCATAAAATATTATCCTCTACTGTTTCTAGACATACCTCTTGATTCTCTGCTCTCAAGTTTCTCACCACTACCAATATTTAGGCATGTGGTTCAATATACCAACTTTCTGTGGGTTTTTTGGGTTCCTGCCATGGACCATATCCCTTGCATCTCTTGTACTCAGATGCGGTTTGTTACTTTTTTGAAGAAAGAAGGTATATCCTGTTTTGGTCATGAAATAGAAAATGCTCTCAGTTTCTCCTATAGGCATGTTTGCAGTAGCTTGTTTAGTGTTCTTTGTTGTTGTTGTTTTGTTTTTTTAATCTTATTAGGTAGACCTGTTTTATAGGTACGCAGATACTGGCATAGAAATTGATTTCAAAAACATGCTGAATGACTTTAGGCTCTAGTTAAAATCTTGTTACCACTCCCTACCCTAAAATAGTTTGTGTTTGAAGCTGTGTCACACATATATATATACATCCACCTATTCTACTTTGGGAATTTTCTTCTTGTATATTTCTTAGAAATCACAGAATCCTCTCTTCCTGTGAGCCCTTCAAATATGTTTGACTCACATTTAGAAATGCATAGAAGCTTTGATGCTGCTTCTAAAGTCAACTGATGCATTTATTTTTATTGAATGGTTGATAGAAAGTACCATTGAAGAAAAGTTGCTGCAGATCCTCTTGGCCCCATCTTTCTCAGAGCAATTCACTCTGCAGTGTGGTTCCTGTTGTATGGGTAAGACAGTGTTATGATGATGCAGTTTTGAGATGGGAATTTAATGTCTTTATTGATTTGGATATTGTACTAACATCTGGAGCAGCCTAGATTCTACAGGTGAAGAGCACAAATACAACCATTCATCTCTCTGCAAGCAAGAGCCTTCCAGTTTCTTTTTCAAGCAAATGGACCAAACTCTATAGCCTTGCCACCATACCTGCACTTAGGACCTCCAGACAGAAATGTGGTCTCTTACCAAGTGAACAAGAATGGTCAGCGCCCTACAACCACAGGCTGCTGTAGTATTTCCATTTTATTTCCCTCCATTAGCATGCATCCATGGCAAAGTGTTGGACAAGATTGTGAGAAAACCCAACTGGATATTATATTTTCCCCATCTATTTGCTCCAAGGTAGGCAGGAGGCAGCAGTAAAAAGCTGGAGCATAATGCTAAGTTGAACAAGCCAGATGGAGTCAAATAGTACATGGTAACACTCATACTGGAATCTTAAAAATAAAAAGGCCCAAATCATAGAAACAGAGACTAGAAAAGTGGTCTTCAGGGTTTACTGTGTAGAGGAAACAAGGAAAGGATGATAAAAAGATACAGTGTTCATTTATAAAATGAAAAGATCTGAAAATCTGTAAATTTGGTGACTACAGTTGATAACATTGTGTCGCATGATTTAAAATTGCTAAAAGAGTAGAAATAAAATGGAGATAATTCTTTTATAATTATATACATGTACCAAATGGCCACAATGTACACCTTAAATATCTTACAATTTTATATGTCAATTATACCTAAAGAGGGAGGAAATTAAAAAAAACCAATAAATCTTGTTTATAGGAAGGTACCAGTTCTCTATTGTTAGACATAACCAAAAGGTAAAATCCAGAATGATCATCTGTAATCTAAGGGAAACCTCTGGCCATTACAATCTGAGTTGGTATTTAAGTAATGTGAAAGAATTTCCATCTAAAATGGAACCAGACGACATAAAATGGAAGATCTCATGCATATACCCTCAGGAAAATAAAATTTAAGGACTGAGAGACTGATTTCCCACAAATGTCTGATTTTCAGAAAACTGATAATGTTGAAATTTCCTTAAATGATACAGAGTTGGTTGGGGTTTGCCTCATATCAATCTTAGGAAAATTTTGCTTATGGTTTCTAGAGAAAGAAACAAGGAATGACCCAGGTCGAGCTGATCTAGCGAAATAGACTGAATTGAGCTTTATTTGTGTGACTGGACAGGTTTTGTCTGCTTGGGGAATTTTCAGGGTTGGTGTCCTTTTATTTTTGATTTTAACAAACTGTAACTACAGTTTATCCTCTTTCATTCCCTGACCATGAAAATGACCTGCTCCAAACCCTCAATAGTCTCTCCTGTAGCTCATAATAGTTTCTGTGTCCTGAATTGCAATTCCTGTTATTCCTGAATAAACTCATCTCTTTGACAATTCTGAGTGTGTCTTGGCTTACTTTTTCTTTCTTTCTTTCTTTCTTTCTTTCTTTCTTTCTTTCTTTCTTTCTTTCTTTCTCTCTAGTCAAATCCTTTACAAAAGGGAGAAACATAAAATTAAGGGTAAACAGCAACATGACTTTGTAATGATTACTTTTCCTCATTAAAACACTTTCCTCCTTATGTGATAGCATGTGTTAGTAAACTTCCTGGACCTACCTATTGGAGGAAATCAGTTGACAGGAGGGAAAGGAGAAATTTATTATTGATATGTAAAATTGGCAAAGAGAGAATGGATTTTTCCCATTATCATTGGCAATTGATAGAAGATGGAAATTTAAAGAAGAAAGAAATAAGCCTCATAAAATTAAAACATAATTATAAAATATTTGTTTGAAAATTATTTTTTAACTTATTCCAATGGATGCTAAAAGAGAAACTGACTCTCTAAAATCTAAATCCCTAAAAATGAGTAAGAAATTATAAGAATATATATTACATGTGTGCGTACCTCTATGGTTTTAATTTATTTAGTTCATTGTTGCTTAAATAAAATATGGATGGGGATGAGTGACCTCAGAGTTTACTTCTACTCCTTTTGAGTCAGAGGAATTATTTAGAATCCCATGAAGAGCTGTTTTAAATACAGCTAATGTGTCTCTGGAAACACTGTTATTGCAGATGGTGAGGAGTTGCATCTCCTATTTGTAATGATAGCAATGAGGGTACTGCAATTTATCAGAGATGTTTCATGAGACAGGAAAAAGTGCTGACTGCAGCCAAATGGAACAAGGAGATAAAGGACACCAGCGTAGCATGGGAATGGATTCCTAAGAAAATTAATGTGTCCCTGAAGGGCTATCTGCTACTTAATAATAAACATTCTTTGAGAAAAATGAAAACAAATGAATGTGAGTAAGGTCAAGAAGTTCATCAAAACAACTCTACTAGAAGAGTCAGGGCAAGATGGTGGAGGAGTAGGAGACCGATTATCATCAGGTCCCAGGAATTCACTCAGATAGCTATCAAACTATTCTGAACACCTACAAATTCTACCTGGGATCTGAGAGAAGAAGAGCAGCAATTCTAGAAACAGAAAATTGACCACATTCTGGAAGGTAGGACATGTGGAGAAGTGAATCTGAGGTGACGGGAAGATAGACCCCGGGGGGAGGGGCTGGCTCCCGGCAAGGGAGCCAGCAGCGCAGCACAGACTCAGAACTGTTAGAAGTCAGCTTCACTGAGGGACGATGCCCCAGAGGCCAAGCAGGGGGTGAAGGCCCTGCAGGGACAGTGTGGTCTCAGGACCCACAGGAACACAAAAAGACCACAGGTGTCTGACCACGACCAAGCTCCCAGGTATCAGATAGAAGCCGGCGGGAGAGACAGAGCCGAGCTAAGAAGGGGTCTCTCAGCTCAGGGTTACCTTGGGCTGTGATCTGAAGCACAGATGGGCCATGGCTCTGGGAGTGGGGACCCCATGGGCTGCAGACCCGGAGAGACCCCCTCCTTCCTCCTCCGGGAGGAGCGGCACGGGAGCAGCTGCAGGAATCTGCCGGGTTCGGAGATTCTAAATGGGGCCGCGCCAGAGATAGAGACACTATGTCACAGGCCAGGTGAGCTCGGAGAGCAGCCGTTGACCAGGAGATGGGAGGGACTGCTTTTCTCTGAGGCACACTGAGGACTGAGGCACCAAGGTCTTGGCTCCTCCAGGTTGGAGACTGGGAGCCGCCATTTTCAGTCCCGTCCTCCAAAGCAGTACAGAAAGTGTTCAGGGAACAAAAGCTCCTGAGAGTGAACCCGAGCTGATTATTTAGCCTGGCCCCAGGCGAGGGCGGTGGGAATCCGCCTTGGGCAGAGACACTTGAGAATCACAGCAACAGGCCCCTCCCACAGAAGACCAGGAAAACAAAACAAAACAAAAACCATCCAGTCAAAGTCAAGTTCAAGATTGCGGAGAATTGTGGAACTCCGGAGCTAGGGGAGAGCAACGCAGAGAATTCATGGCTTTTTCCCCATGACTCTTCAGTTGTTCAAAGTTAAATTCATTGAATTTTTTTTCTTTGAATTTTTTTCTTACTTTTTTCTTTTAAATTTTTTCTCTTTTCCTATTTTAATGTTCTTAACTCTTATATCTTATCAACACTTTTTAATCTTTTTAAAATTTTCATTGTTATAATCATATTTTATCACTTCATTGTTTTTAACCTTATTTTTTGTATACTTATAGGGTCTGTTCAATTCACCAGTCTAATAGTTATAGAGATAGGGATAGAGATAGAGTCATAGACAGACATAGATATAGAAACAGAAATAGATAATATAGATATAGGATTTTTTTATTCATTTTTGTTTTGTATTGTTTTTGTATGATTTTGTTTTTTGGGTTTTTGTTTGTTTGTTTGTTTTTTTGTTTGTTTTCCCTCTTTGCTTTCTCCCCAGTTCCAGGCCTCTTCTGAGTAGGTTAGTGTATATTTCTCTGGGGTCATTGCTACCCTTTACTTTTGGTTCTCTCATCCATCTATTCTTATCTGCATAAAATGACAAGCCGGAAAAAATCAACACAAAAAAAAGAACAAGAGCCAGTAATGACAGCAAGGGACCTAATCAATGTGGACATTAGTAATATGACAGAACCAGAGTTCAGAATGACGATTCTTAAGGTGCTGGCTGGGCTTGAAAAAAAAATGGAAGAAAATAGAGAAGCTGTCTCTAAAGAAATAAAAGACCTTTCTGGAGAAATAAAAGAACTAAAATCTAACCAAGTTGAAATCAAAAAAGCTATTAATGAGGTGCATTTGAAAATGGAGGCACTTACTGCTAGGATAAATGAAGCAAAAGATAGAATTACTGATTTAGAAGAGAAAATGTCAGAGAAAAAAGAAGAGGATGAAAAGAGAGACAAACAACTACTGGACCATGAGGAGAGAATTCGAGAGATAAGTGATACCATAAGACAAAACAATATTAGAATAATTGGGACCCCAGAAGAGGATGAGAGAGAGAGAGGGCCAGAAGGTATATTGGAGCAGATCTTAATACAGAATTTCCCTAATCTGGCAAAGGGAACAAGCATCAAAATCCAGGAGGCACAGAGAAGCCCCCCCAAAATTAATAAAAATAGGTCCACACCCCGTCATCTAATAGTAAAACTTACAAGTCTTAGTGACAAAGAGAAAATCCTGAAAGCAGCTCGGGACAAGAGGTCTATAACATACAATGGTAGAAATATTAGATTGTCAGCAGACCTATCCACAGAGACCTGGCAGGCCAGAAAGAGCTGGCATGATGTATTCAGAGCACTAAATGAGAAAAATCTGCAGCCAAGAATACTATATCCAGCTAGGCTCTCNTCATTGAAAATAGAAGGAGAGATAAAAAGCTTCCAGG
>LNAC01000473.1:21232-60227 GCA_002007465.1 Ailurus styani | reverse complement strand
CTTCTCCTTCTCCTTCTCCTTCTCCTTCTCCTTCTCCTTCTCCTTCTCCTTCTCCTTCTCCTTCTCCTTCTTCTTCTTCTTCTTCTTTTTTAAGATTTTATTTATTTATTTGACAGATAGAGATCATAAATAGGCTGAGAGGCAGGCAGAGAGAGAGAAGGAAGCAGGCTCCCTGCTGAGCAGGGAGGCCGATGTGGGGCTCTATCCCAAGACCCTGAAATCATGATCTGAGCCAAAGGCAGAGGCTTTAACCCACTGAGCCACCCAGGCGCCCAACAACCCTTTCTTCTTTTGAAATCCTCCCTCAAAGGAATTGCTAACGCTTTGCAACCAAGCATAATGTACATATTTGTGGAATTACTATGTCCTATACCTGAAACTATGTCAACTACACTTCGACGTAAAAAAAGGACCAAAATGAGAGCGACAGAGAGATAGAGAAAAAGAGAGAGAGAGAGAGAGGAAAGCTTATTTCCTCGTCCTCTCTCTAAGAGCATACACTGAGGATTGTCCAGGTGAAAGATAAGAAGAAGGCAACTGCCTATAAACCCAGAAGGGGGACCTCACCAGCCATCAAATCTGCCAGAACTTTGATTTTGGTTTTCCTATCCTCTAGAACTGTGAGAAATAAAAGTCTATGGTTTAAGTCATCCAGTCTGTGGTATTTTATTATAGAAGCCGCAGCAAAGGCACACGATAAGCTTCACCCTTCTTTCAAACATCTGTGGAAGTCTATTGAAACTAGTGATGGCGGATGGGTTCTTAGAGCACTAATCCATGCATAACTGGACTTTGCTAATTTCATCTGAGACTTGGCTTTTTTTTTTTTGTCTTGAATGTATTTTCTAGCTATGTCTATAAAGTAGAGAAAACCAATTCAGTCAGAAGCTAGACAGTTCTGCCACACATGTCAGGGAGGTATTCATAAGAGATAATGTATGTATGTATTATAACTGCATTTATAACAGGAAAACCTGCAAATAAGCCCAGTGCCAGATGCAACAACATTCTTGCCCTTGCTAAGTCATTCAGCTCTATTGGAAACTTTCAACCTTTCCTTATTCCCTGAAACACTTCCTTCTCTTAATTTCTGTCACATGACACTGCCCTATTTTCCTGTTTTTCAGGTCCTTGGCAGGACCCTCTTCCTCTACCCTTCCATCAGATGTTGGATTCTGGTCCCAGCATTCCTTTTTCATATAACCCATTCTCCCTGGAAAATCCAATCAACTCCTTTAATTCAATTCTTGTCCAAATCCTGATGATTTTCAAATATTCCTCAACTCAAACATCCCTCCTGAGTTTTAGATGCATATCTCCAGTTCTCTAGAAAATAAATCTAGGGAGTTCCATAAGCACTCACATTAAAAAAAAAAAAGAAATAATGGTCATCGCCTTTCTACATTTCTAACTGGACTCTGTTCTGGAAGTGTTATGCCTTTTTTTTTTTTAAGAGAAAAACTTAAGCCCTACCTTGACTCTTCATCTGTCTCATTCTTAGTTAACCAATACCAAACCCTGTCATTCTGTCCTGTCTGGTGCCCTTTGAATTATATGCCTTTTCCCACCCCCCAGTACTGCTGATTTAATTATGTTTAATTCACCATCATATTTATTAAAGACCATTGAAAAATTTCCTTAACTGGTCTCCTTCTAGGCCTGTCCACTTTTCTTGTATATTCCTTACACTGCAATCAGAATAATATCACTAAAAATATAAACACTTATGTGGTATTTTTGGGGTAGGTGCCAGTAAATCAGTGTTTTTGCACTGTCAGTATTGGTGTCCTCAGAGCACAATTTTGTTAAAAGAGTAACTTCTCTCCTTGTGATGTAAGACTTACTATCAAATGTCCTCTTTAACCATTTTGAGTTTCTGTATGTTCTGGAATCTAGGAAAATCATGGAAATTAAGGGGGAAGAGAGAACATTAAATCCCAATCTAAGACAAATTGTTATTTAGTTAGTAAGTAAAAAACTTTCTGGGCATTTGAGCACTCACCCAAGATAATTTGAAAATGAGCTCACACATTGTTTTTTTCTCAAGTTTACGGTTCTTGGAATTGGGGTCACTCTCCCTACATGTTTTGAGTGAATTACTTGCTTTAATTGATTCTAGTTTGACTTCTGTGATTTTTTTAAATTATTAATAGACACAGTTACCTTATGAAAAGGAAGTACTCATTTGTATCCTAGCTGTAAGTTTAGGGCCTCCTAAAGCAATATTCATCATTATGCTACGGCATGGGGCATGAAACTAGAGGAAGCAAAGCAAAGTAGCAATGGGGCAACTCTTAAGTGGAAAAAAGCCCTTTAATCCTGAGCTTTAGGATATTAGAAGAAAATGTTGTTCTTTGTATTTCATCATATTTAAGATTTAAAGCTTCTATTATCAAATGTACTGAATTGTAAGCAAATAACCAGGAAGAAAAAGTAAAAAAAAATAAATTAAGTCTAAGTCTCTCATTTTTGTGGGTGAGAAGAGCTCAGAGAGTGGAAAGAACATGTTCAAAATACTCTAGGTCAAATAAATACAGAGCTTTGCATCTATGTGACATATCCAATAATTCTATTTTTATTTTATCTTACACATACTCATTTTATCTCCCAGTTTCCATAGGTCAGGGGTCTATCACAGCTTAGCTGATTCCTCTACACAGGATCTCACAAAGGTTGAGATGAACATGGTAACTAGGGCTGTGGTCTCATCTGAACTTTAGGGTCTTCTTTCAACATCACATGGCTAATGGCCAATTAATTTCCTTGTAATTATAGAAGTCATGGGAATTAGCTTTTTCTAGAACAGCTGGAGATCCTCTTAAGCTTCTAGACCCCCTGTTTTAGGGCTTATCTGATTAGGTCAGTCTACCCCAGATAGTCTTCCTTCCAATCTGATTGGAGATCTTAACTGCATTTGTACCACTCTCTCCTTTATAATATCACAATTAACCAAGAAAGTGATATTCTGTAAGAATCACAAGGTTTTGTGTTTCATCTGGATAGTTCAGTAGATAAAGAAATACTTAAGAGTAGATGTTTTGAATCAGACGTGATGACTTCGGATATTGTGTCTGGAACTTAGTGACTAAATATTCATGAAACTTACTTAGTCCTTACCTAACTTTTAAATCTTTGTTTTCTACTTTGAAAAATTTAGGAAAAATACCTTTATGTATTTTTGTATTCATTTTTGTTTTTATTTTTTTATTGTGTTTTTTTTGAATTGTATGTCCAGAATAGAAACCAGAGACTTTCTTGCCATTTGATAAGTTCATCATCTCTTGGATGATTAAAGTCAGTGCTACATTTTTCATTGGGTAATGAATAGTATAGTTGTTAAACTTTTTCCTTGGACCCTAAACTTGAACTTATTTTGACCTAAAACTTCACAATTTTGAAGACTTCTCTTTTTTTGTTTGTTCATTCTACATGAAGATGATAAAACCAACATGAATTCAAAAGGTTGGCATCTGCTAGGGAATGAATGAAGTGCTATAACGTTTGGCCAAACTTTCTTGCATCTAAAATCTATTTTGAAAAAAAAATAATAAAATGGCAACTGTTAAAGACTGATCTCAGACCAAAAATGAGACTGTTTTGCATTTCTGGGTTGAAATTAAAAGTCTACTGACATTTGTGGGAGCCGGGCAGGAATCAAGTCTTACAAAACAGCTCTTGATTGGCAATTAGCAATTAGGAAAATTCAGAATGTTCAGGAGGTAATTTTGGATAAGTATCTAAACCCATGGCTGCATGTCTGATCCTTTGCCAAAGTTTTCACATATCAAAGTTGCAAAGTTGAGAGGAAAATTTTCTGGATACAGGTTGCCTTCAGGGATGTTTCTAAAGTTTGTTTCATTTAAAGCAAAAAGGATTTCATAATTTTTAAGCTGTGATACATTTGAAGCAAGAGCATAAAAGTAAGTGAAAGACAAATAAGAAATAATAACAATGTGTTTGATATCTACTCTGTTTCTGGTGTCCTTCTCAATCCCGAAAATATAGAATTATTATTTTATTTTTCCAGATGCTTAGAGATTCTATATGACTTACCCAAAGTTTTAACTGTCTAACCAGCATCAGTTATAGCTGGCCACAAGGTTCACAATAAAAAAATCCTGTCCAAGGAAGCGGGAAATATTCTTTATTTAGGACACTCAATCAGAAGGAAAACAAGCCAATAAATTTGCAAAACGGGAAGATTTGGAGAAAAAGAACTTGCTTAAGTTGTGCTGCTATAAGGGTAGTCTCTACAAGTCATTCATGTGTCTAGTCAGCCATTTAAAAATTTTATTAAGCACCTATTATGTGCCTGGCAGTGTAACAGGCCTTTAAGATATATCCATGAATAAAACAAACAAAATCTTTGGCCCTTAAGAGCTTACCTTTATTTGGCTCAATAGACTGTGAGCAATATCTATGAAGAAATAAATTACATGGGATGTTATATAATGGCAAAAGTTAAACAAAGTATAGTGGTTCAGGAGTGAAATTTGGAACAGTGATCAGAACAGAATACATTGGAAAAAAGTCATTGACCCAAACCTGAAGAAGGAGAATTGGATACAAGGATGCTGACAGGGAATACATTAGAGGAATATGGACCAAAAATCAAGTTGGTTGTAATTCTAACCTAGTTTTTTCCCACTACAATATTTCACCCCAAATCTATCCTTTTTGCAGTGCTATTAGGGGCTCTAACCATCATCTTTCTCTTTTGTTTCTCCCTTCTGTTGCTCTTCTCTGACAATTTCTAATTCTCTTTACACTTTGTCCTTATTTGTCTTCTTTCTCCTCACTGTTACAACTCACCATTAAGATGCTTCCCCCCATAACATGTGATTTCATTTTTTATATTCCTCTTATAATTCTTTACCATTTCTACTCTAAAAGCTTCCATAGACAACACAGCACAGAGAAGGACATATAAGCAACTTTTCTTCCTCCTTTCAAACTCTAATCTCTGCCTTATTTTTACTTAAGGATTTTTTAGGCCTTTGTGGTATGTATTACACATTTCACTACTAAGATTCATTTTTTCCCTTGTTTGGTGTCCAGAAAGTTGTCCTTTATGAACCAATACATCCTATCTGTCTTGCCATCTCAGTTCCAGGTGGTTTTATCCAGACCATAGGACAAAAAGGAGTGATGATTCTTATCTTCCTCCCTCTGGGCATAGGTTTTCAGGAGTCTATCAATGTCACAAGTCCTGTTGGGAAAACTCTTTCAGCTGCAGTTCTTAGTGGTGACCGTATACTTTCTTGTTCCTTCAGAAAGGGGTAGCGATGACTTTATGCAGTCAAGAGACACTTCACCATCTCTTGTGGGTTTTCTTAATTCTATGCACATCTTTATAAATAGTCCCTTTATTAAACCTTTGAATGTCCCTTTTAGGTGGGTCATCTCTTTCTACCTGGGATTCTGACCTGTAGAATCTTCAACTGTCTCATCATATTATTCCATAGCGGGGTCAAACCCTATCAAAAATAAATAGAGGAGGTATGACTTGAGGCAGATGAAATATTTCTATCAAATTTGCTTATCAAATTCACCTGGATATTTTTAAATTAGCATCTGTTTTGTACCAACTGTGCACCAGATACTAGATTAAAGGCTTTACATACATTGCCTTATTAGATCCAGATGACAGCCATGTGAATGGGAATATTCTCCATTTCATAGATAAGGAAACAGATATGAAGAGACCATAGAATTTATCCACATAAAGGGGATACTAATTGTTTAAAATAGAATGTTAACTGAGGTATCTGTGCCCTCAAAGTCTATATTCCATTTATATAAATTTCTTGGAGAAAATTTTTCATTTTTTCCCTTCATATTTCACTTAAAATAAGTAGATCTCCTAAATTACCCTTAACATATGGCAAATGTCACCGAGAAATTTGGTGAGGAATTCACTGAAATCATAAAGAGTAAATACAAAATAAAGGTCTGACAGAGGGTAAAAATTAGGAGAAAAACTGAAAAGACTTTTTCTTTGAGGCTAATCCTGCATTGAGTCATTTGAAATTGTAAGACAGCTTAAACTGTAAATATGAGCTAACAGTGTGTGCCTCATGAATCCTTTAGGACTTAGAAATGTAGTTAGGACCATTCCATGTTAGGACTTTTTAGAACACTTAAAGTCTGATAACTGACAATGAAGCTGATGAGTCATGAGAGGTGGCAAGTGGGCTGCAGTTAAAATTTTTCAGAAAACTGAAATCAAACCAAGATGTGCCAATTTTACTAGCTGTTTGACCTTGGGCAAGTCACTTGACCTAACTGAGTCTCTATTCCCTAATGTGTAAAATGGGTATAACAATGACTACTTCATAGGGATTTTGAGTATATTAATTTAAAAGAAGGTGAAAACATTTTAAACATTATAAATTGTCATAAGACATATAAAATAAGTATGATGTAGGCAATATCCATCATCAGAAAGTGCTGGGAGAAACCCCTGGATAGAGAAAATGACACCTTTGCATAACTCTAAATATCTACCTTCACCCTCATAGGATGTTATTCTTTTTATTCTTCTCATACCATTTCACATTTTGGGAACTTCATCTCTGAAGCACTAATGCATGGCGGGTAAACTCAAACTTGTTTGTGACCAAACAATGAATTTTTCTCTTAGTTTTCTGACTAACATGACTCTATTTCCCTTTATTTTTATTTATTTGTTTGTTTGTTTGTTTATTTATTTATTTATTTATTGGGGAGGGATACAAAGAAGGTGAAAGGCAATCATGAGATGATATGTGTGGAATAATATAAAGTGTATACCATTTCCTATTTTACTGCTTATCTATGTCCTAACATTCTGACTCCTTCCCAATAGAATCTGACTTATAATAAAAGAACTAAAATAAAATGTATATTAAATAAGGTGATTAAATTAATGTTAAACATCAAAAAGATATAATAAAAATTTGAAGATATCAAATTTTTAACAAAAGGAGAAAACAAAACATGAAGGCTAAAATAATCTTTTTTATTTGAAAATGACAATTGCCTCTGAGTTTCATGTCAGCATGAATAAAAAAGGAAAATGATGACTCATAATATGAATGGAAAAAGTATGAAAAAAATCTTCTAGATGAGCACATTACACATTTGTAGATGCTTAGGGAAATTGCTTTACAGTTTTTTCCTAATGAGAAAAACAATTATAATTATTGATAATTTACTGTTTAATAATGATAAAAGTAAAGCATTTTCATCTTAAACTTACAATATAGAATATTATTAAAAACGAAGTAAAAAACACTCATAATATCAAAACCCAGAGATACTAAACATTAATATGGGGTATATATTGTATCTTCAAAATTGTTTCTATACATCCCTTTTTATGAAGATTGGATGTAATTATATTCACAGTGGTTTGAAAGTATCTTTTGCTTATAACAATATGTCATGGGCATTTTGTATTATCAATAAATGAAAATATCCAATTATCATTTTAATAATGTCATAGCATTTTTGTAGATATTAATTGATTAAACAATATGTGTGTGCACATGAGTGTATGTGTGTCTGTGTCTGTGTCTGTGTGTGTGTGTACACACAGGAAGAGACAGAATTTGCTCTCTATTTTTTAAGTGTTTCCATAAACAATTCTCTATACATACAAAGAGAGAGAGAGAGTTGCTTATGGAAACACTATGTGTGTGTGTGTGTGTGTGTGTGTGTGTGTGTGTGTGTGTGTGTGTATATATATATATATATATATATATATATATATATATATACATAATTTCTCTTTTCCTCCTAGTGTTTCCTTGGAATACTTTACCAGAGACAAAAATTTCTAGACAGAGGCATTCAGTTTAATCCTTCATAAAAAAAAGAAGCACATGAAAAATTTTCCCTTTATTTTCATAAATACCACTTAATACAAATTATCTATTTATTTATCTATCAATCATCTATCTATCATCTATCTATATACTCTCATTACAAAAGAAGATCATGGGATTTGCATTTCTTTGCTTGTGCCAATGCATGTCTTTTCATTTATGTCTTTTATATTTCCTTTATGTGATTAGTCTGTTAATACTCTCAGAAAACTTTTATAACTATTAGCTTATTTTCTTATTGATTTATTAAAATTATGTGAATCAATTATCTATTAATTAGTTCACATTTTGATCTTTATTTTGTTGCCTATATTTCCCATTAAGAAATATCACCTTTATAGATAGCTATAGCTATCAGTCTTTTTTTTTCTTTGTGCTTTTTACTTTACTGTCATTTTAAGGAAAACTTCTCTGATACCATGAACTTGTGTGTGTGTGTGTGTGTGTGTGTGTGTGTGTGTGTTCATGTTTTTCCACTCTAAGTTTTACCTTAGTGGATGTGGAACATGATATAATAGTTTTAAATATGTAATCCATCTACAGATTATTTTGGTGAAAATTATAAAATAACCATAGAACTCATTTTTTTCAAACTGTTGACCTAAATAGCTTATTATGCTCAGTTAGCCAACATATAGCACATCATTAGTTTTTTTATATAGTGTTCAATGATTTATTAGTTGCCTATAGCACCCAGCGCTCATCACAACATGTACCTTCCTCAATATCCATCACCCGGTTACCCTATCACTCCACCCCTACCTTCTGTAACCCTCAGTTTTTTTTCCAGAGTCCAGAGACTCTCATGATTTGTCTGCCTCTCTAATTTCTTATCATTCAGTTTTCCTTCCTTCCCCCATGGTTCTCTGTGTTATACCTTATGTTCCACATGTGAGTGAAACCATATGATAATTCTCTTTCTCTACTTGACTTATTTCATTTAGCATAATCCCCTCCAATTCCATCCATGACCTAAATATTTTTAAATAACATATCCTTTTATACTTACTTAAGATTGTATCTTTGTCAGGGCACCTGGGTGGCTCAGTGGGTTAAAGCCTCTGCTTTTGGCTCAGGTCATGATCTCAGCGTCCTGGGATCGAGGCCCGCATCCGGCTCTCTGCTCAGCAGGGAGCCTGCTTCCTCCTCTCCCTGTCTCTCTGCCTACTTGTAATCTCTCTCTCTGTGTCAAATAAATAAATAAAATCTTTTTAAAAAAAGATTGTATCTTTGTCATATTCTAAATTCTTTTTAGTTGAACCTAATTCTCAGTTTTATAATCTGTCCTTTCCTTACATCAATATCACACTGATGTAATTAATAAATCTTTATAACATAACAGAATTTCCTAGGGTAAATACTGCCTAATTATTTATCTTTTAAAATTATTGTGTCTACTTTACAGAATTTGTTCTCCCTGGTGAATTTTAGACTGATTTTTGTCAAAATATCAAGCAACATCAAAATTCCTGAGAATTGGCCCTAAAAACGTTTCTTTAATTCTATGTCCCATCATGACTGAATTCAAATAGCCATTTTATTGTATATTATATTCCCTTCTACAGGAGTTCTGCTTACATTTTTTTATTAATTTGGGAGATAATTCAAAAACATCTTATGTTTCTCCTTTTTCTCCCTATAATTTTCTTTATGTCCATGAGTAAAATTTAACATTTTCTTCATATAGGTCTCAACATTGTCTGTTTCTCATATTCAATGGATCCTGTTACTGCAATTGACACTTTCCTTTTCACTGCATTTGAAATTATTTACTGCTGATATTCACACAGCCATGATCTGTTTACATGGTTCTATTTAGCTACCTTGTCTCCTTAGATCACAGGTGCACACTTATACACTCGTAGAACTATTTATTTATTTTTAATACTTGTCTCTTTCATTTGTCAAGGACACAATTACAACCATGGCCACTAAGACTTATTTTTCTTTCTTCTCCTCCTTTCATTTATGCTGACATAGACAAAAATGAGTAATGGTGGTACACCAGCTTTTTCTGTTTCTGACTTGAATGCAATGGATTTTACCATTTCACCTTTAAGAAGGATAGCTGTGGTTTTCCAAGCTTAACTATTCCTGCTTTATTAAGACTTAATCAAGAAAAAGAAAAAAAAATGAATGAAGTTTGTTCAATTGTTAGCTTCTATCTAGACGATGCTCAACCGGAGACAGTAGAGGTGTCCTAGACACATTTCATCATGGCATGAAAGGGGATAGTCAGTGTTTTTGGCTGTTTCAATAACTGTAAAATGTTACTGGCATTTATTGGGGAGAAACCAGAAATGTGAAAGGTTCTGTGGTGCATAGCAATAACCAGTTCAACTACAATTTGTGTCCCTGTTGAGAAACACTGATTGGCTTTTTTTTTCTTTTTTAATATATTAACATTATGGGTTACATTAATAAATTTCATGTTTTCAGAAGGAAATTACATTTCCATATGACACTGTAATTGATCATGACATACTGTATTAGATTTGGTGATATTTTATTTCAGAATTTACATCTACATTCATAAAAGAGATTGAGCTAGATTTTTTACAAGAACATATATATAGATAGATATATCTTATGAAATGAAAAACTCATACGTTAGAGTTATTTTTTATATATTTTTTCTGGTTCTGTTTATTATATTTTCTTGCAATTTTCCCATTCCAGGTTTATCAATCATGTCTCCCTTCACTCCCTTATTTATTTGAAAGACATAACCCTTATGTTTATTCTGCTATGGTTTAATTATGTACTTGAATCTAAATTTCTGTATTCAGGTTGAAACAAAAAATCTCACGGAGTCAAAAAATTTGGAATTCTTCTTTCTGATGGACACATTTAACTCAGAAAATGTTAGTGTAAGGGAGCATAGGGAAATTATGTGGATGGAGGCAGAGATGGAAAGAAACCCCCAAATGGTTCTCACATAAGTTTGGGGAATGGTGGTTGTTAGGTAAGTAAGCCTCCAATTCTTTCTCCAACCTCACCTCTGCTATTTCCTATTAAATAACTCTGAGGAGCCTGTTTGTTTTCTGCATTGGTAGAAAGGTTTCTCTATCACATGGATTTGACCATTTCAACAGGACATACATAGTCAGAGAGTCACAAGCATATGGTTTGTTTTCATGCTTTATATCATGCAGATTCTAGAAGAGATTGATCACTTGGCTCCTATTCTAATAAGTAGCACATATGGTAAAACAATGGGCAAGGTTTTAAGTCCTGAAATATTAATCTTTATCATTTTTGGTGTTTATTTATTTTTAAAAATCATTCTTATGCGGGAGTATAGTCTTTAACAAATGGCAGTAATGGCCGTGATAAATAAAAGTCTCCATACTTGGACCTATGCATCTAACTTCCTGAATGTTTAACAGTTTCTTATATAAATTTTTGGATAAAAGAATATAATATACACATAGCAGACACAGACACACAAATATTTGAATTACAGAATAACAATAGAAAGTTCATTCTTTTGTTTCTATAATAAAACCTACCTAATTCTTGTGACTGTATAGAATATTCTGTCTTCATAGTTGTAGTATAAGGTAGTTAAACCATCCACTACTATGGACAAACATGAAACTAATTTTATTTTATTTTTTATGTTATAAATAATGCTATGCTTGACATCTTTCTATAATTATCTTGAGACAATTGAGTTAAATTCTATCAATAGAATTGCTATGTTGAAGAATATGTTTATTTCTGATCTTAGAAGATATTTCCTAACTGTTATCAATAAAGTTACCAATAAAGTTTGTTCAAAGATTTTATGTATTTACTTTTGTATCCCTAGTTTTTAGCATAATTGTTGGAACACAGTAGGCATAATTGAATGAATAAATGAAATATTTTACATCTATTCTTACCAATAATGTTGATAGATTCTATGTTACCATCCTCTACCCAAATTTGGAATATTACCTGAAATTTTAAAATCTCATATGCCTTTCTTGAATTGATGCTCATTAATACCAATGATATTATATATATATATATATGATATCTTTTCATGATATTTCTCTCTATTTTTTCCCAAATAATGTTTGCCACATCTACATATGCTGGGCTTTTTTTAGTCTAACTAAAGCATTCATTTTTTTTTATTATTTGGCTTCTAGAAAACTTCATCCCACATTTGAGCCTAAGTTCTATGTGTTGATTCTCATTGTCCTTCACTGAATCTATTCCTGTGGCAAACACTGAGAGACTTTTCCCCCAGGGTTGTTTTTAGCTTGTGAGGTTGTATCATCCTCATGTTGTAAGTGAGGAAAATATGGACTAGATTCATTATGTACCCAACTCTTAAAGGTATGAAGAGACAGAACTGACATAACATTCCAGGCCCAAACGAGATCCTTCCCATGAGGCCTCACACCTTGTACAATATTCTCTCTATTTCTGCCAATGTATCATTCCTACAGTTAACCAGTAATTCTTTCAGTGATAGAGATACTGTTGTGGGAATTTGGTCTCCTTACTTTCACCAATGACATTAGGGACTAGAAAGATTAGCTACTGAATTTCACCACTGTGATCATTCACTGTCCATTTTACTCCTCAGCATCACAGAACACTGAATTCCGTGTTTTGGCAGCCTACTTTATCAAAACAAAGTCTTTAGGACTTTATATCTTTTTTGAGGGCTATATAATTATGCTTCAGCATATTAGAATATGCTGTTATTAGATGAATGAATTCCATTAGACTTGGTTATTATATTTTCTATCATCATGAAAAAATGAATTTTGATATTGATGCAAAATGGTGTTTTCTTGTTGGAAAAAAAGCTGAAACCTACATTTTCTTTCTTTTTTTTAAGAGACTTTATTTATTTATTTATTTGTTTGTTTGTTTGTTTATTTATTTATTTGGAAGAAAGAGAGAGAGCATGAGATTGGGGAGGGACAAAGGGAGAAGCAGACTCCCTGCTTAGCAGGAAGCCTGATGTGGGATTCAATCCCAGGACTCCAGGATCATGACCTGAGCTGAAGGCAGTTGCTTAACCAACTGAGCCACCCAGGCGCCCCTGAAACCTCCATTTTCAAAATGACTCTGTGTGAAGGTCTGTTTCCTTTCTTCAATTAGGGAAGTTTTCAGCTATTATTCCTTTAAGCTCTCTACTCTTTCTATTCTTTCTTCTACAATGGGGCCCCTATAATGTTAGTAAACTGGATGACGTCTCAGAGGTCCCTTTGTTATCTTTGCTGTGTTTTGTTATAAATATTTTTTTCTTTCCACCACCTTGTCTGGGTGAGTTCCACTGCTTTGGTGCTGTGAGCTCCTTGGTGTGTTCTGCTTCATCTTATCTGTTGTTGAACCCCGCGTTTGTATGTTTCAGTTCTAGTATTGTATATTTTCCAGCTCTTTGTTGAAATCTTGTGTTCATCCATTCTCCTAAGTTCAGTATCTTTATGACCACTACTTTAATTTATTTATTCAAAGATAGATTGAATAAATCTATTTTATTTAGATAGATTACTTGAAGAATATGTTTAGATTACTAATCTACAAGGTAGATTACTTACTTCTGTATCATTAAGGTCTTCTGAAGTTCTGTCTTGTTCTTTCATTTGGAAGATATTATCTGTTTCATCATTTTGCTTGACTCTCTGTGTTTATTTCTAGAAATTAGCCAAAACAGCTACTTCTCCCAGTCCTGAAGGAGTGGCCTTGTATAGGTGGTGATCCTTGTTTAACCTTGCACTAGTCCTTGGTTTTCTATCAAACCTTTGTGATTATCCAAACTGCCCAATTTATTCTTGATACTCCCCCTTGTTGAATGTGTACCAAGACCTGTCAGCGATCTAAGGGGAGGAATCTTATTTAGCATCTAGTTTCAGGTTGAGTGGGAGTCAGATCCTCAGACAGCAGTTTTTAAAGTATGCAAATATATACAGTCTATGGGGTTGCAATTATAATTTCTACTGGCTTTCAGACCAGGAGTTCTGGAGACAGTCCTTGGGCTATAACTGCAAAAATCAGGGCTCCAGACAAGTGTATAAAGCTCCTTTATGGGAAGTCTCATTGAACTGTAGCCATGCCAAAGTTGTGCAGAAAGATGGTGTCTCCCTGCTTATGTTCTCTGAGAGCACCTCTTTAACCTCTAGATGTGTGGGAAGCCTGAAGCCTGTCCCTTGGGCTGAAACTGCAGGCTAAGTACATAGGCTTTTTTCACAGGAAGAGTGGGGTCTTGTTTCAGTCTGGCGTTTGTGCAATGCCCTGTGGATGATGGCCTGCCAATAACTGTCTTCCCAATTATTTCAGTCTCCTGGAACTCTGAACTCCAGCCCCTTTGACCACCAGGGCCAGGCAATCAAGCAGTGTTCCCTGGGTGAATTGCACACACCTGCTTGCTTCAACAACGCAACAAGAGATTGCTTTGTTTGTATGTGCTGGCTTTTGATTGGGGGCGGGAAATTGCTGTGACTTTCATACCCTCCAGCCCCAGCTAGTGGTTAAGCAAAGGTCACAACTGCCAGAACTCAAAGACTTTAGCTAGAAGTGGAAGAACTCAGCTACTGTTTGTTCGTGCTCACTAGGCGTAGCCAAGGAACCAAAGAGTGCTGCAACCACCCATGCCATCTGGCCTCAGTAAGTGCCTTGACCACTTACCTTTGTCAATACCAACAATGTGGGCAGAGGGTGCCATGTCTGAGCTCACCCACTTGGCTAGCAGGCTTGGACAGTGCAATATTGCCTCACAATGTTATCTGCCAGTGCCTCAACTTCCCGCTCCTCCAGCTGTTACCCCCAGATCAGCAAATGAATCTCCCTCCCATATAGTCTGGGTGCTTTTCAAACTGCTGTTTCCTCTGGGTCTTGACGTGAGACCATATGCAAGCCCTCCAGGAAGAGAATCTCAGTTAACTATAGCACTTTTGGATCCTCCCCCAAAATCAGACCCATTGGTTTCCTAAGCCAGATATTCTGGTGCTCATCTCTCTAATATAAATCATAGGGATTGGGGTGCCCAATGTGGGGCACCAAACCCTCACTCCTCCAGAAGGACCACATATCTGGGAGACACCTCCATACTGGGTGTCCCTGCACAGGGTGGATGGTTTTGCAAGACCTCTTCTCTGCTTCTCCTACCTGTCCCAATGTGGTCCTTTTACTTTTTGTAATGGAGAGTACTTAATCTAGTTTTCAGATCTTCAGAAGAAAATAACCCATATATAGCTATAGATTTGGTGGGTCCATGGCAGGAGGTCATTTCAGCATATTCCTTTGTCACCATCTTGGATCACCCACTACAGAGCTCAGTTTTTTTCTTTAAATTATCCTTGCTTAAAAAAATTAAGTGAAAATGCATTTGTAAATGTTCTTAATGGTTCAATGGCTTTTAGATGTTTTAAATGTAGGTGGAGTTGATTGATACATTCACATATGTCCATTTTCATCCAACTAGTGAGTGGTACTTAGAATTTCAACCAGGCTATTCATCTTCAGAGTCCAAAGTAACTTTAATATGTAAATTTATTGTTTCACTCCCATGTCCTTCACTATTCTGCTAAATGTCATGAAAGAGGAGGAATAGCATACTAAAGCTGTGTCTTCTTGGTGCTGAACATCCTGATTTGGAAACAACAATACCCCCCTGCCAAATACTCAGAAACATGTCACAGCACTTGTTTCTAAGACTTCTGTAGAAGATAAACAGAAGGCTCTTATTTGTTTAAGGTAAACCATGTAGCCAGAGCTTTAATACATTATCTATTTTGTCCTAGTACAAACTAAGAATCATTATCCTTACAGATGAAGAATTTTAAACTACAGAGATGATGTAACTTGTTCAAAGGCAGTATGTTCATAAATGATGGAGACAATCTTGATCATGAGTCAGTTCTGCATACCTAATGACCACTCTGAATTATATCATCATCCTTCCTGTCATCAGACTACCTGCAGAGAAGGTATAAATATGTATCTTTCTCCTTTAAATATCCTGATATCCATGATATCCTACCCTTCCCATCAATGTTCTTCTCTTACAACATACCAGGATTCTGTTCTACTTCTCTGATTGGAGCTTGAGCTCAGAATAGGATTTAACATCATCACCTCTTAGTGTTTTGTGTTGGAAAAACCTACAGTTGTCCTCCTTTGTCTTTTTCCTCTATTTTCACATAGAACACTTCATTTCTGACACTTATGATCAGCAAATATGCAGGGGTGGGGTGGCTCCCACACTGAACAATTCTATGATACCACCTTGGTATCTTACAATTTAACTCTATCTATAGTTTTGACACTATCTACCTAGAGATAGCATCCAACCCCACAGGTTAAGGGTTCAGTCCCACAAGACTTCTCCCCTACCCCCCCCCCACACATTTCAGATGCCAGTTGCAAGTGGTAGGTCCCTCGGTTATCCTCAACTTCTGTCTAAAGTGGCTACAAATCAGAGGTACCCATGACCTCCTCCCCCTTGAATTCGATTATTTGCTGGAACAGCTCACAGAACTGAGGGAAACACTTCACTCACATTCATCAATTTTTAAATGATATTATAAAGGATATAAATGAAGAGCTAGTTGAAGAAATACATAAGGCAAGATCTGGGGGAGTCCTGAATGCAGGAGTTTTTGTTCCCATGAAATTAAGGTCATCACCCTCCTCATATGTGGTTGTGTTCACAGCCTGGAAACACCCTAAACTCTGTACTATTGGGATTTTACAGACTCTTCCTCAAGTAGGCATAATTAATTAATTTCATTTCTATCTGCTCTCCCCTCTCTGGAGAATGATGGATGGATTGAAAAAAAAAACTTTTTAGACATTTTTTTATTGGGTGCCTGAGTTGCTCAGTCAGTTAATCATCTGCCTTGGGCTCAGATCCTGATCCTGGAGTCCTGGGATCAAGTACTGCATTGGGATCCCTGCTCAGAGGGGAGTCTGGTTCTTCCTTTCCCTCTTCCCCTCCCCCACTCATGCTCTCTCTTTCTTTCTCTCTCTCTCAAGTAAATAAACAAAATCTTTAAAAAAGATTTATTTATTTGTATCAGAGAGAGTGAAAGAGAGTGTAGGTAGTGGCAATAGGAGAGTCTTAAGCCGACTCCCTGCTGAGTGCAAGCCTGATTTGGGGCTGATCTCAAGACTCTGGGATCAGGATCTGAGCCAAAACAAAGAGTCAAGATGCTCAGTGGAATGCACCAATCAGGCACCTCCAAAATTTTAAGCTTTCATTCATGCTTTTGTCTTTCTAGTTACCAGCCTCTATCCAGGAGCCATACAGAAGCCCACATAAACTCACCTCGATAGAACAAAAGATGCACCTTGTGTTCTTACTACCTAGGAATCTACAAGGGTTTTAGGAACCCTTTGTTGGGAACTGGGTTCTGAGACTAATATATACTTTTTATAATTTCATATGTGTATTTGTTAGCAGGGGGTTAGAAATTCATTGCTAAAAATGCAATATCCTGGATTAGAAAATCAATGAAGGAGGAAATTGAGGGAAAAGTTCTCAGTTCTCTTTAATCAGTTTTTCCAGTTTATGAAGGAGCACTTCACATACTTATTTATTAATGACAACTCTGCAGAAATAACATTTATCTCCAGTGATTTTTCTTATTGATACCAAAACTGAACTGGATATTTTAAAACTTAAGTGTGCTACTGTGGGTCATTTTGAGAAATTTTTTTTAATTACATAATTGAGGCACCCATATTACTTCAGAAATCTCTGATCACCAACATCCTGGTATTGACCCATACAAATATAAATTCTTAGAATCCATAATTTTATCACAGTTTAGAGCAATCATTCTTACGTCTAATGGCTCTCTTGATTAACCAATGAATATTGGGAACTATTGAATCAGACTAAACATAGTTTTACAAACAATCAGAAACTTACAGTTTAATTTCTAATGGATTCATACAAATAATTAACTTTTAAAAAATACACATGTTTTGGTCCTGAAGAAAATCTTCTAGTTATTCTACATTGATTAATGCATCTGCATTGCTTAATATCTTTGAGTATCTCTCTTGTGATTTTCCATTTGAACAGAAAAATTTAGACTAAATAATCTTTTAAATGTTTTTCAATTCTTAAAGATATCTTTGGGTGGTCACTATCTTTTGAAAATTATTTGTTCATGGAGGATCGTGCTAAGAAATCCATTTATTTATTCACAAATATACTTCATTTCAGCACCTGTTCTATACCAGGCATTGTTGAGTGTATTGGGAAACAGATTGAATAAAACAAAGTCATAGTCTCACCATACATATTTTCTAGTGTTGGTAGGTTTATAAATATATACAATTTCAGCAACTGCTACAAAGACAAATGAAAGTATGGGAAAAGGGACTGCAAAAGGAGTGGAGGGACAAATATTTACATTTTAATGAGGTGACATGTGACTAGAGCTTGGCTACCAGGGTAAGAACACCTGGGTGGGAATAAGAGCATGCATCAAAAACTAGAAATAAAAACTAGGAATGAGGAATTCTTGAGCAAGAGCAAGGAGGGCAGTGTGGCTGGGTATAGTTCACCATGAAGAACATGGCAGGAGATGACTAGATAGAAAACAAGGGGCAAGGTAGTGACAGGTTTATAGACCATTGTAAGTTATGTGTTTTTTACTTTGAGTGAGATGGGGCAGCAATGAGCACAAAGTATGATTTATGTTTAATAATTACTCTGGTTGGGCGCCTGGGTGGCTCAGTGGGTTAAAGCCTCTGCTTTCGGCTCAGGTCATGATCTCAGGGTCCTGGGATCAAGGCCCTCATCGGGCTCTCTGCTCAGCAGGGAGCCTGCTTCCCCCTCTCTCTCTGCCTGCCTCTCTGCCTCCTTGTGATCTCTCTCCCTCTGTGAAATAAATAAATAAAATATTTAAAAAAAATAATTACTCTGGCTGCTCACTGGTGAATTGACTGTAAAAGATGGAATGGAAATACATAGACAATTAACAACCAGGCAAGAAGCACTGGTAGCATTGACCAAGAGGCCATACTAATATATGTAAATGGATATATATTTTATATAAAATTGCATAAATATATTTTATCATTAATATAAATACATATTTTTATGTTTTTGTAAAGAGAAGCTTCAGAATTTGCTGATGGTTTGGAAATACAGCACAGAGAAAAATAAGCACGAAGGATGTTATCAAAATTGTGTTTTGGTATAAGGGATCAAACAGAAAATTTGCCACTAACTCACATGGCAGATGACTGTAAAAGAAACTGGTTGTGTGAGGCAAAAAGAAGTATGGTTTTGGATATATTACATTCAAGATTACTCTCAAAAATTGCTGAAGAGAGTATAAATTGGTGTCACACTGGAAAACTGTGTAGAAGTGTCTATGGAAGTAAAATGTGCATATATCCAGGAATTCCCTTCTGAGATAGATAACCAGATAGAGGCAGGTACAAATTACATCAAAAGATATGTACAAGAAGTTTCACAGCAGCACCATTATAATACCACCAAACTAGTAGCAAATTAAATAATTGTCAATGATAGAGCACTTGGGTGGCTCAGTTGATTAAGCATCTGCCTTCAGCTCAGGTCATGATCCCAGGGTCCTGGGATTGAGTCCCATATCAAGCTACCTGCTCTGCGGAGAGACTCCTTCTCCCTCTCCCTCTGCCTCCCTCTCCCCCTGCTTTTTTTCTTTCTATTTCTCTATAAAATAAATGAATGAATGAATGAATAAATAAATAAATAAAATCTATCTTTTAAGAAATTTGTATCAATTACAGTTTATGATATATTTATACTGAAATAATATTATATTGCAGTGTACCTACTTGCAACATCAGGAATTCATCCAACAAATATCAAGACAAAATAGATGCAAAAAAATATACACTGTATGATTCCATTTATAAAATGTGTAAAAATACACAAAACAAACTTATAGCATTAGAAATTAGGATATTAGTAACTTGGGGGTTGGAACTTATTGGCAAAGGACAAAAGAGTGACTTCTGTGATGCTGGTAAACACTGTATTATCTTTTTAGAATTTTATTGAACTATACAGTGATATTTTATATACTCAATATTTATATTTTAATCCAAAAAATATTTAAAATATTTTTTAATTTTAATTTTTAATTTTATTTATTTTATTTTTAAAAGATTTTATTTATTTATTTGACAGATAGAGATCACAAGTAGGCAGAGAGGCAGGCAGAAAGAGAGCAGGAAACAGGCTCCCCGCAGGGCACGGAGTCCGATGTGGAGCTCAATCCCAGGACCCTGAGATCATGACCTGAGCCGAAGGCAGACGCTTTAACCCACTGAGCCATCCAGGTGCCCTTTAAAATCATTTTTGAGGTGCCTAGTTTTCTTCTGAATGGAGATGATGAGTAGTCAATTGCATATGTGTGCATAGAGTTTTAAGGAAGTTCTGGGCTATATATGAAACTAGGTATTTGCCTTTCTCTGATTAGTTTATTTCATTCAGCATTATATTCTCTAGCTCTATTCATGTAGATGAAAATGGCAAGATTTCATTCTTTTTTTGGCTGAATAATATTCAATTTTATGCACACACATTTTCTCTATCTATTCATCTATGGACACTTGGCTTCTTCCATAATTTGGCTTTTGTAAATAAAGTTGCTGTAAACATAGGGGTGCATGTATCCCTTTGAATTAGCATTTTTATATCCTTTGTGTAAATACCCAGTAGTTATATCCTGGATCATAGGGTAATTATATTTTTAACTTTATAAGGAAACTCCAAAGGAGTGGAGTGAACCAGTGACTAAAGCAGTTTTCATTCCCACCAGCAGTGCAAGAGGGTTCATTTTTCTCTACATCCTTCTCAATACCTGTTATTTCTAGAGTTATTGATTTTAGCCATTGTGACGGATGTGAAATGAAATCTCATTGCAGTTTTGATTTTCATTTCCCTAGTGATGAGTGATGTTGAGCATCTTTTCATGTGCTTATTGGCTATCTGGATGTCTTCTTTGGGAAAATGTCTGTTAATGTCTTCTGACAATTTTTTAATTAGATTATTTATTTTTGGGGTGTTGACTTGTATAAATTCTTTATATAATGTGGAAGGCAGCTATTCTCACTACTATATGACCAACACAAATTCTTTATATATTTTGGATAGTTAAGTTTTTATCAGATAAATCAGTCAGAGAATGAAAAGTGCCATATGATTTCACTCATAAGTGAAACTGAAGAAAAAAAATTAGTAAAAAGAAAAAGAGAGAGAGAGAGAGAGAGAGAGAGAGAGAGAGAGAGTGACTATGAGTCTCAACTATAGAAAACAAACCAATGGTTGCCAGAGGGGGTAGGTGGGGCAATGGGTGAAATAGGTGATGGAGATTGTTGTGATAAGCACCAGATGATGTATCGAATTGTTGAATCTCCATATTGTACACTTGAAACTAACATAACATTGTATGTTTTAGGGTGGAATGTTCTGTATGTATCTATGAGGTCCATCTGGTCCAGTGTGTCATTCAGAGCTCTTGTTTCTTTGTTGATTTTCTGCTTAGATGACTTGTCTATTGCTGAGTGGAGTGTTGAGGTTTCCTGCTATTAGCATATTATTATTATTAATTAGCATATTATCACTATGTCTTTTTAAAGTTTTTTTTTTTAATTTAATTGACAGAGACAGCAAAAGAAGGAACACAAGCAGCAGAGTTGGAAAGGGGAAAGCTGAGCAGTGTGCCCAACATGGGACTTGATCCCAGGACCCTACGCTGATGACCTGAGCTGATGGCAGACTCTTAATGACTGAGCCACCCAGGTGCCCCTGTCAGTATGTCTCTTTATTTTAGTTAACAGTTGACTTATGTAGTTGGCTGCTCCCCTGTTGGGGACATAGATATTTACAATTTTTAGATACTCTTGTGTGATAGACCCTTTAAGCATTATATAGTGTCCTACTGTAAAGACTACAGTCTTTATCTTAAAATCTAATTGGTCTGATATAAGATTGGCTACCCCAGCTTTCTTTTGAGGTTCATTGGCATGAAAACTGTTTCTTCATCCCTTCACTTTCAGTGTATATGCATCTTTAGGTTTAAAATGAGTCTCTTGACAGCATATGGAGGGGCCCTATCTTTTTATACAATCTGCCAAACTGTGCCATTTCATGGGAGCATTTAGGCCATTCACATAGTGGTTATTGAAAGATATGATTTTATTGTCATCATGTTGCCTGTGAAATCTTTGTTTCTATAGATTGTTTCTATAAATTTCTCTTCTATATCACCCTTGAAGTCTTTCTCCTTTTATAGAACACTCCCTCCTTAATATTTCTTGTAAGGCCAGCCTTGTGGCTGCATATTCTTTAAATTTCTGCTGGTCTTGGAAGCTCCTTGTCTCTCCATCCATTCTGATTGACAGCCTTGCTAGATAAAGTATCCTTGGCTGCATGTTCTTCTCATTTATTACCCTGAATATGTCTTGCCAGCCCTTTCTGACTTGCCAGGTATCTGTGGACAAATCTGACGTTATTCATAAGGAGTAACCTCTTTGACATCAGCCACAACAACTTCTTTCAAGACATGTCTCCAAAGACAAGGGAAACAAACGTGAAAATGAACTTTTGGAACTTCATCAAGATAAAAAGCTTCTGCACAGCAAAGGAAACAGTCAACAAAACTAAGAGGCAACCCACAGAATGGGAGAAGATATTTGCAAATGACACTACAGACAAAGGGCTGATAGCCAAGATCTATAACGAACTTCTCAATCTCAACATCCAAAAAACAAATAATCAAGTCAAAAAATGGGCAGAAGACATGAACAGACATTTCTCCAAAGAAGACAAACAAATGGTTAACAGATACATGAAAAATATTCAACATAATTAGTCATTAGGGAAATTAAAATCAAAACCACATTGAGATACTTCCTTACACGTGTTAGAATGGTGAAAATTGACAAGACAAAAAACAAGAAATGTTAGAGAGGCTATTGGAGAAAGAGGAACTCTCTTCCACTGTTGGTGGAAATACAAGGTGTTACAGCCACTTCGGAAAACAGTGTGAAGGTTCCTCAAAAAGTTGAAAATAGAGCTACCCTATGACCCAGGAATTTCACTACTGGGTATTTACCCCAAAGATACAGACATAGTGAAAAGAAGGGTCATATGGACCTTGTTCATATCAACAATGCCCACAATAGCCAAACTGGGGAAAGAGCTGAGGTGCCCTTCAACAGATGAATGGATAAAGAAGATTTCATCCATATATACAATGGAATATGACTCAGTCATCAGAAAGGATGAATACGCAACTTTTGCATCAACATGGACAGAACTGGAGATTATGCTAAGTGAAATAAATCAGCAGAGAAAGTCAATTATCATATGGTTTCACTTACTTGTGGAACATAAGGAATAACATAGAGGACCTTAGGAGAAGGAAGGGAAAAATGAAGGAGGGGAATCATAGGGGGAGCTGAACCATGAGAGACTATGGAACTGGGAATCAAACTGAGGGTTTTAGTGGGGATAGTTGTAGGGTGGATGGGTTAGCCCAGGGATGGGTATTAAGGAAGGCATATATTGCATGAAGGATTGGGTTTTATACACAAACAATGAATCGTGGAACACTACATCAAAAACTAATGATGTGCTGTATGGTGACTAACAAACATAATAAAAACAAAACAAAACAAAACACTGTATGTTCACTAACTAGAATTAAAATGAAAACTTAAAAAAAAAACTAAGTTAAGCTCAGTGAGGCACATGCATAGAAATGGGAACAAAGGCAGAATATTAATCAACTAACTTGTGTGGGATGGATGAAGGGGATGTTCTCTTATGATGACTAAAGTGTCTCAGTGGAGGGAAGAAGGTCATCATCTACAAATGAATAAATGAGAGAGAAGTTATCAATAGTCTCCTATAAGAGCATGATTTTGATAAACACATGAGTGTAATAGGATTGCTGTAGGGCACCAAAAGTTCTGCTTGCTGATGGCGTCCATGTACTTAAAGTAAAATATATAACTTGGAGGAGGGTATTATAAAAATGTGTATCTTCCATTCGCACAAAAATGGATAAATGTATTGAAAGATTAACATCTCAGTTGGAGGAATTGCTTATGAGTAATTGTCCTATTACCAGCAAGGGAATGGTAACTAAATAAAGATTAATCTGACAAGGATTTACAAGGTCATTAATGAAGGTCGTTTTTTCATGACCTTTTCCTTTTATTTTCCCCTCTTTTTTAACAAAAATGAATAAATTATTAAATAAATAGTTGAAACATGGGAACCTGGGTGGCTCAGTGGGTTAAAGCCTCTGCTTTCGGCTCAGGTCATGATCTCAGGGTCCTGGGATTGAGTCCCGCGTTGGGCTCTCTGCTCAGCAGGGAGCCTGCTTCCTCCTCTCCCTGTCTCTCTGCCTGCCTCTCTGCTTACTTGTAATCTCTCTCTCTCTGTGTCAAATAAATAAATAAAATATTTTAAAAAATAATTGAAACAAATATCAAAAAGTCCAGGGGATACCAAGACAAAACCAACTTCTGGGTAAATTTTCATCTATAGGAGAATTTCTAATAAGAGAGCAGATGTTTTACAGTTTCAGAAAATTCAAAATAGTGTGATGTGTGTTTATGTGTATGTTAGTTTATCTGCACGTGTTTTCACACCACCAAGTTTAATTGTTTGTTTCCTTGACTGTAAAGATATAAGAGGTAATGAGTTCTTCATTGTTCACTAATTGTGTACTTAAGAGAAGTCTCAGGCAGCAATTGTAAATTGCTGTTTTACTCCAATGTTTGGGTGTTTCAGTGCAAATAATCACACATACATCTGTTCTCACATAAAGCAAACTGCCTCCACTATGAAAATAAACACATGTGGTGAGCATTAAAAATCATGATGGTGAATATGGTTGATTAGAATTTGGTGGCTCCTACTTTTGATGTAAAATATCTTTAAAAATTTATATCTATACATTAATATACATATATGCAGTTATTTATAAAATGAGGCAGATATATGGAAAGCCCTACTGACCACAACAACTTCTTAAACTACATTTTCCAGAGGATATTTTTTAAAAGAATGATTTAAAAATAATTTAGAGGGGCGCCTGGGTGGCTCAGTGGGTTAAGCCTCTGCCTTCAGCTCAGATCATGATCTCAGGGTCCTGGGATTGAGCTCCGCATTGGGCTCCCTGCTCAGTGGGGAGCCTGCTTCCTCCTCTCTCTCTGCCTGCGTCTCTGCCTACTTGTCATCTCTCTCTCTCTCTCTCTCTGTCAAATAAATAAATAAATAAAATCTTTAAAAAAATAAAAAAATAAAAATAATTTGGAAAGTGACATCAGAAAAAAATGATGTTATAAGTAGCTCCCAATGCCTATTCTTCCACAGAAAATTTAAAAAACAAATAAAATTGATAGAAGCAATTTTCAAAGCTCAAGAAAACAACCAAAACTTTACAACTGATAAGCAAACACTAAATCATGAAAAGGCAGCTTAAGAGCACTAGAAAAATCTTTGTGGCATTTCTACTTGCCCTTACACACCCTTCCCTATATTCAGTAATGAGTACAACATCTACACTGTAATACAGTTAAATAAAAGTGAATTTAAACAACATTATATGCCAAGACATAAACAGAACACTTTACCCAACAACAGCAGCACATTCTATTCTCATGCACAGGAAATTATCCAGGATAGACCAGATGTTAGGCAACAAAACAAGTTTCAATAAATTTAAGAAGAGTAAAATCATACGAAGTATTTTTACTGACCACAGTGCAATTAACCTAGGAGGGGAAAAAAAAACAGGTAATAAAACTGGAAAATTCACAAAATTATAGAATTTAAACTATACATTCTTAATCAATAGGTCAAATAAGAGAAATTAGATAATACTGAGAGACGAATGAAAATGAAAACATAACACATTAAAACTTATGACATGCAGTGAAGTCAGGACCAGAGGGGAATTTAGAGCAGTAAACACCTATACTTAGAAAGACAGAAATCTCAAATCAATAATGTAACTTAAACCTTAGGAACAACAACAACAACAACAACAACAACAACAAAAATAAAAAACTAGTAAACTAAACCTAAAAGTAAGAAAAGGAAGAGAATAATAACGATTAGAGCAGACATGAAAGAAATAGAAATTTAAAAACCAGAAAAGAGAATAAATAAGAGAAAACCTTAAGTCTAAAAAGATCAACAAATATGACAAGACTTTAGATATACTACCAAATAAAGAGAGAATATATAATAATTAAAATCAAAAATAAAAGTAGAGACATTACTACTGACTTTACAAAAATAAAAAAAAATCTGGGAGAATGAACAACTATATGCTAGCAAATCAAACAAGCTAGATGGAATGGAAAAATTCTTAGAAACACAAAAATTACAAAAACTACATCAAGAAGAAGTAGAAAATCTTAAAACTGTAACAAGTGAAGTGATGGAATCAGAAAAAAATAAAACAACAATAGCAAAGTCTCAAAAAAGTAGAGCTCAGGTCCAAATGTCTTCACTGGTGAATTCTACTAATAATTTAAAGAAGAGTTAACACCCATTCTTTTCAAAATCTTTTAAAACATATGAGGAGGCAGTACACTCCCTACCTCATTCAATGAAGACAGCATTACCCTTAAACTAAATCCAGGTAAAGGTATCACAAGAAAAAATAATTACAGATGCAATTACAAAGTACCATCAAATAAAAAACAACAACAACAACTATTTATAACAGTATACACGTTTGGTTTAGTATAAGAAAATCAATCATGGTAATATACTGTGTTAGTCAAACATAGAACAACAACAAAAAGACACATGACCATTTCAATAGATCCAGATAAACAATTGAAAAAAGTCAACACTTTTGATAAAAGTACTTAATTAGATAAAAATACTTAATTGATAAAAATAATTAGAAGGAAACTTTACAGCATAATTAAGTACATTTATGAAAAATCCAAAGCTAACATCATACTCAATGGTTAAAAAATGAAATAATTCCCTCTAAGACTAGAAACAACACAAGGACACCTGTTTGCACAATGATATTCATTATTGTACTGGCATTTTTAACCATAGCAATTAGACATGAAAAAAAATTGTAAAAGGCATTAGAAATGGAAATGAAGAAATGAAACTGGTTTTTTTTAAGATTTTATTTATTTATTTATTTGACACAGAGAAAGAGTTCACAAGTAGGCAGAGAAGCAGGCAGAGAGAGAGGAGGAAGCAGGCTCCCTGCTGAGCAGAGAGCCCAACGCGGGACTCAATCCCAGGACCCTGAGATCATGACCAGAGCCGAAGGCAGAGGCTTTAACCCACTGAAACACCCAGGCCCCCCCACGAAACTCTTTCTATTCACAGATATCATGATGCTCTACATAGAAAATCCAAAATAAATTTACAAAAGTCAGCAAATTTGCAAGGTACTAGACTCACATGCAAAAACCACTTGAGTTTCTTTATGCTCATAACGAACAATCTGAAATAGAAGTTTATGCTCATAATGAACAATCTGAAAATTAAGAAGGCAATTCCACTTAAAGTAACATACAATAACCAAAAGGGAGAAAATGCCCCAAAGCCCATCATCAAATGAATGGATAAAGAAATTGTGGTATATACATAAAACGGAATATTATTTAATAAAAAAATGAAGGACTGAGATATCCTATAATTTTGATGTACCTCTGAAACATTATATTAAATTAAAGAGCCAGAAACAAAAGAAAACATTTTGTATAATTCTATTTATAGGAAATATTAAAAAAAAAGTAAATTCATAGAGACAAAATGCAAATTAGTGATTTCCAGGGCTTAGGGGAAGGAATAACAAGCAGAAACAGCTTATGGGTAAGGACTGTTACTTTTTTTTTTTTTAAGATTTTATTTATTTATTTGACACAGAGAGAGAAACTACAAGTAGGCAGAGAGGCAGGCAGAGAGACAGGGAGAGGAGGAAGCAGGCTTCCCACTGAGCAGAGAGCCCGATGCGGGCCTCGATTCCAGGACGCTGAGATCATGACCTGAGCCGAAAGCAGAGGCTTTAACCCACTGAGCCACCCAGGCGCCCAGGACTGTTACTTTTGAGTGACGGAAATATTTTGTAATTAGCTACAGGTAGTAGTTGTACAATGTCAAGAATGTCCTAAATTTCATGAAGTGTCCACTTTAAAATGCTGAATTTATGTCATGTGAATTTCAACTACATATTATTTTAAAAATAAAAAAATAGTAATTTGGATATATGACAATACATTTATAAATTTCAGCATATTAAAATAGTCATGGAAAGTGGAGACTTTACTCAAATACACATTATAAATAAAAGTATAAACTTAGAAGAGTTGACATTTAGAGCCTAATTTCTCTGCTTAGAAGTGTGAATTACACTTAATTGTATACTCTTATCCAAGGATACATGGCTTTCAAGAGCCTTTTAAATTAACTCAATAGGGTGCCTGGGTGGCTCAGTGGGTTAAAGCCTCTGCTTTCGGCTCAGGTCATGATCTCAGCATCCTGGGATTGAGGCCTGCATTGGGCTCACTGCTCAGGAGGAAGCCTGCTTCCTCCTCTCCCTGTCTCTCTGCCTGCCTCTCTGCCTACTTGTAATCTCTCTCTCTGTGTCAAATAAATAAATAAAATCTTTTTAAAAAAATAAATTAATTAACTCAATAGATATTTATTGAATACCTACTAGGTGTCAACTTCATTCTTGTTGACAGAGATGTAGAAGTGAGGGAAACAGACACAAAATTTAGAGTCATGGAGAATATATTCAAAATGGAAGGGAAATACAAAAAAGAAAATAATTAGAATTTTTTCTAATTTTCTACCCAAATGTAGAATGTTGGGTAGCAATAACTCAAAAGAAAATCTGAAGCTTCAAAATTTCGTAATAAGTATGAGATTGAGGGTCTAGTTTGTAAGGAATCCAGCCAGCAGAAGGGACAGACTCACTAAGTAGATAGTGTTGAATGAATGCCTGAACAAAGTGAGGACTAGGACAGAATATTTGCCTAACTTAGGAAGAGGATTCCAGTCTGAAGGAATGGCAAAGACAAAGGCCTTGCTGACATGTTCTGAAGCAGGCAAGGAGGACAGTATGGCTATGGAAGAGTGAAAGCACAGAAGGAAGAGAATTGATGAAGTTGGAGAGGTAGCTGGAAGCCAGAATACGTAGAATTGTGGAGGGTGTTTTGATGCCATTTTATTATAAATGGCTCCAGAGGTATTTGAGCAAGAAAAAAAAAAGGACTGTGTTTGACTTATATGTTGATGGTATTACACTGGATGTTGTGTTGAGGACAGTTTGAAGATGGGCAAAGATAGAACAGGAAGAATAGTTAGGAGACTTCTGCAATAATACAAGAGATGATAGACCAGAAAGGTAGTGGACATACCATTCATTGGACAGAAAGTGGTGAGACAAGATTTCTTGAGGGTTATTGAATGAGGGCCACCAATGGACAAGAGAAGTTTGAGATGATTCCCAATATTTTGGCTTGGGCAATGGACAGCTGAAATGACAATTAAGGGAATGATGAATGTGGGACAATCTGGATAAAATACAAACTCATATATTTACTTCCCTATCTGAGGAAAAATTGTGAGTTTTAAATGGTGAGAATATATGTCAGATTGTTTGATATATCTATTGTCTATCTATCTGCTTATCTATCACGTATCTATAAGTGTGTGTGTGTACACATATATGCCACATGTATATAACATATATCTATGCCATGGATAGAAATATAAATATCTGTGATGTTTTACATTAGCGTGAGAGAGTCTGTACCTTACTGCTCCCAGATTTGTAGTAGAGATCTGAAGCCAGTCAGGTCCCAAGTCTTCCATTTACCAGCTTTGCGAACTTTGTCAATTGTTTTTACATCTCAGTGCATGAGTTTATTAATTATTGTGAAGGTTAAATAAATTAATGTGGAGTTCAGAAAATGGTTCCTCATTCCCAGTGAGGGCTATGTATGTGATACTTGCATCAAAATTGAAATACTGTATGAACATGAGAACCATGAAATAGAAGAGATGCTATCAAAATATATCAACAAAGGAGGTAGGATACCTAGAACTGCATTGAAAAACAAAATCACACACACACACACACACACAAAATTATTTTCTGATACAGTACAAAAATCCTTACTATGCTTACAATCTATTTCTTTCAATAAAGTATTCATTTTAGATTCTTAAATAGTGAGTACAAGGGAAGTTACAGTGATATTTTTGTTTAAGCAATTAAAATAAGTTATATAGTATTTAATACACTGATAACTAATAATACGTTAACAACTTTCATATGTAAATTTTATGTAAATATAAAGGCATTGCAGCTATTATTAGAGAAATGGAAACAAAGCTTTACCTCGTGAAATATTTTGGACACCAGTATAAATTTATACTCCTATACCTGAGGTTCCATTTTGGGTTTAGGGTGTGTTTTATTCTGCAAACTCTAATCCTTATTCTCTAATTGCATTTTTTAATTTCAAAATGTGGAATATTATATACCAACAGCAATAAGACCTCCTAGAGAATATTAACATGTCGGTGGGATTATGAGTACTTTGTTTCCTCTGTGTTTTTATATAGTTTCTATAGCAAGTCTCTATTCATTTTATACTCAGAAACAGATAAATATGTTTTGAAACTAAACAACAGAAAAGAAGATTGGTAACTAAGAAGTAATCTGTAATACGTTGGAATAGAATAATTAAATTGGCTAAATATTTTTGTTCTGCTTTACTAAACTTAAGTGTATTTTGGTTAAATGAAAAGAGCTGTGATCCTTGTATCTTAAATTTTTGATACATGCAAGAAAATCTATTTGAGGAAAAAAATACAGTCTATAATCAGAGTAAGGATTTCCATAACAACCTCTCATAGACACAAAGATTTATTTAGAGTACACACTTTACCTCTGATGTACTAAGTAAAATTATAAAATACAGGAGAGAAAATACTAAATTGCATAAAAGGTGTTGCTACATAATACATGTCTTTGGGTAAATAACCTCTGTGTCTCAATTTTGTCATCCAGAAAATGAAATGAATGTTCTAGATCATTTCTGATAATCTAAATAGTTGAGATAGGGGTTCTTATAGTTTATCAAGCATAATCTCAAACTAAATTCCACTTAACATATTCCCCTGCTTGTGTAGATATATATAAGTAATCAAGTAAGCAAATTGTGTAAAGAATTATTTAGATCTAATTATTTAGCCAAACACACACACTCATATAAATATACACATCACTTTCTAAGCAATCTAGCCTAAATTTATTTAGGTTTACAGATTTAAGATGACTACAAAATGACTGAGAGTAGAAAGGAGTTACAGCTATGAATGAATTACTAAGTAATACATCAACTTGAGCTAGGAAAATCAAATGTAATTCTTCTTTTCCATTCACTGTATTTGCATACAGTACAATTCACAGCAAGGAGAAAAGTCAGCCTTTCACTTCAAACAAGTTTCTACTGCTTCCTTATCAGATAGGTTATTCTGGCTAAAAATGCTTATGAACCACAGTGTGCTCACACTTGTCATGTTTTTGAATATTTTTATGTACACACAAAATCAAAGGTTTTTTGTCTAGTACTAGTCAGCTTTCATTTCTCAGTTTATAGGTAGCTGACACATATTTTAAATGAAGTAATATTGTTCTATTTGAAAGGAAGAATGGACAGAATGCTTCTGAGTTTATATTAAAGTTTGTGTTTTACACATAACATATGATGCCTTTAAAGGCTGGCAATGCACATTTGTAGGGGCTGTCCTCAACATCAGCCTGTCCTTCTGCTGACTTGAAATTTTATCTATTAACAGTTGTTTAGCTAAATTTGGCAATGAAGTTGTTTTGTTTTGTTTCAGAAGATCCCTGAAGTTATGTGGAAGAACCATTTTTATGAAGGGTGAGTGGCCGTTGGAGTAAAAGGGGAGATAAGACAGTCAAAACAAAATTAAAAATAAAAACAGAAAACACAAGGTTCAAGGAGAGGAAATGAAATGGAAATTAAGTGGGAAAATCATAAAGAGAGGAACTGTTGAAAAGAATGAAGAAAAGAGAAATACAGAATTGGAAGATCAAAAATAGCCATATGTTCCACATTCTCTCTAATTTCCAACTGATATTTCTTCACTGCCTCCTCTCAGAACTTTTGTCTTTTTTGTTCTTACTTTTTAAATTTTTTTTCTTTTACAAGTGGTCCCCAGAATGAGAATGAACTAACAGTTTTGTTAGAGAATTACTATATTTTTGCCCAATTCATTTGTTTATTTATTTGTTTGTGTGTTTGCTATTTGTTGGTTGGTTGGTTGGTTGGTCATAAAAGCAGACTATATTTTCCACCTTTCTCTATGGTCAATGTGGACATATGACTGAGTTTTGGCCAATGGAATGTGGGGGAAATAATGTGTCACTTCCTGCTAGAAGTGAGTGTAATTTCTCTACTTATTCTTTCCAAAACCACACATAAATCAGGAGACTTTAAAACCATAAGATCATACGGCATACAGGCCACAGAATAGAAGTAAAATGGATTCCTGAAATACAATAAGACCAGGAGTATAGATGAGATGAATTGTTATGTGATTAAGAAGTACAGTTCCATGTCTATTACGATTTGGGAGCTTATGCTACAATGAGAATACCCCCCAAAATAATACAGAAGCAAACAAGTCAAAACCTCTTCCTCTACACTAGTAACAGTCGTCTTTCTCCTCTTTATACTCATTTAGAAAAATTGTCTTTGTTTACACTTTGCATGTATGAAAACTTAGTGGGGGGAGAAGTTAGCGTAAGGGACTCCAACATGCTAGCTTTTTGATGTTTTACCAACTGCTTCCTGAAGTTCATATGTGTGTTCACATGTTCATGCGTGTTCATTAACACACACACAAAATCAATCAACAGTTAATATAGTATGGGTTAGCTGATTCGACTTCTTTCATTGATTGAATCACGTAATTGATCAATTTGACTACATTACTAATTGTCTGGGTCCCATAGAAACACAAACATTTGTTCTTTTACTTAACTTTGTAATCATTTGATTGGATTTTTACAACTTAATGAGGAGAACTTCAATGAAAAAAATCACATCGTATACGTTTTTACTTATTTTAGAAAAAATTGGTTGTGAAATAAATTTATCAGGAATTCAGTTGTAAATTCTTTTACAGACTCTCACTATAAGAGAAATTAATAGTGTGCCTTGATTAAAAGAAATTAAAACAACTTAGTTCTAGTTTCTTATAAGACTGGAGACGTAAATACTTTATCTATTTAATATTATTTTTATGTTCTTTATAGGTATGTAACAAGGACACATAGAAATCGACCTGACTCAACTTGGAATTACTGCATAACAAAATAATATTAAGTGATTTAGTGTTCTAGAAAATTTAATAAAAATTGTATTTAAGAAGAACAAAGAAATAAATACATACAATTAAGTTCACTCCAACAAACATAGTGAGTGATTATTATAGGCCAATACTTGGGATTACAGTTTCAGTTTATATAAAACAATATTTCTGTGTTAAAAGATTTTGTCTCTCTGTGGAGAGCAAAAGACAGGTAAAAAGATAATTTCTGTATAATATAAATGTAAATAAGAAGTTAAATTATAAAGATTCACCAAAAATTTGGTCACAAATTCACATAAAAATATAATAATATTTTCCTTTGCAGTTTCAGCCCTCAGACTGAAACAAAGTTTGATTTTCAAATGGGGAAAACATTAATGAGAGATGCTTCACTGATAGTGTAAGTGATGTCAAAAAATGGGTAACATCACATACAGTAATTGATAATGAGACAATATCTTTTAAGGATACATCACAGGGCTGGGTCATATACATTGTCTTCCTAATGCTTCGTTATACACTGCATGGTGAATCACTATAAAGTAAGGTCTTTGTTCCTTTGGAGCTTATTTTCTCCTGCTGCCCCATTCAGTCCTCAATGTGCAATCTTCCATTTGTGACAGCACTACAGTTGCTGAAGAAGGCATTTTGATGTTGCAAACACAAGATGGGGAATTCAGATAAGTAAAAAAAAACAGCAAAATTTGAGGATTAAAAAATATAAACAAAAATCATTTTTGCTTTAGGAGAAGTTCTCTTTTCCTAAGCATTAGGAAAGTTCTCTATTAAAAACTGTGAATCTATCTTATAGATAGTCTGTCAAAGTCATTTCAGGGTAGGGTTGTTTACAGACTTTTTAGTTAAGTTATTCTTTTGAGGCTAGTCAAGAGGCAGCATGATATTGGTATAAATAACATGTCAGAATCCAAAACATTTAGGTTCCAATTTCATGACACTCTTATTTGAATTACCTAAGTTCTGAGCCCCAACTACATCATCTTAATAATAAAATTACTAAACTCCTTACTCATTTATTGAGATATTTGTGGAAATAAAGTACCTTAATACATGGTGGCTTTTGGGCGCCTGGGTGGCTCAGTGGGTTAAAGCCTCTGCTCTCGGCTCAGGTCATGATCTCAGGGTCCTAGGATCGAGGCCCGCATCCGGCTCCCTGCTCAGCGGGGAGCCTGCTTCTCCCTCTCTCTCTCTGCCTGCCTCTCTGCCTCCTTGTGATCTCTCTCCCTCTGTGAAATAAATAAATAAAATCTTAAAAAAAAATACATGGTGGCTTTTATGAACAGGATTCATTCCTTCCATGGATCTGTTGTTAAAATAGTTGTATTTTTTTCTCTCTCTCAATTTCAAGCAAAGGAAAGAAGATCATAAATCATAATCTAAGATTACACTTTTTAGTTAGTCATTTTGTTGTCTAGCAATAAACATTAAAAAACCATCATGGCCTGATATTTAAAAAAAAAGGAAAAGAAAGTAATAACTTCACCACAGTCCTGCTAAAAAGCCATAACCCCAGTTTTCTGTCCATTAGGAAATGTCAGGCAGAGTATAATTTGGTTTTTTGTGGCATTTTCATTTCTTGTCTAATGGTATTAAATTAAATAAGTGTTGAAGTCTAATCTATAAAGTAAGAGTCTTACTTCATCTGAACTAATCAATCCATCAGCAAGTATTTGTTCAACTCTGGCTGGGTGTGAGAGGTAGTGATGGCTGCCAGAATGGATAAGGAAAAAGAAAAGATTTATTACCAGTTAATGTCCCTATAATATGGCCTAGGATAATTCACATAATAAAGACAAGTATCATCATCCGCATATGACAATCATAAATATGTTGCCCCAGTAACATGACCAATGAACGTCTTGCACAGAATGAAAGGTTTCTCTTGAGTTCAAATCCAGAGTTATCTGACTACATAGTTAGACCTCTCATTCTAACTACTCACACTTCATCCATAAAGCAAAATTCCTGCCCTAAAGAAGTTTATCAACTAGTAGGCTAGAAGCATTATGTACACAAAAAAGAATTATTTGGCACTGCTAGGCTCTGAAGAAGTGGCATGGAGACTTGGGACATTACAGAGGGAAAAGAAACTGAGATGATCTGAAGCCTGGCTATTTAGGATTGTGTAGGATTTTTTATTATCAGAAGATGTGGGGTGTGGAAATATTGCAGATGAGAAAAGTGCCTGGAGAAATGAGGTAGAGGAAAACATGAGGCACGTTTCAGTAGACCTACAATAATTTGACTACAACAGTTGTTTAACTTGAGAAACTAATAAAACATAATAACAATAAGGTCTGAAACAGAAGCCATGGCTATAATTTTCCTATTTTTATTTTAGGCCTCTTTGGGATTATCCTCTGACTTAATAGTTATTGTCTGAGTCTTCAAAGAGTGTATGCTTTATTTTGAAAGTTAAATATTAATAAAACAAGTGGCACAAATACAAAGCAGCTCCTGACAATTTGTTCTTGTGTGGTCAGGGTTTGTCCCTTGTTATGACCACCTCCACATCCATTGCGTGTGGTATTCATATCATATGATTCAGGCCAGGCTAATCATAATGCCCATTCTTTTAAATAAACACTTATCCTGGGTTGGCTACAGAAAATAAGGAAATCTAATAAAATAACCTCTGTGGAACTGCTATGTTTAGTGGAAATTCTCTATCCACCAAGCCTGCTATTGGTCAGACAAAGAAAGTATAATTATAGGAGAAAAGAAATGATGCCAAAAAAGAGGGAAGTGGGGAAGCAGAGTCAAAAGAGAGCAATGTGAAAGGGAGAGAGACATAAACACAAAGAGACAGAGAGAAATATGTTTTTTAAGGGTCCTTGAACCCAGCAGTTCTGAAAACCAAAAAATTCAAATACCTACATAAGCATTAATTTTCATTTTCCCCCTTAATATGGTTTGAGTTGGGTTTCTATTCTTTATGTTGTAGCTAGAAACATCCTATTTCATTCAAACATTATAGTTCTAACTGTGTGATTCTAGTATGTATTTTAAGACACTTTAAAAGAAGAAAATTAACGTGAATAGTCTGGGACTCCTGAGGAAGATGGGAGAGTGAGCATCACACAGTCCTACACAGCTGTACACACAGAATGAAAGTAAAATATTTAAAAATATACTTAACGTGGGGCATCTGGGTGGCTCAGTCAGTTAAGCATCTGCCTTCAGCTCAGATCATGAGACCAGGGTGCTGGGATCAAGCACTGCAGCAGGCTCCCTGCTCAGCAGGGAGCCTGCTTCTCCCTCTCCCTCTCACTGCTGCTCCCCCTGCTTGTGCTCTCTCTAGCTCACTCTCTCTCTCACAAATAAAGAAATTAAAAAAAACTTAAAAACATAATTAAAGTATACTTAACAGTATTTATAACCATGATTAAAAAGAAAAAAGAAAATGGGGGGGATTTCTGCTCTTTAGCCATGAAGAAATAAGATGTTCTAAAACTGTTCTTGTACTATAACTAGACAATGGAGAAAATATAGGAAATGACTATTTCCATACACTATACCACATGCAGCACAGGGCTGTAATTCACAAAATAAAGGGAAACAAACTGAATGAACAACACTAGTTCCTAGAACATTCTGGCTGGAGGTAATTCCCATACTACATTATAAGGCAGGAGGAACTCAAATCACTTTTGGGAAATCTCACTGAGTTGGGGGAACAGAACTTGGCATTTGCAGAGGCCAAGACACCTAGGAAGTGTTCAGAGAGGTAAAAAGAGCTAGAGAAATAAAGCTCCAGAAATCTGCATGGGGCCCAGGAATCTTTCCCTGAGTATAGCATACTCACGTATAGCATAAAATCCTGTAAGACTGAACAAAACAAATTTCAAGGAAAGAATAATTACACAGAGTGATAAGAAACAATTCCTAAAGGTCACACAGGGCCACAAATTATTTGAGTTTCCTTCAGCCACTGTGTATTGAATATACGGGTCTTTTGGCTCATGCCTTTAAGGGGACTCTAAATTAGCTCTAGAGTATAGCGTATTCTAGTTCTACACAAAGCAAGTTTAAGAACAAACCTCAAAAGGATTAAACTAATCTAAAAATTATTTGACTGCCTTCCAGAGAAATTGCCACATTCTTTTACTCTTTAGAGGAACACAAAATAATATAGGATTCCAAAATGAGAAATTTCCAATGTTCAATATTCAATATCAAAGTGTTAGAGTAAAGAATCAAAATATTACTTGAAACCAGAAGTTTGTTTGTTTGTTTATAGAAATTAATAGAAACTGATATAGAAGTCACAGAGATGGGGCGCCTGTGTGGCTCAGTCTGTTGGGCATCTGCCTTTGGCTTGGATCATGATCTCCGGGTCCTGGGATCAAGTCCTGCATCAGCTCCCTGCTCAGTGGGGAGTCTGCTTCTCCCTCTGCCTCTGTGATCCCTCTCCCTCTCCCTGACTGCTTTAGCTTTCTCTAAAATAAATATCTTAAAAAAAAAGAAATCACAGAGATGATAGAGTTAACAGAAAAGAACATTAACACAGTACTGTAAGAATGATCCATATGTTCAATGACATAAAGAAAAAGGAACATGAAGGATGGTGTAAAGAAAAAAGGAACATGAGGAACAAGTGGTGTAAAAAATAACTGAATTAATGTTAGAGATGAAAACAAAATACCTGGAAAAAAACCCAATGGAAGTGATTAATAGCAAATTAGACACTGTAGCAGGAAAGAACAGTGAATTTTGAGTTTCCTCATTTTTTTTTATATCACTATCTTTTACTTCATATGGTAAAAATACAAAGTGTTGACATGGCCAGAGAGGAAACAAAGACTGGGTAAAAGAAGGAAAAGAAGAAGGAGAGGAAGGAAGGGGAGGGGGAAGAGGAGGAGGAGGGAAAAAGAAGGCAGCATTACTGACACTGGGACATTAACAGGTGACCTATCTAACTCCAATGCGCTGAATATTTGCACCCCCAAAATTCACATGTCAAAGTCTAAATTCCCAGTGTGATTTGTGATTTGGAGGTGGGTGGGGCCTATAAAAGGTAATTAGGTCCTGAAAATGAATGAAGAGCTCAGAGCTGCCTCCCTCTACCATATGAGGACCCAAAAGCAAAGGACTGTCTGCAAACTAAGAAGTAGACTCAAATGGACACTGGATCTATCTATACTTTGGTACTGGACTTCTCAGCCTCCAGAACTGTGAGACATAAATATCTGCTGCTTAAACCACTCAGTCTGTGGCACTTTGCTATAGCATCCCAAACTGACTAAGACACTAACATATATATAACAGAGTCCTCAAAAGACAGGGCAGGATGAGACATAGTTATGTATCTCTGAATATCTATCTCTGAATCTAGATCTATATCTATCTACCCACGTATCTATTTATGAAAGGATAATGAACAGAACGTTCCCAGATTTGAAGAAAACTATAGCATCATAGATAAGAGAAAGTGCAAGCACGCACACATACATACACACAAAATAAAATTTAAAAAATCCATACCAAGTTGCACGTCATAATCACATTTCGTAAAAAAAATTGTGATAAGGAAAATGTTTTTTTTTCTAAGATTTTATTTATTTATTTGACAGAGAGAGAGATCACAAGTAGGCAGAGAGGCAGGCAGAGAGAGGAGGAGGCAGGCTCCCCACTGAGCAGGGAGCCCGATGCGGGCCTCGATCCCAGGACCCTGAGATCATGACCTGAGCCGAAGGCAGAGGCTTTAACCCACTGAGCCACCCAGGCGCCCATG